>OZ024902.1:52863200-53183200 GCA_964017125.1 Flabesymbios commensalis | reverse complement strand
AATTACAGAAGCACTACAGTGGTCGTAGATTACATGAGGAAATACGGCTGAATGGGCAAGGAAATTTTAAATCCTCAATAAAAGCGATTTGCTTGCTAAAACTGTAAAAACGAAGGTAATTAAATATAATTGGAAAGACTCCTTGTTCACTGAAATTAGCTAAAATAAGAAATTGAGTTATGTCAGAGGTTTACAAATATGACTTCATATATCTTTTTATAGTTTTGTTGAAATGCCATCATGGCCATGGCCATGATGGCTGTCCTTTGAACTTAAGTAGAAATTATTTTTCTTACGCAATCTTCGTTAGAAATTCGAACTAAAATATACTTTTTTGGTTTTATTGATATAATTCTTGAAAGATTTGTGACTAGGTTTTTTTTAATTCGAGATGGAAGTGTAGGGCCTAGAATAATAAAATATTTATTGAAATTATTCACAATATATGCTTATTTTTAAGTAATTTATTATTAGAATAGAATAACTCAGGATAATTGTCAGCTTTATGATATTTTCCCATTACTTCCTTTATCCCACTCCATGTCTTTTTAATATTAGTTTTTGGCTTGCTTGATATTATGTTTTAATATATTGTTAAGTAGATTTGTTTTTAATGTGCTATATTCTCCTGAGCTCCTATGTGTTCTCTTTAAAGTAGAGTAAAGCTTATCTCGGTATTTTATTGAACGAATGATACCTCCATTAATCCATTTAGATATTTTGTGTTTGTGTTTTTGCAACTTGACTGTTTTTGAAGGCATTGTTTCGGCTTTAATATCTGTGAGAGTTTGGATGATAAAATTATTGTTTTGATTAGGATCTGATTAAATGTTTGTATCTAATTTGTCATATATTGGCATCACCAATTTTATCTTTATATGCTAGTATATTGTTCATATTCATGTTATTTATTTATGGTAAGTGATCGGAAATATGTGAGGTAATGACGTATGGCTCCTAGAAGTTGCTTGTGCACAACAACGGCCACACCCGGAATACTGCGTTGGCTCACAGGCTAGACTAGGCGAGGATAGCATAGAGCTAGATTCTGTATATCTGACTCCCCATTCGTGTATGAAGTTAACCAGATGTCATCTGAGAGATAATGTCTACTACAGGAAGAGGAAGAACACTTCAATAGACAACAGTAATGGATAATAGGGTGATTGTTAAGGCACAACCAGGGCACACTGTAACTCTGCATGTGGTTCAGGGTTGGCTCACAAGTACGCACAGAACTAGTGTTTATACCTGATGTCTGTAGTCATAGTTTTAATCCTGGTGTCACAAATTTCATCCAGCAAACCCTAGATGTAGTTTCATAGTCGCACCTGAATTGTCAGGATGTGCCAGCGCGGGAAAGCGGAGCTAAGGATAATGAGGGTTGATTACCTCAGGGAAAAGATAATCTATTTTTCTTGGCTACCTGGAAGGTGTGGGCTATAGATAGCCCAGGACCTAAATAGCACTGGATGAACGATCGGGCTAGGTCTAGGGCAATTGTCCCTTTTCTCGTGCAATCTACACACATTTCAGTGCTTCTGTAATTTTATTATTGTATTGCCCATTTTTATGTTTTTGCTGTTTTGTTCTGAAAATAGCTTCAATTTTGAATTTAATTTAATTTATACCCTTATCTGGGCCTCTTTAATTGTAAAATCTTATTTCCAATTTGATTTAATTTAACATAAACTAATTGAAATCATATCTAATTACTTCTGTTTTTGCTGTTTAGGCATAAAAATCGTTTTCATTGACGATTATAAATGTCCTTGCCCCTTCAGCCGTATGCATTCTATACCCATTTCAGATTATTGTATTTCCTATTTTACATAATTTATATGAACTAAGGGCTTTTGCAATTATATCTAATGACTTTTAATGCTATCTAATGGCTTCTAATTACTTCTGATTATTAACTTGCCCCTTCAGCCGTTTATTTCTTATTCGTTAAGTTTCTCTGACATAACTCAATTTCTTATTTTAGATAATTTCAATGAACAAGGGGTCTTTTTAATTATATTAAATTATCTTCGTTCTTTACTGTTTTTAGCATGAAAATCGCTTTTATTCAGAAATTAAAATGTCCTTACCCCTTCAGCCGTATTTCCTCATGTAATCAACGCCCATTGTAGTGCTTCTGTTATTTTTAAATTTCATTTCCCAGTTGACTTAAGTTTAAATGAACAAAGGGCCTTTGCAAATACATGTATGTCCAGTTACTTCGATTTTATAGCTTTATAGTTTTTTAACTTTCATTGACCCTTCAGCCGTACTTGATCATGCAATTTATAACAATTTCAGTGCCTCTTTAACTTGTAAATCTTATATCATTTTCGACGTAGTTATATTAGATCAGATCCATTTCAGTGTATTTCCTACTTTTATATAATTTTATATGAAATAAGGGCATTTCCAATTATATCTAATTACCTCCGTGTTATTCTATTTTTAGCATGAAAACAGCTTTTATTGACACTTTTAATTTCCCTTGCCCCTTAAACCGTATTTTGTCATGCAATATATTCCCACTTCAAAAAAGTTTAATGTCTGTATTTTATTGATACGCTACATGAGATATATCCCTTAAAATTAAATGTAATAATTACACAGGTTTTCATGTTTTTTTTAACTAAAACTATATTTTAATGATGCCTGTTAACTATCTTACCCCTTCAGCCGTTTCTTTCTCATTCGTTCAGCTCCTCTGGTAACTTTTATTTAGTGTCTGATAAAATGTTACCATGGTTACGTGAACTTTGCAATTATATCTAATTACTTGCTGTTTTTAGTCCGAAAATGGCTTTTATTTAAGATTTAAATTCCCTTCCCCCATCAGCCATATTTTCCCATACAATCAATACCCGTTTCAGTTTCTATGTATTTTTTTAACTTTATTTTCTATTTGACGTAAATTTACGTAAACTAACGGGTTTTGCAATTATATCTAATTATTGGCGATTTTACATTTACTTGCTGTTGTTGACTATTTAATTTCCCTTGCCCCTTCAGCCATATTTTGCAATGTAATCATTTCCGATTCAATTCCACTGTAATTTTAATTTATTTACTATTTGACATGATGTTACATAAAATAGGGCTTACTGTAATTATATATAATTACTTTCAATTTTCTGTTTTAGTATGAAAAAAACTGTTACTTACAATTTTAAATAAAAGGTATTTTAATGACACCTGATAGTTAACTTGCCCCTTTAGCCGTTTATTTCTGATTTCATCGGTTACTCTGGTGATTTTAATTTTGTTTACTGTTCTACATGAAGTAAGAGCCTATGCAATTATATCTCATTATTCTAGTTTTTCGTCTTTTTCTAGTATGAAAATAGCTGTTGTTGACTATTAAATTTCCCTTGCCCCTTCAGCCATATTTTGCAATGTAATCATTTCCGATTCAATTCCACTGTAATTTTAATTTATTTACTATTTGACATGATGTTACATAAAATAGGGGTCACTGTAATTATATATAATTACTTTCAATTTTCTGTTTTAGTATGAAAAAAACTGTTACTTACAATTTTAAATTCCCTTGCCCCTTCAGCCGTATTTTGTCATGTAATCTTTACCCATTTCGTAATAATTACAAATTTTATGAATTTGTCACTTTAGATTAAAATTAAATGGAATAATTACATACGTTTTACTGGCTGCTTTTTTGTTTTAATGACGCCTAATAATAAACGTGCCCCTTCAGTTGTTTCTTTCTCATTCGGTAATTGTTATTTTATTTACTATTTTCATGTTTTTACATAAATTAAGTGTCTCTGATTAAGTTAGTTTTTTCTATTTTTAGCAGATATAGACAATTTGATATTCCCTTACTGCCTCAGCCGTATTCTGTCATGCAATCTATACCCATTTCATTATAATTTTTCTCATATTTTACACAAATGTACGTGGTATATATTATATCTAATTACTTTTATTTTTTTAGAATGAAAATCTTTTATTAACGATTTAAATATTGTTGCCCCTTCAGCCATGTTTTCCAGTAAAATCTGTCCCCATTTCATAATAATTGTTTTTTTACATGAGATATACATCCTAAAATAAAATGTAATAATACGTTTTGTTTTAATGACTTCAAAAATTAGGTGACCCCTTCAGTTGTTTTATATGCGTTCGGTCAGCTTCTCTGGTCATTATTTTTCTTAATATTTTATATGAAATAACTTTCTTTAAAATTACATGTAATTATTTCCGTTTTTAGAGGTCACAATGCTAAAATTGGCTTCCCCCTTTTTTTGCAAAACTATTTTAAAAGTCCCCTATTTTGGTCAAAATATGCCCTAAAAAATCTAAGGGCAGGCCACCGCAGCCCCGGCACACCCCTTTCTTCGGATCCTGAATCCGTCCATGGCTTATGCGTGACTGAGTGAGTGAATATTGTTTTACGTCGCTTTCTGCACAATCATAGCAATAGCGAGACAGAAGGAAGCCCGATGCCGGGACTATGCCCTACTCTTATGTCGAATGACTTGAATGGTTCTGTATAGTACACAGTGGCATAAGAAAACCGTACACTCAAGGCCTTTGAACAGTTTGGAGCACTGTATATGCACAACCACGACAAATTACCGGCCCGAACGGGATTCGAGCCTGGTACCTCCAGGTAACAAGCCCCATGCTGTCGATACGAATGAGCCATCCGGGCCGGTGTAGCCGTTTTAGCGTGCCCCCTTTCAGCATACCGGGGGGTACATTTAAAGTAGTTTCAGCTTATCGGGGGTACGTTGAAACTAGTTTCAACGTACCCCCCGGTAAGTTGAAACTAGAAAAAGTCCAGTTTCAAGTTACCCCCCCCCCCCTAGTTTCAGATTACCCCCGGGGGTACGTTGAAACTATAGTTTCAGCGTACCGGGGCGTACGTTGAAACTAGTTTCAAAGTACCCCCTGCCATAGTATTTTGAAACTAGAAAACTAGATGTTATTCCCTAGATGCTTCGCTGAATACACAATCATGGTGGGCCCAACCACATGCGCAACATGGTCAACGTTCACAAGAGTGGGGTGCCGCCATGTATATATTATGATTCAGTCAAACGACCAAACTGCTGTAAATTAAAATTAGTTCATTCAAATTTATCTGTTCAAAAACGCAATCAAAATACAGCAGACTGCAGCATATTTATCATTTACTATAGTCAAGGCATATAAATAATGTTATGAATATTGTATAAATTTGTCCGATTATGGGTCTAGCTCGGGGTCTAACGCTACCGTTCGATTTTTTATGCGCCGAAAATGTAGTTGTGACGACTGGCATCGCGTATGTTGTAACCATGCGGGCAAGATAGGCCCCTATGCATATATCATCTGTATTAACCCCTTAAGCTCCCTTCTTTCTTACATTAACCTATTACTATCCCTGGTCATCTGCATTTACCCATAAACACCCTCGTTATCTGCATTAACCCCTTAAGCTCAATTTCTTGTTATTTTATCACTAGAAATAATTATAGTCCTACGAAATAAACGGTGGCATCAGTCTTTAAAACAGCCGGAAACATGACAAACGTTACACATGCAATCTAGATAACTCGATAGTTAACAAAGACAGCGCGACACTATTTTACTTCGTCAGTTGTCCCTAGTGATCATAAGGTCATATGGAGATTCAATTGTTTTAAAACCTCGCGCAAACAGTTGTTTACATTAGTTTCAGTAGGGGTCGAAGGTTTATATGAAGATTGAAGTGTTTCGAGATCTCCGCTAACAATTTTTCTCGTTAGTTGTCATTGAGATTAAAGCGTTATATGAAGAGTAATGTGATTTTAAACCTCTTGTCAACATATATTTTCCGTCAGTTGCCCTTGAGATCAAAGGGTTATACTTATGGAAATTAAAGTGTCTCTAAGAAATGTCCCAATGCCATGTGATCAAAATATAAAATATAATTTATTGTTATCATTGAAAATTGAGAGGGTAATTTGGAACTAGAGGGGGTAACTTGAAACTAGTTTCAGATTACCCCCGGGGGTAACCTGAACAGGAGGGTAATCTGAAACTGTTACACCGGCCCCCATGGCTTTTGCATAAATTAAACCATATGGCCATTTTACTCGGAACCACCCACGGAAGATTTAAAGGTCAAATCATAGGCACTCCACACCCACCCCTCCTTCCCAGCAATATAGCGCAATTTTTCTATATATATCCACACACCTACAATAATTTCTTGTTAACCATCAATGGGCACTTTCAGAATTTCAGTATGTACATAATAATTATGTATGTAGAATTGATAAAATATGCATGTTACTAAATATAACCAATTACAAACGTTTTCAAATATAATTTTTAAATTTAAAAAAGTGGATTGTTATTACTCTTCATAAAAATATTTTTAATATTAACTGAAAAATTGTATTTTTGTGTAATGAGACCGTAAAATGGTAAATTCTCGTTACAGTTTGTCTTGAAAAATGTCGAATAAATAGGACTGAGTCTGAGTCTGGAAAGTGAGAGTTAGGTTGAGCATAGAGAACTAGTCCCAGGAGTCAATCCAGATGATGTAGATGACCTCTGAAACAAAAGTACTACTTCAACAGGACCTACTACACCCCATGCTAACCCACCATAACCGTGCATGTTACCCCGTATGTTAGCTGTTAGTTTGGCATATTATTTTCGTTAAAAATGCCACAACACCTACAAATAATCTTTTATAAGGCTTTAAAGTAGTACATTCGACTTCCGCGTAGTTGAAAACATATATTTTGAGCCCCAAATCATCCAAATCGGTCAAATGAGTCAAATTTTATGGTGAAAAATAGTTTTTGTGGACCGCTAATGGCGGCCATCTTGAAAAAATGGCGGCCATCTTGAATTTGTGGTTTGCTAACGGTTTTTTAAGGGTGGCCCCTGGGGAGTGACACATGGACACCTCTGACGTCCCCTGCTAATTAGTGGTGTAATGCACCTTGTAACGCCAAGGGTGCATTGGATGTTAACTACAGCGCATGTAAATAAGTAAATATTTACATCGAAAACCCCATTTAACCATGGTTTTAAATTAAAACCAGAAAAAGTATTTAAGATACAGTAAAAATAATTATGTCACCAGAAAACATTTCTCAGCTACTATAATCTGATATGCGTCCCAACGATGCGGAAACATAAAAAGTCGTATCTTGTCAGTGCAGGGCCGGCAGACATCTGCAGACGTGACACAGTCTGTGAACAGCTAATTTCAAAAAGTCGTATCTTTAGAAGGATATTGCTATCTGGTACGGTGATTTGAAGCTACCAGTACACATCTGCACACAGTGTCAAGATTGTGTCAATGCTGGCCCACTTCATACCACGCTGTACCAGCCTTAAGCCAACATTGGCTTAACATAGTATCTGCTGGGCTGTATTGGCGGATAATATATTTGTTTTGATTACGATTTTACATGGCCCATTGCCTAATATAAATATCAGGCTCAGTCTAATGCAAAAAAATACTCTCAATAATGTTTAGAACCGCAGGGTTCTTGTTTTGTCTTCGCCACGGTGGATAATATATATCACAAATATTTCGCCATATATGTTATTATTTTTGCATTTGGCGATGTGGCGAGCGGCCATCACCAACGCTGCTATATTCTGTAAAACTCATGAGCCTTGACCTCCATTGTTGTCACCGAGCTGGCTAATACCATGAAGTATGGGGGAGGGGGTCTTATATAACTTTATTTTCACCGAGTTCCCATTCAAAACGGTTTCCGGTGACGTCACTGCGTTTCACAGAATAGTATTGGTAGTTGTTTGCACGACTTTCCGCAGCGCTTCGGACAGTCTGAATCAGTGTGCATAGTGATACTTTGCCTGTTGAAGGCAGATTTTGAAACAAATTACAGATAGGCCTGCGTTTTAATAATTTCGACTGGTCTGGATGAACCAAAACATGCTTAAACCTTATCCTATAGCCTAGTAAGACAGCATTCATGATCATTGGTAATTTAACTCAACGTAAAAAAGTCGCTCATATTTTTCCAGGTGAACTCCTGAACCAAAATTTAGCAAACATTGAGATCCGGAAGTATGAAGTTATTACATCCTGGACCGCAGTCAAAATGAAATGAAGACATTCATCGTTCCTGGTTGCTGTATCGCGCTTGTGGAATAAATTAACTCTAAAATATACGTGAAGCAAAATCAGTCACTATCTTTCGGAAAAGAATAAAAACACACTTTTTACATAACCACTTTTATCTGAGCTTCCACCGACCGTCATATGATGATTTTTTCCGACTATGGACCTCCCCACTGAATACTGAGTTTAGCCCACAGCGCCATTGAGTGTCAATATTGTTGAGAGATACTGGCGCTATATAATATTATACACAGCTCAAAAACTGGGGGCTCTAACTGTCGTAAAATTTACGACTGAAATCCTGATGACTTGCCAGAAATTTATGCTTATTCATAATTTATGCTTATTCATAAACAACGTCTTATGACAGAAAAGTTATAGTCATTGGGACACACGGAATACGTTCACAAAAACACAGTTCCCAGAATCCGTTTTGTGAACCATATTAAAACATTAGTGGAATGAGTTCCAATAATGTAAAAAATGATTGAACAGCTAAAATTCAGTTGTCCTTTAATACAAGCAAAACCAAATGACAAATTTCAGGTTATGTTTTGTATATTCTGTCAACACTACTACAGTACCACCCTCTCACACTTTTTAAACTGTTCTGGTTATTTTTTTAAAGCTATTACATTTATGTTCATCATGAACAAGAAAAATGAGCAACCATGTTAAAAATTGTATTGCTTTATTGCTTATTGTATTTAACTATTATCACCTACTTGACACATATTCTTCATTTATAGTTATTGCCAGCGGGGATGCTTTCGTTTCCGCCACTTTACGGATACACATTTCTAGTTTTCTGTATTATATCGTGCCGTTTCATTTTTGTCCAATATTTGAACAATTTCTGGTGTTATGACTGTTAGTTAGATAATTTATCTAGACAAAAATCATTAAAAAAACTGCCACATTATTATAAATTCATGTAAATTTAAAATAGAATTTGTGTTGTTAAACAATATGACTAACATTGAATAGCCTTTTAGGTTATGTTTTATAAATATTGGGTCAGTACGAGTATATGAAACATTTCTAAATTATTCTGAGAGCCGTTTTGAAGTGTATAATACCCTATTGACATTGTACCCTCATGGAAGAATGCAGTGGTGGATATGTTAAGGTTAGAAGGTCGGGGTGAGACAGACTCGGCAGTCCGTCGTCCGTAGTGTGACTCTAACCACTCAAACTTGTTCTCAGTTCTCGTACCCACCGGTTCGGCGGTGAAAGGAAAGATAAAATATAATAAATAGATGATGTTCACTTGTCAATTTTATTAATGATAGATAGCTATGCATAGCTCGTGGCGAGGGACGAAGATCAGCCAAACATAGCTAACTTCTCGCTCCTTTGAGCGAATCGCTCAACACATGCGCTCGGTTTGCTTGCCGGGATCCGCTGAAGGAGGCGGTCCTGGCGGGAGTAGAACTCGTTAGTCCCGATTTCACACAGGTCCGCTTGGCCCAAACTGGGGTCGGTCGAGATCGAGATTCTAAATGTGTTATATAGTGCTGATATCATATATTTGGGTAACTTAGTTAGACTATAAACACATTTCTTATTATACCCAGAGACTGGGAAATGTTGTTGTTAGTTTTATTAGCATGTGAGAATATTGTTCATAGTCAGGTCCAGAAAGTTGAATTCACTAACATGACTTAATACTTGTACATTTATCTTTCTGGGGGTTTTGTAAGATAACATAAATTTAGCCTTGTTACAATTTAAAGATAGAGAATTAGCAGCCGGACAATTAGCGACCTTGTTCATCTCAAGAGTTATTTTTTCTTTTTAATATTAGCTTATTTGACATGTCCTGTTTGGTACGGTTAAATAAAAACAAGTGATATCATCCGCATATGAAATAAATTTGTACAAATACGTCTTTTCTAATAAGTCGTTGATATATACAAGAAACAGCAAATGGCCTAGAATAGATCCTTGCGGTACACCTGTGTTAATTGGAAGTAAATTCAATTTTATTTGGTTACTTTCAACATATTGTTTTCTAATAGATAGCGTTTATTAAAATAAGTGTTTATTAAATTAGATGAAAATATTATGTTATACTAAGAAAATATATAACGTTTATGGAATAGAATTTTGTGGTCTGAAGAGTCGAAAGCTTTAGATTAATTTAGAACGATGGCTGAAGGCACCGACTCGCTATCCAATGTACCTGATATCCTATCGATTAATTAAATTTCTGTTAAATGGTTGGACGAAAAACCTCATTGACTTCCATATATAAAACTATGTTTTAATAGGTATGAATTCAATTTCTGACAAATTACTTATTATGAATTACTTTACCATTATTTATTTTGTCAAAAAGTGTAGGCCCTATAATTTCTCTCCAATGGTCTGGCTAACAAGACTAATTTGAAATAAATGGTCATGATATAGATAGAAGAGCCAAAATATATTATATTTAAAAGATTTTTCAATGATATTCAATATTAAACGATGCTTAGAGGCGGAGACCTAATTCCGTCGCTGAGTATTGTTGGTGACAACAGTGCATGTGCAAAGCCCGCCGTTGACGGCCTCACATGGCATGCACCCTGAACAACGCGGCGGATTGTTCTTCTTAAAACGCAGCAACAGAATTCGCGTACGTGAACCTCAAAGCGAACAGGATGATAACCCGGAGCTTCCCCAGCACCGGGCCACTGTAGCTCACGTTTTGCCGGCATTGGCGCAACGCGTTCCTGTTACCTAGCTTTAGCTAGACTGCGGCTGTGGACTTGTTATTCGCGTGTCATTTGCCCCACCACACGACACACGTGAATGCCTCTGGGCAACATTAACCACTGAAACACAGATTCTTCAAGCACATCTGTGGCACAACGCTGAATCTTTAAAAAATTGTACGCCTAATTCATTGGCTCCGCGCTCTAAGCTTTCATTCGATATTTTTGAAACACAGACCGTTTTCATTCGCCTTGAGGTGGGAATTGCGACAGCAATTCACACCTCAAGGCGAATGAAAATGAGAATAAATACTCGAGTGTTAAGGGTTTTAGAACAGATCGAGACGCTGGCCCAATCATCCCTCCAATGTTGGTTAGGTGCATGTTGTTCGCATTATACCAGACATGAGTTGTCAATAAAGGATATATGATACATCTGCGTCTCGCTAACCCCCCTTCTACTTTGAAAAAGTGTCTGCATTTCACCAGAGGGAATTTTCTCACGTCACATGATACAGTCGACTGTATTCACTGTGAATGTAAAGCTTGGGTGATTGTCGACCCGGAAAAGACCAGTATTATATTACCGCAGGCCTACCAACCTCGTTCGTGCGAGTACAGTATTTCAGCATTGCCAAGATTTGAAGGTCTTAAGAGAGAACGAAGAATTCATTATAAGCGATTATTACTGGTTTAATACATAGATCTATATCGCCGGTCTTTGTGAATTTGTAGGCATATTCGCTGTACTGAATGGGCAATTCCCGTAGAGGACCTACTAGCACTTACTTCACTTTTTTGTTGTGATGATCGACATATAATCGTGGATAACAAACACTCCAAAACAACACCTATATTCACCTATTCAAATTATTATTTATTTTGTTACAATAATTCGATGATTAAACAGAATAAACACAAATATTCCTGAATATAGTTCATTGTAACAAAAAAAAAAAATCAATGTATATAAATAACTCAACACGTTGAATGCTCTCACGAGTGTAGCTTAGACCTATATAATACTAATAATTGAAATACAAATAAGCAAGCAAAAATGTTGGCTCAATCGTTACCCAGTTAACACAAGACATTGATTCACTGCTGATTTGATGTTGGCCCACCCCATCTTCTACTCTGGCCCAAAATCAAATCAACAACAGGTCAAGATATCATGTTTGATGGGAAGACTACGTCGCTGGACATTGTACCAGCGTTGTTTGCTCGATGCCACCATATATAATGCTATATAAATCCAGCGTCAAAATCTCTGGGTGGTGTCCATGTAGACTGCGGCACCAGACAAGTCATATCCTGGTTGGCGTCCTCTTTATCCTCATCTTTTGTTTCCATACCGTTACGTACAACGTATACCTCTGTAGCTATTCCCACCAGTAGATAGACAGCCGCGGACACGACCGTGAAGTAAAAAGACCAGTCCAGGTGTGTGGACATGCGCAGGTATACCTTCACTTCCCCCTGTGACATCACTTCCGTCTCGTTAGATTCTGGAAGATGGATTTTCACAGCGAATATGGCCACCTCCACAACAGCTATTACTCCTGTTAATGGTAAATACATCATTCAGCTTTAGTTTACTATGTATCAGCCCAACAAGCACGATGTTTGATGTTGGTTTAATAAACTAACATTGGGTGAATCATTTGAATGCAGATCTCGTGTTTGCCGGACATACTTAGATATATTACAATACACTTATGTCATGGTTATGTACCTTGGCATTGATAGATAAGCTTCATATTTTGCACAAACATGGGCTTTGACACAGATGGTGGCCAATGGGCATTTAAATTATTTTATTTAACTTAATTGATTTTCCCTAGTTAACATGGTTAAACTAATCGATTTCCATGAATCAGAGACAATATATTTTCTCCGCTAAAGCACAATATCCCAGCAAGCACAAAACATTTGTACAACATCTGTACAACGTTCTTGACGTTGGCCCAACATTGTACAAATGTTATACAAATGCTTCGTGTTTGCTGGGATGGGGAAGTGATGATTGTTATGTAGGCCCCTAGGCCACGCGCCAAAATGAAATTATTAGAAATATGGACTATAATATGTGTTAATAGTCCAGTTGCACACTGTATGCCCAATTATCTATTACCAAATGTAATTTCCTAATTTCATTTTATTGCTCATATTTTAAAATGTTGTATGGTAATTTCTTTGGTAAAAAACAGTATTTTTAATGTTAATCAAACGCTTATTAATGTCATATGATTGTTTTTCCAACTGCTGTGTGGAACAAATGACAAATATATACTAACCTGTGATTATAAAGAGAATAGCCACAATGTGCATTTTAGCCATGAAGTGTACAACAAGAGACATTATCGCCGATATTAAACCAACAATAGCCGACGCCATTACACCTTGGTACCAACCTAAAACAAGAATACAAAATATCCCTCATCATTTTAAGATTTTGGTTCAAAATGACAAAAAAATTATAAAGTAAGCCTACGGTAGGCGATAATATCATTATTATGATAGATGAAAAAACATTTAGCAATGTATTGTAGACAGGATTTCATTGATTAGACGTGGGTGTATATTGCATTACGGTGTCGACGTATATTATGCATCCCCATATATTAGGTATCCCTGGCAAGTCAAAAAGTCACGCGAATGTGTGGGCATGCGTAGAGAGTGTCTACGCAGCGAAAGGCACACAAAGGTGTCTTGATCAATCCACCAAACTTACATATTATTCTATGTTAAAAAGACCTAATTTTAATACTTAGTTTTATTACCGTAGTAGCAAACATAGAAGTGAATTACGTTAACCAATGTGTTAGAGAGTATAGTCCATATACCAGCTGGTTACAGTGATCGCTAGAATACTATCCATTTCTAGACAAATAAGGGGATGCTTAATATTGCAATAAAAAGAACAAGGCAGATGGTGGGAAATTAGATTACCCCAGCAATGTTTTCTAGCCTATTAGAATAAAAACGATAATTTTCACATTGACATATATTTATATATTAGATTATATATAATAGTTAAATTAGGCATCCCCTTCGCCACAGTCTAGAGTTGGCCATTCAGTAAGAGCGCATGCAGAGGGGTGCCTAATTTGGCCTTTTGTGCCTTCTTCTGCAGAACCGAAAGGGAAACCTAATATCGAGGGAATGCTTAATATGACGTAAAAAAACGGAACACACTATGTGCCACGTTTAAAAAAGCAAGAACATAATATATGAGCCGTGTTCTTATACGATCTTAAAAGTTAGGTTATATATTATGCTGCTAATTCACTGCATGGAGCAATAATGCAATCGTTAAGATGGACTTAACTGTCAGTATAACTTTTAACACGGCCCCAGACCCCGGGATGAAATTTAGAATTTAGATAAAATTTAAAATTCGATCGCATCTGAAAAATCGATTGCATCTGAAAATTGTTGTAAATCATGATATGATAATGTAAATTTAACATTTAAGATTCATTTCTTATAGGGATTTTTATAGAGATAAATGGCCTGAAATATTCTGTATCAGCCTGAGAAGAGTACACAAATGATAATATATTACTTATAAATTACAAGCACAGCTTGACATACAATGTCACATTCTAGGAATTTAGTAAATACGGTATCAGGTTATGTGTGGTATATTTTATACTTGTAGTTAGAACCTTTTATATATTTTGAATGTTTCTTTTTGAATGTTTCGAGAAATAGAGATAGATAGATTTACAGAATAACTAACAGTTATTGTCACAAGGTTAGAAACACATCAAGCTCAGTGTGGGCCACAACATTCATACTTTATGGCAGGATGATTTATGTTTAAAAAAAGACTAACGATAAAAAAAAGTGGTGTGGGAAATTATAATTACTTGAGTTGGGAAATGTGCGTTAGCAAATGATCAGCAAACATTATAGTACTAGTTGAGCACATTTGGATTATATACATACACAGCAGCGTGTAACTACATTATGTTTCAAAATTATCTCATTCATTCGCATGTGGTCAAGAAACGTGTACTACAAGTATATGCCAACAGATATACCCAGTAAACACAAAACATTTGTGTAACATTTATACAACGTCGGCCCAATGTCTCCGACGTTGGTCCAACATTGTATAAATAATACACAAATGTTCTGTGTTTATTACGTAGTCAGTGTAATATTGATGGATTGAATAAAGAATAAACTATACTGACCGTTTTGATCGAGAACATCGATGTATTGACATGTGTTGTTTGTTGGAGTTATGTCACACTCCCGCCATAATCCAATATAAGTCCGTGATAGCACCATAGGCTCGTGTGTAATCTCGTCAAGAACATTGAGAGCCGTGACAGTGACGCTGACCCAATGATCTGTGGAAAATCCTGCAACAAGAACGGCGGTGGCAACAAGGCCTCCCAGAAAGAACGTCCATCCTTTACACCCCTGTGGCTGTTTACAGCAGCAGCTGCAGTAGCACTCTGTGGGAGGCAACTCTATCTCCTCTCCTTCATCCTCCTCCTGGCTTGATTCGCTCCACAAGCAGGATTTAATGTCACACATTGTTAACCATTGGACTTTGACATCATCTACTGATATTAATCATAAAAATACATTATTATATATATTTTAGTTTTCACATATTATGCAATTATAGTTCTTGTCAGGCCAAAAAATGTATCGCATAATTAATTGATAAAGGTCACTTTTCCATACTGTAATTAAATCATCCATTATTTTAAGCCCTTCGCCACTAGAATTCATTTTTGTCTGAGTAATCTCATAGTATTAATAATAATAATAATAATAATAATAATAATAATAATAATAATAATAATAATAATAATAATAATAATAATAATAATAATAATAATAATAATAATAATAATAATAATAATAATAATAATAATAATGATGATGATGATGATGATGATGATGATGATGATGATGATGATGATGATGATGATGATGATGATGATGATGATGATGATGATGATGATGATGATGATGATGATGATGATGATGATGATGATGATGATGATGATGATGATGATGATGATGATGATGATGATGATGATGATGATGATGATGATGATGATGATGATGATGATGATGATGATGATGATGATGATGATGATGATGATGATGATGATGATAATGATAATGATAATGATAATGATAATGATAATGATAATGATAATGATAAAATTAATAATAATAATGATAATAATAAAATTAATAATAATAATGATAATAATAATAATAATAATAATGATAATAATAATAATAATAATAATAATAATAATAATAATAATAATAATAATAATAATAATAATAATAATAATAATAATAATAATAATAATAATAATAATAATAATAATAATAATTGGTGTTCATTCAACTAAAAAGACCGCCAAAAGGCTAAAGAATTGTCATTTTACGTAAAAAATAAATATAATATAGACATGATGATGGTGGAGCCCTTACAGCGAGGGGATCGACTTTAGACGTCAGAATATTTATGATGGCCGTGTACCCATAAGGTCTCACCACCCCAAATGCCAGTCCCATTGAAACACATGTAAACTGCCTCAATTCCGCAGGCCGATTTCACCATTTTTCACCCTATTAGATATTTAGTGTGACATATCAGGATAAAGCTTGAGATGTCCTTGTTCGAAAACAGGCCCGCTATGGGTATGGTTACCAGACAGATTTTGAGCTACGCCCCCTAGAGTGTAAAAAAGTCAATACTGTTAAAATTGGGCTATAATCCGTGCTCCCTTTCACAGAACAGACACACATCATTTTAACCCACTGTATCCCTGCGAGGTTATCATGAAACAGTTATATCTGATATCCTTGACAAAGAAGATAACGTGGGCTTATTAAATATTCACAAAATTATTACTTCTTTGTATTTTATTTTGTTTCAATAGAGGTTGGAACAGCCGCATTAAAAATATTTTGTGTGATGATTCCATCATTAGTAGACACCTCCCTGGATTTCGGCTTATTTAGGGTGGTGAGACCATATGTAGAGATATAATTTTCTTTGATTATTTTATTTCGGCCTGGTATGATGCTTGAAGGTGTTCTGAACAATATAGTTTTTGAATTAGGCAAATATATTGAAAACTGTTGCCCTCGGAGCCCTTTGAATAATTATTGATATCATGAAAATCGGCCTGGTTTCCTTGAAAGTCGCATTGAATAAAAGAGTTAAATGAAGTGGCTATTCCCGCCTCTATTTCGTCACACAAAGTCGTCATGGTTACCTTGTATTTCGAAAATTGTTGTTGAAATATGCCACACATATTAGAATGGACTGCTATTAGTAGCATCCATACTTAAATTCACTATTTTTTATTTTCATTTGGGCCCATATGACAATCAAACTATCAACCAGGCTTTCATCTATGACTTATATCACCAAAACACGGCCTCTTCTGGTCTTTTCTAGACATGGTTATCACATTTATTCACCAATTATATACTTTCTAATCAAAACTATTACACTTAGATTGTTACAGCGATAGTAAAACTCAATAAAATATAGATATCAAGCTGCAGATTTTTTATCAAGCAGCTGGAATATGTCAAGAAAGGACCAGAACATGCAAACCCCTTGTGTCTACTGATAGTCTTACCACCCCAAATGCCAGTCCCATTGAAACACATGTAAACTGCCTCAATTCCGCAGGCCGATTTCACCATTTTTCACCCTATTAGATATTTAGTGTGACATATCAGGATAAAGCTTGAGATGTCCTTGTTCGAAAACAGGCCCGCTATGGGTATGGTTACCAGACAGATTTTGAGCTACGCCCCCTAGAGTGTAAAAAAGTCAATACTGTTAAAATTGGGCTATAATCCGTGCTCCCTTTCACAGAACAGACACACATCATTTTAACCCACTGTATCCCTGCGAGGTTATCATGAAACAGTTATATCTGATATCCTTGACAAAGAAGATAACGTGGGCTTATTAAATATTCACAAAATTATTACTTCTTTGTATTTTATTTTGTTTCAATAGAGGTTGGAACAGCCGCATTAAAAATATTTTGTGTGATGATTCCATCATTAGTAGACACCTCCCTGGATTTCGGCTTATTTAGGGTGGTGAGACCATATCATATATTGGTATTCAAATGAAGCGGAAAGAGCTAACTAGGACATGTGCAATGATTTCAAATTGAAAAAAAACCTGTGGCTTGTATAAAAATAGTTCAGCGCTTACTAGTAAGGAGTAAGTATATGTGGCTGAGTGATATTCTCAATATCCATATTAGTATTTTTATCACCGCAGATATAATTATAACAATGCTTGGGGGGGGGGGGTATAATAAGCCGATCTTATTTTCCTGTCTACAGACTAACCGACTTCGAACTGATGTTTGTATTTGTTAGAACTTTGTTATGAATCATGTAGGGGCCTGCAGAAAATCAGATAATTTTAAATCACACAAAACATTATGTAGGCCGTCAGCATGGTCAGTGTATAACATACAGACCTCCATTGTTCCACTTGGGAAGTTACATGCAGTGATTGCTATCTATCTATATTGAGTTGGCATTCTACCAAAATGTTTCTTATAACCTATTCAATTACGCATCAAATTTGAGGGTTTCTACATACGTGGTCATCAATCGTTTGCTCGTTTTTTTTTTTTTTTTCATTGCGTTCTTCATACATGTGTATAGTAAGCAATAAGCAAACAAACAATAAAGGAAGCAATCAACCAAACAAGCAGACAAGCCAAATTTACATAGGAAAAAAAGTTTTAATGAAGAGAATTGTCACGCAAACAGACAACCGTCGGGGTTACCAAAATATGGCGGACGTCTGGTTTTAATAGGCCTACCATTAGGGGAATAATTATCATTTTTATTTTCCAATTACTGTAAGCATACAGGTTATTTTATGTATTTATTATCCCCATATAAAGCATAGCATGTATAGTGCTAAGTGATAGGCCTTTATAATTATACTGGATTATTATTTCATTTGATGTCAAATAGCATATCCGTCACGGTCGATATCAGAATGTGATCAAGTGACATCACAAGCGTGATGAACATTTTGTAAACAGATTTTGTAAACACCACTTAGTTTAGCCCTTTAACCGCCGGTGCCGTCCATATTCGTTTTTTACATTTTATATTAGCACATTACATATCAGTTTTTAAACCTGTTAAAGATAAAAAGTGACACTAATCAGCAAGATTTGAAACTTTTTGACCTCCATTTTGTCAAATCTGAATAATTTTCACTCACTTGAAGTTGTGGATCGCGTCAGCGAGACACAACTTCAAGTGGATGAAAATTCCAAATGAATAATTTGGCGGCTACAAGGTTAATAAGATACCGGGGTTACTTTAATAAAGTATGACGAAAAGAAACCTTACCCGGAATTGTATCCCACGAAGCTCTCTGCCATCAGGTTGACTCACGTTTGAGGTTACCTTGGTAAATGTGATGACCTCATTCAGGTAGCGTACTGGTGAGTTCAGTACTGACTGACGTCAGAGATCACATCCAGTTGACAGTGGTTTGTCAAAAGGTACGATTTATTTCAGATGTATGTAAGGTGAGGTGATGTAGGACACCGTCAGCGACGCGTCACGAAATGGGGAGGAGAAACTACTAAGCTGCACAAATATAAAAGCAAGGGGTGACAGAAGGAGGGTGGGTGGTCATGGTAATATCGGAGCGTTGCGTGTCAGTAACTGCCTGTAGACTACTCAAAACAGCACAGCCACGGGGTGAATAGCTATTCAATACAGATAGCTTGATTTGTTTGCCCATTGCCATTCAGACTTCAATATAATCTGAATGCATATCCGATTAAATGAAAAAAGGAAGTGATACGCACAATAAAATATTCATTTTCAGTCATCTAATTTGTGAATTCGCGCAAGGGATATAGGGCCTACAATTTAAACGAGAGAAAAGACGATTCTCAGCTCGTAGGGCTTGAAATGTCAACATGCTCACCCGCTATGACAGCTTAATTTACGACCATAACACAATGCCAACAATTACAAGTCGAGGAAAACTCATGCCAATTCATATCATGCCCTGTCGCATTATTATGATATTAATACTAGGGTCTTTTGATGTAGCTCCACACACGTTTTTACCTCTCAGCTTGGAGCTCAATAGTCGCTGCTGTCACGTGCGGCACCGACTTGTCGCCCCATTGGCCTTCTAAAATCCCATCAGTGATCACATGTCTCGGGCTGACATGCATTATATCCAAACAAATATATACAATATACAATACATTGATCAATTTTCATCCAATAAAGGAGTGACGTCACCGGAAATATTATATAAAAACCCCTCCCTCATACTTCAGTGTATTAGCTAGCTCAGTGACTATTGAGTTTCACAGAATATAATTCGTCGCCTCGGAGCTAAATGATCCTATCTGCCACTCTAGCGAGTGTCAGATAGGATCCTTTAGCTCCGAGGCGACGAATTATCAGTTTGTCTTGGTTGTTTAACCCTTAAACCGCCGCATATATTCGGGTTTTTCATTTTTATTAGCACATTAGGTACAACATTTTAAATATGTTAAAGATAAAAATGTGACATCAACCAGCAAGATTTGAAAAGAGTTGACCTCCATTTTGTCAAATCTGAATAATTTTCACTCACTTGAATTGTGGATCGAGTCAGCGGGACACAACTTCAAGTGGGTGAAAATTTTTCAGGACATATCCCTCCCTGACACCGCTCATTGTTTTATCAAAGCTATGGTCTAGCTATACTGCCGTACAAAGGCGGTATCTGCTTACTTTACAAGTAAACAGATACTGCCTATTGCCTTTGCAGAGCAGTATATAGCTGGCACGTTTTTCAGATATTACGCATATTAAAGTCAACAATGGCCACACTTCGGCCATTTTTAATGTGATCGAAACCGCACATATTGTTCTATAATTATAGGAATGGTCTAGCTATCTTGCACGGTTTTCGAGATATTACGCATATTAAAAAAATATTGACAATATTCTGCCATTTTGGATGCCGTGATTTATTTTTTGCCTGATGCATGGCCATTTTCGAACTCATCCGATCTATTGGTGAAATAGGTGAATAGGTACTAATCATACCATGAAAAGACGAATAAATGATATCTCAACTTTCTGACTAAGCAGTTAGCAATATTATGCTTTCACGCTGAGAAACTTGTATATTGGTGAAATAGGTGAATAGGTACTAATCATACCATGAAAAGACGAATGAATGATATCTCAACTTTCTGACTAAGCAGTTAGCAATATTATGCTTTCACGCTGAGAAACTTGTATATATTTCCAGAAACAACCCGTGCCAGTGAAAATTGGACGGATTGGAACAATACTAGTTTGATGTGGAGCAACTTTTGTGACGCTTCCTCAACATTAACTTAACCTTGTGATTGAATACCTCCTGCTTTTGTACGCGTCGCGTGTAGCAGATGCTGCGTTACAGAGCGTGGGCCTACATTAATACATCATTGCTTCCAGTCCACTGGACTGAGCATTCACTGGACCGGTGTTGAGCCATTGTCTGCGACGATGGCTCAACATCGAGCCGGCATTGAAGCGTGTGCACGGTGCATTGTCATATCAGTGATTTTGAATCTGCCGTTTTTGACAAGATGGCAGTGAAAGCCATTTGAGACACACAATAGCAGTGCCCACAAATCTGTTTTGTAATACATTACTTGAATGCGTTCAATATAAATGTAAAGATGGAATCCCTGGTTTGTAGGTAGAAACGTTTCGAAGTGTGCAAATGTAATAAAAAAATGTGTTTTCATGTCCAACCTTTGATTTTATTTTGAAATAGCCGCCACACAAATTTCTGATCTTCCTCGAAATCTATTCTGTGAAACTCAATGACCTTGACCTCCTTTGTTTTCACCGAGCTGGCTAATACAATGAAGTATGGGGGAGGGGGTCTTATATAACCTTGTTTTCACCGAGTGACGTCACTGCGTTTCACAGAATGAAGTATGGGGGAGGGGGTGTTATATAACTTTGTTTTCACTGAGTGACGTCACTGCTTTTCACAGGATATCAAAATAATTATTGTAGGCATGGCAGGAAAGTTCATATCTTTAGGCTTGGGAGATGTGCGAGCTACGGTAAAGCACGTCAGTTGTTTTGAGTCACTGTTTCATAATCATGATAATAGTCTTCCGACAGTCCTCACTCCTTGGAACGTTGATCATGCTGTGCATGCGGGTGGGCCCACAACCCATGCTCAACGTGACGATCTACCTACTTTAAATGCCCGAAATTTCCGAATAACTTTCGTTCTGTGGATCTCAAACTTCTTAGATCATCACATGAGCCCAGTAGGTATAGATTATATGTGCTAAATAAAATGAGACTTTTTTATATGCAATAATTTTTGGATGACCGTCATTTAACATAACACGTATACATAGGCCTACGTTTCCATGATTCCAGCTCTTCTGATATCAGTTATTGCAGACATTAAAACCTAAACCCGAACGATGCATTAAAGCATCGTTTTGCATCTCTGAAGAATGACCTAATTTCCTGCACCTAGAAGTTTTTAACTGTTTTAATAATAATCTTTTTTTCAATTGCCACTACTAGTCGAGAATTGCGACAGCAATTCGCAGCTTGTAGTGGATAAGATGACAATGGTAAATTCAGACCTGAAAGGGTTTTATGGAGAGTCCCTGACCAATCATACAATAACAATAATTATTGTACAAAAATAGTATTCAAGTGGTCGAATAAAAAAATTCTTGGTAATTATATATTAATAGACTACTCCCTATCAATAATGCGTTTCTCACTCTGTCACGGCATGGAACCAACGCACGTCATTCAATTGTTTTCCTAATATGCATAGAATGCCATAGATTGTATAGCAAAATTGCCAAATTGGTTTGTTTATAGTCATGTCAGTACAAAGATTATCAATGACCACACTGGCTGCATTGTATGGATATAAAATTCATGCGAAATAATTATAAAGTATAAAATATATTTTCATATAATTCTTTGATGCAACTTTACAAAAAACACGCTGCGTGCTGTCCTACTAACACCATTAACGACAGACTATGCACTGTATGCACTGGCGATGGGTTCTAGAGTGCCAAACGACGTCGGCCTAAACGCCTTTCAATTTGCATCGCTATTTAATTAAATGTTCATAGTGAAGTTGAGGCGGCATTACTACTTTTTGTAAAACACCTTAAACGAAATTTATATATTTCGCATGAAACACTTTCAATTCATTGAAAACACACCATGATTAATACAATTACGTAGGGGGCCTACATTCTCGCAAATTATTTTCCAACTCTCGCGCCTTTTCACAACAACAACACCTCAAAACAGAATCAGCTGCGTGATTACATTCCAGTTTATTTCACAAATTATACAACCACCAAATCCATTGTCTCTGGTCTGTGGGGACCTTGGCTTATAAGATGTGACCTTATAATTGCTGTTCTTGTGTGATCGGTAGGCCTTCCCAGCTCTCTGTGGGTGCAGGTAGCACGTTGACCAAGCTGTCCAAAGTGCCGTCCACAAACAAAAGTGTGAGATAAGATTGAAAATAATGTTCCACCTGGTCCTGGAACCTGGGCATGCGTAAATCATCTAGGTCACTCGTGATGGTCTCCGTTTCGTTGGTCATCATGGTAAGAGGGCAGAGAAGGAATACACGAATGTCGTCTGCTAGTCTATGTAGTATGAACTTTAACTGGTTATGACTGCTTTCTCGCTCATATTGACCCATGTTCTGCATGTAGATAAATGCTGTTGACAGCTCGTGGTAGGCTTGTTGTCTAATCTTTATAACACAACATAACATAACATAACGTTTAACTTCACCCGTTAACCACCAAATTATTCAATTTGAATTTTCACCCATTTGAAGTTGTGCCTCGCTGACGCGATTCACAGCTTCAAGTGAGTGAAAATTATTCAGATTTGACAAAATGGAGGTCAACTCTTTTTAAATCTTGCTGGTTGATGTCACATTTTATCTTTAACATTTTTAAAATGTGGTACTCAATGTGCTTATAAAAAATGAAAACCCGATTATATGCGGCACCGGCGGTTAAAGGGTTAATCCTTATCCTGCTGATCACGACTATTGTCGTTTTTAGTCTGTTTTATTAATCGACCAAAATTACTGCTATGTGGAATGAAATGTGTGTCCAAACATCAAAATTTGCAAATATTTTTGCTCAAATTAAACAAATGTGACTAATTTTCAGCCACTTGAAGTTGAGTCGGGGTAGCGAGACTAACGGGAAGCAACTTCAACTGTCTGAAAATTTAAATAAATCAACTTAGCAGGATAATGGTGAAATATATTACACTATTTTCTTATCTTTCAATCAATTTTCACAGTTTAGATTAATCTTAATTACTTAAAATACTCATGAATACAAGTATTATTAGCATTCCATTTATTTTATGCAACATTTTGCTTGGGGACGCTATGCTAGTCATATTGCCAAGTTACTTATTATTCAAATTAGTAGGGCTAATTCACAGCGGGCCTGTGCTACAAGATTTCATAACAATTGAATCATTGCATTATCACCTGTAGGTTGATCCAGCTCTTGGCAGGGAATGATTTAGCTTCCGACATCATATCCAGAGGCCACACCTTGGTCATGTTCAACAGTTTCCTTGGGGGGATTTTTCGGGCCTTACAAGTAAAACATTATATTGGTTAAATTCAACGTATCCTGTGAATGTCTCTTTTAATTATAAGAATTGTCAGCTAGATAACAGACTGTAATCAATTCAATTAACTCATATTCACTAGATTTTCTATTAATGTCTCATGACATATTACAAAATATTCGTCACACCCTGCTACGCCCGTATATATATATATGGTTTTAACCCTTTGAAGCCTGAATTTACCATTTACATCTTCATCAACAACAAGCCGCGAATTGCTGTCGCTATTTTCGACTTGTAGTGGATGAAAATGACTTGAAGTGGGTCACAAATGAAAAAAAATATACTGTTATTTTTAAAACAGTTCCGTGAAAATTTTCGTTCTAAAACCCCTTTGTTTCAGGAAACTAAGTCATTTTTCGGAGATGCGAAATGATGCTTTAATGCATCGTGAGGGTCTAAAGGGTTAAGCATGGTTTCAAGCATATTTTAAGCAAACATATATGTCACCAGTGTGGATAATATAGTTTGTGGAGATATCCAGTTAGTCAAATTAACTCAATTTTGAATATGTATTTTTTTCAAAAAATCTAAATATTTTTCGTCATTTGGAGCTGGAAATTGCGTTAGCAATTCTAGCTTCAAATGACGGGAAAATCCAATTGAAATAATACAGTAGAACAAGGGTTTATTATGAAATTATTACATGATAACAGTTCAGAGCTTGTAACCCAATTTCACAAATAAGCTTGAACGATTATATTATACAACTCAAGTGTAATTTAATTCCCCAAAACATATTTTGAAAATGAAATATTATTTGACGCTGAACTCCTGGGCACACTTGCATTCTCACCGCTGAATTCATGGGGAGGGGGGGTTGGGGTGAAAAAAAATCAGAATATTTTGTAATGTCACATTTGTCTGTAGACACAAAAAGGATCTTAGCTATAATAGGATAATAGCATGGGAAAGAGTTGAGCTCTACTGGTGCACAAAACCAAGGTCATTTCAAGGTCACGTCAAGGTCAAACTGGCAAAAAATATTGAAAATATTATCAATTTCAAGTCATCTACTAGAAAGGACTGGTGGTGCCGTATTCTTGGCCATGTATCATTTCAACACACATTTTTATGAAATCTAGGGCAGTGTTAATATTGGGAGGGGTAATACCCCCATGTATGCCTTTATTACACCGCCCAAAAGAAACGTGAAGGTTGTATCAAAGTCATGTAAACGGTCATGTTTATCAGTTTAGGGTGATGGGTACTAAAGACATAATGAGTAGGTGTGCAACTTTGCAATACGCACTGCTGCGATATCTGCCATCTAAGTGTGAATATAGCATTTTAAGCATGATAAAGAGGCCAAAGGAAGGTATCGTGTGTCTTATTGTATTTCTTGATAACAAACATATATAGTTTGGTGAAAAAATCACGTCTCTATTTCAATTATTGAGCAAATTATGCAAATTTTATTGATTTCAGCGCGGCCATTTTAGATATTATTATACATTGATTTTACAGACAAAAATAAGAAAATAGTTGAGTCAAAAGTTATATTTTCCAATGTGTATATATCCAGCATAACGTTAGAAATGTGCATCTTGGATGTGTTTATTTTCAGTACAATATATTACCTTCCTATTTTTACAACCAATGACAAACATTTTTTACAACAAAAAAAAATCGACTTGATTTTTTTAACTCACATATTCTTGTCTGAGGAGGACCGTTTGAGTGCTGAGGCGTACAGCGTTATATCTCAGCAAATTGTTCACAGTTTCCTTTGGCAGTGGAGGCAAGGCTTGTCTACCCCCTTCATCGCGACATGGCTCTACCCAGGGAGGCTTGTAGATCTCACCTCCCATTCCATAGAAACCCGTGGGCGAACACGTCACAACAGCCAGCCAGGAGAACAACAGAACGGGGAGAAAAACTGACAAGTAACACTGATATTAGTATCATATATCTCGTCGCCTCGGAGCTAAAGGATCCTATCTGACACTCGTCAGAGTGGCAGATAGGATCCTTTAGCTCCGAGGCGACGATCTGTTATCTAAAGATATATAAATATATATTATATAGATATATCTACATGTATCTATAGAAATATATACATAGATTATCTATAGATATATAGTATATAGATAGGCCTATATCTACATGTATCTATAGAAATATAGAGGCCTACATAGATATATAGAGTTTGGTGAAATTCACTACTCACTCATCGACGATGTTATTGTAAACAAATTGTTTATTTTAAACTTTGATGACAATAAACACCATATAAATGTCATTTTGGTATAATTACAGAAACAGAGAGTCAGTGCTATTAATTGTATAATATATACTTACAGAAACACAAAGTAATTGCATGTAAACTATATATATATATGCATACATTTCACCATTATTAATAAAGTGCACATACTACTGACAGACAGATATTTTATTGACAGAAAGAAAGTCAATCCAGACTTATTTGTCATACTAGTATGGATACTGATCTCAGCAGCAGATTTAGTTCCTATTTGGTATTATTAGGACCGGCCGTAAACCGGTATACTATTAAGTTTATTTTGCCTGAGTTTGTGTCCTATTTGTGGAAAAGAGGGGTGCTGTGTGCGGAAAACAGTTACCATTTCTGTACATCAGTCCTTATGAACATGTCGAATATAACGTTTGGGGTCCCTAGGTTAAGTACTTTCGTGTTTAAAAAGTCTCCAGAAAAAAAGATATTCACGATTATAAGTATTCGTTGTTAAGAGGTTAATGGGTTTTGGTTGGATTATTGTTGGCCCAGCGTCGCAGACGGTGGCCCAACATTATTTCGAAATTGGGCCAATGTATCGTGTTATCTGGGTAGTGGCCATTTGGGACATAAAGCGTCAGTGCACCGGTATGGCAGTCAGAGCAAACACGGGACAATCACCCAATTCTGTTTCAATATTGGGTCAGCGCCGAATACGATTGAACCAGCAATGGGCTGCGACGCTGACCCAACATTGAACCGGTGTAGCCGTTTCAGTGTACCCCCCCCCCCGTTCAGCATACCGGGGGGTACGTTGAAACTAGTTTCAGCATACCGGGGTACGTTGAAACTAGTTTCAACATACCCCCCGGTACGCTGAAACTAGAAAAAGCCCAGTTTCAAGTTACCTCCCCTAGTTTCAGATTACCCACAGGGTAGGCCTGCGTTGAAGCTAGTTTCAGCGTACCGGGAGGTACGTTGAAACTAGGTTCAAAGTACCCCTGTTATTTTGGATCTGAAATAATTCTCTTTTATTTGACCCCTCTCCCACACCAAATATGATCATTGCTGACCTTTTAAGTACCGTTAGATCGAGATTAGAGAAAGATGGGTCGCCGCGATTTGCTGAGTACACACTGCGGCAGGTGTATTTACCACCGTGGTCCAATCAAGGTCAAGGTTTAACATTTTAACCGCCAAATTATTTAATTGGAATTTCACAGGCTACTTGAAGTTGTGTCTCGTCGACGCGATCCACAACTTCAAGTGAGTGAAAAATATTCCGATTGGACATGCTCAAATGCTATAGGCTTATTTAATGTGCTAATAAAAAATGAAGAAACGAGTATAATCGGGATCGGCGGTTAAAGGGTTAAACCTACAGTTTTTGACATGTGCGTTCTATTTTCTTATGCACCGGCAAGTTGTTTTCATGTATAGATGACTGGTATCGTGTATAGTGTAAGCATGCGGGCAAGGTAGGCCCGTATGCGGGCTTTTTTTGTTTTTAATTTTGATTCTTGAAAATATTTACAAATGTGTATATGCCTGCGAAGATAGATAGTTGGTTCCAGTCTTCAAAACAGGTAGAGAATCATGGTCAGCGTTACATCTGCGATAGATAAATCGATAGATAATAACGACATTGTTGAAAAAAGCGCGGGACTATTATTTTTTTTCGCTAGTTAACCCTAAAGATCAAAGGGTTATAGGGAGATTAAAGTGTTTCCAGACATCGTGCATTTTCATTAGTTGGCATAGGAATGCAAGGGTTATTATTATGGAGATTAAGGTGTCGTTAGTTGGCATAGATGGTTACATATGCTAACACCGTTTTTTCTTAGTTGCCCCAGGAATCAAAGGGTTATAATTATAGAGATTAAAGTGTCCCAATGCCATGTGATGAAAAAATAAAATAAATTTCATCATTGAAAGTTAACCAGTAAAATTGAGGGGGTAATTTGAAACTAGAGGGAGTAACTTGAAACTAGTTTCAGATTGCCCCCGGGGGTAACCTGAACAGGGGGGTAATCTGAAACTGTTACAACGGTATTGGGTGGGTAGGCCTACATTGTGTCTACCACCTACATCGTTCTGACACGTACACTGACCAGCGAGGGTGGTGGAAGGAATGTGCCTACACTTTGAAGATTAGTAGAGGTGCTAAGGCGATGTAGTGTTCAGATTGTTCAAATTTCACACACAGGTACATGTTAATGTCCTGAATCAGGTAAGAGGAACATCCCAATCGCTTTTGACCAGTAAAATGTCCTAATTTGCATATTTCAAAATGGCCGCGAAATCAAACTGCATCAGGTTTGTTTACAGTAAATCCCGATTTTTTCTCTGCATTTTGTGATTTAATTTTCTTTTGTGTTTTCTATAATTGTGTCTCAGTATCTTTGGATATATTTCTGATGTTTATTTAATCCTACACTGAGTTATCAGTGAGTGTCACAGTCTGAAGTAGAGAGACACTGGTAACACGAGTGAAATTTAACTAGAAAACTGCCCGAATTAGCATAAGCGAATTATCATTTTCAAACATTTCATTAAAGTTATACTTTTCATTATTCTGTGAAACGCAGTGACGTCACCAGAAACCGTTTGAATGGGAACTCGGTGAAAATAAAGTTATATAAGACCCCCTCCCCCATACTTCATTGTATTAGCTAACTCGGTGACAACAATGGAAGTCAAGGCTATGAGTTTCACAGAATAACAGGTTATTTCACTATACACACTACTTGATCATAGCTAAAAAATATGTGCTGCAGCTGGCGTTCTATGTAAAATTTTGTTAATGGTGTCCCAAAGGCGGCGAGGGTTTTCAGAATTTTCATCTACGAGATTTGAAAAATATTGAGATTTGGCCTCTGTCATAAGACGATTGCATAAATTTCGATAGTTGCGGTATTTTGATCTGTCATAACCAGAGCGTGATCTCCTCCAACGCCTTCCCAGCTGACGGCATGATCTTTTACAATCTAGTAGTTTAGACGTCATCCATGGCGTTGGAGCCTTCTCAACAACTTTTTTAGTTTGAAGAGGAGCATGTTTATCAAGAAGTGAGGTTAAAACTGATGTGTACTGGTCACACAAATCATGGAGTTCATTCTTATGGTTTTTTATAAGTGAAGAGTCCAAGATATCAGCCCTGAAAGAAGTCATGCAAATATTTGTTGCTTTCCTGAAAGTGATTGTTTTTCTAGGACGTACGGGTGCTGAAAGGTTGATTTCTGATACTACGGAAAAGTGATCTGAGATACCGTCAGCAGGAAAAACAGATTTAACATGATCGCACGATGATTTAGTGATGAGGAGGTCAAACCAATCGCCGTGGACGTGGTTGAAAAATTTACATGTTGTTTCAAATTAAAACACTTCAAAATTTCGTTAAAACGTAGGGTGTTAGAATCAGATACATCAAGATGTAGATTAAAGTCACCTAAAATATAAATATCTAAATGTGCTGTAACAATGTTTTCTAGCAAATCTTCAAATTCATTAAAAAATGTTTGCATATTTTTTTGGAGTCTGTAAAGACAGATAAAAAGGCCTGAAAATGATAAACTGGAAATTTCGGCGGATAGTGCTTCAAATGTATAAATGTCAAACACATTGTGTATATAATTGACAACCCGGTTTATGTCTACATTATTTTAATATTGCCATGTATTCTCGCTCCCATATTCTTTGGCGATGAAAATTTAGCGATTTTAATGAGATTAAGCGAAAATAATTACAATGAACAAAAATTATACGAATTCTCACCCAAATTATCCATTTTGTTTTCCAGTAGATATGTGTTGACAATGCACAATCGACCCATTCCAATCAAATCAAAATAGGCTACGTATAGCCTACATACTCATCACAATTGGTCAAATTCACATTAGGCAAGAAGTTATAATACATTGTTGCTGGGCGCGGGCTGCAATGTCTATTTTGAAAAAAAAACATATACCATAATTGATAATGAATAGTGGGTTCTCCTTTGTCGTTAATTTTACAATAACAGCCCTGATCAGTGCGTCCACGAACTAATTAATGGAGCATATTATAAAAAAAACTCTATCCACTATAGCAATAAAATACAATTCTTAAATAAATATATGTACAATTTTAAAATTGTTAAGCAAAATTCAAAAGAGTAGCAATGATAGTTTTTTGTTGGCCTTAGCTTACATGTAGGCCCTAGAGCTCGCCAGATGTGAATGACGTGTCATTTGATTCCACTACAAGGGTCAGCAAACAAAGTCCATCTGCTGTCCCTAAACAAACACGGTATGTTATTATTATCATATTACTAAAGGCCTACCCTTTTAGTATAGCACGACATTCACTTTATTATCCAACAAGCAGTGTTGTGCTTTTGTATCAGCTACCAACACCCAGACATAATTAACCAATTGGCAATAGAGAAGACAATAAACAAAATATTGCTGAATATGAGGCATACTAGGCCCGCCATAGTTACATTGGCTTTATGGTGAATTGCGCATTCATTTAAAAAAAGAAAGGCTAAAAATGGATATTGCTGAAACAGCTAGAAAGAGTTGTACGGAAATGAACACAAAAGCAGCCCTCCGTTATCGCAAGTCGGCCATTTTAAATTTCATATAGATCAGCAATATAGATCAAGTTTTATTTTATATTACCGCTTTACTATTTTGCAAGATTTCCGAGATAATGAGAAAAAAACAATCAAAGATGACCGCCAGTTGGCCATTTTGGATTTTATTTGTCATTGGTTATCTTTCTGTGAGTTCTCACATTTTGTTTCTGAGTTACGTAAATATCACAAAATTACTCAAAATGGCCGCTAAACGGCCATTTTAAAATCGTTTGTTCCCAAAAGTTAATCAGGGCATTGGCTGACATTGCTGTGCATATTTGCCAACTAAAAAAAGATTTGCTGGAAACTTTTCCCTGGAACGCGCTAACAAATATTTCTTTGTTAGTGGCCCTAGTAATTAAACGGTTGATTATATGGGAATCAAAATGTCCTCAAAAATTCCACGTTGTTATGTGATGGTGGCTATGTGAAGTATGAGAGAGCAGAAGTTCATATCATGCAAGATTTCCAAAATAATAATATAAAAAAATTAAAAATGGCCGACTGGCGGCCATTTTGGATTTCATTAGTGCGAAATTTGCCATGGGTTATCTTTGTGTGAGACCTTACATTTTGTTTTATATTCATGGACCAGCTATTTTGCATTTTTTTTGCGTTACTTAAATATCACAAAACTACTCAAATTCAAAATGGCTGCCAAACGGATTTTTTTTTATTGTTTTGCTCCTAAAAGTTAATCAGGCTTGGTTGACATAGTTGAGCATATTAGCCAAATTAAAAAAAATATCTGATAGAAAACGAAACGCGCTAACGAGCATTTCTTCGTTAGTGGCCATTGTAATTAAAGGGTTGATGATACGGGGATCAAAATGTCACCAAAACAATTCCCCAGTGGTATGGGATGGTTATGTGACGTATGAAGAAACATTAGTTGATAGATTAGTAGCTATCTTGAAAACAAACAATTGCGGCGGCGGAGCGTGTGGAATACAGTAAGCAGTCCGCCTCGGCGAGGGCTGCTTAATTATTATAAAATTCCTCAAATCACATAGATTTCATCTTTTCGGTCTAACATTCTCTGTCTATTTTTTTGGTCTGTTGACGAACTAGCTTTGGTATGAATTGAGACAGGATATCAATGTTGCGGATTTGTGCGCCTCTGAGCTTTGTTTTCTGAGAATTTATATATACGCTCTTATAATCTTGATTCGTCGGGATCGTGTGGAGGTTATACTGGGCCTAGTAATTCAAGTTGATTGGGATGCAGCAAACCTGGTGACTGAAAATGATTACTAACATAATACATGTCCTATCATTCACCAGGTGACCATCAAACGTAGAAAGCACAGAACTCTTTTTTTTTTAAAGTTTTTTTTCCAGTTTTGTGGTAGAAAGAAAGAATGCAAACATGCACCACATGGATAAGCTCAATTACCCTCCACGAGGGGTAATCGTTGAATCAATGTTGGTTTAACGATGACCCGAGGTCGTCCATGTGAGGTTAATAATGAATGCGAGGCCATAAATAAACACGCTGACACGTTTATTTTTCATCTCGCAGTCATAATGAAACCACAAAAATGTTGCTGGCAAATGCCTATGTGCTTCAAGAATATACATGTATACACACTCCCACTATCGGCTGAGAAACGTTTATTCATTATTAATTATTATGCTCAACTAATATTCTTAAATATGTAAGCCATATGTGATACTATCATTCGAGACTCGGGAAGTAGGCCTATAAATTCGGATATTTTGAAAAAAAAATCTAGTTGAATTACTTTGAAATCCTTGAACTGTGCAGAAGTGAAAGCTACACGTCATCTAGTTTTAATATTTGTTGTGTAATTTGGAAGATTTGATGGGCTTGTTTCTGCTCAACTATATTTTCCACTTGCATATGTCGCCTTCACAATGACTTATTCTCATGAATTACAATAGGGGCCTATTAACCAGTACGTTACAATAACAATAACGTGGCTAAAGAGCATTTAAATTTCAATTAACCTAGTAGAAGTTCTTCCAGAAAACATACGAGGTAAAACCAATGTTGGTTTAATGCTGTCCCAGCATCACAACTCAACGGGTCCAGCAATTAAGATACGGGGGAACGTGATGATGCTACGTAGGTTACACGCTAGGAGATTAGAAATTGAATGGTGGCACCATTACGGATATTAACCTTTTCACTACCATACATGACGGAAATTTCCGTCGTCATTCGTCAATGAACATAACCATAAAATGACACAAATTTCAGTCAAATATATACTACATTTATGTATTTTTCGTCATTTGAAGCTGGAAATTGCGTTAGCAATTCCAGCTTCAAATGACGAAAAATAGAACTCCTACACCAGTATATCTGGATCCTGGCATGCACCCCGGCCTGGAAGTCAAAGGGTTAAGATCAATCATGGCCGCATTTCGGCCATTTTATATTTGAAAAAGTTGAATTTTTCAAGCATAATCCTCTCTGAAACCGCACATTTGTTCTATAGTAATGCTCTAGCTATCTGGCATGGTTTTCCAAATATTACGCATATAAAGTCAACATTAGCTGCAAGACGGCCATTTTGAATTTTATAGAGTTGAAAATTTTCAGGGCTCATTTTGTTTTATAGTGATGGTCTAGCCATCTCGCACAGTTTTCCAGATATTACGCATATCGCCCCATTGCAGTTGTTAGAAGGTACTAAACTGCCACTTTGTAAAGTGGCAGTTTAGCACTTTCTTACTCCAAGGGGGCGATATTAAAGTCACTTTTAGGTAGAAGTGCAGCCATGTTGTGCCGTTTTAACTCTTTATTGTTCATAACTATAACATCATTTTACCCACTTGAGGCTGTGGATCGCGATAGACAAAATACTCGGGTTTATGTGCGCCTAATTAAGTCACAGCGTACAATTTTGGTATAAGGTATGGTTAATAACTGCTATTTTCATGTAACACATAGGGCTTACTATAAAATGTAGCCATATAAGGTTTTGGATTACTATGTCAGTCTGGCACCTGGCCATTTCCATTATCATACTAGAAGTATTGAAGCACAATAACGTGCCAGAAAAAGCATACAATCAAATTAGTCAAATGAAAAGGTAATCTCGAAGTTCAACATTGTCATTATCAAGTTCAGGCCTACATACTAATATATTGAAACCCTCCAGATCATGAAGTCCTGAATGGTGGCAGAGAATCAGGAATTTGACGTGTGTGGATGTTACAGTGCAGGAATGATCTGACATGCAGTATGTCAATCCTCATTATCTATACTCGTGGGCCGCTACTTGAAGCTTTTAACAACCGTTCTGTAGATAACAGCGGCGATAAGCAGAATTATCATCTAATCATAGGCCCTATGCCTAATCTAACCGACATTATAATATCTTCAATTTCCCACTGTCCATTCCGTGAAACAATGTCCAGAATTTGGATTTGGTCTATAAGTGATCAGTGAGTGAGTGTGTGGATGTCTTTACATTTTTATCAGCAAGCAATTTGTGGCTATATTATATATTTCACGACAGGAGGAAGTTTGGAGGCCCGGCTTTAGTCTGTTTGAGTGCTTTGGACAAAAAAATGATCTAATATTTTGTAAACATAGCTGTATTGGTCCTCCTCATGGGCCAGAATCCTGAATGACCAATATATAATTATTGAAAGAACCAAGGAGACAAGTATATCTTCAACATGTGGCTTATCCCTTCCACCACCATCGCTAATAAGTCAATGTACGCGTCTATACGATGTACCTGGTACACACAATGTAGGCCTATCCACCCAGTACCGGTTCAATGTTGGGCCACCGTTACAGCCCATTGCTGGTGCAATGCCGGGCAATCAAATTCGACGCTGGCCCAATATTGAAACAGAACTGGGTGATTGTCCTGTGTTTCCTCCGACTCACTGACATACGGGTGACGCATTATGCCAAAGGCCACTACCGGGATAACACGATACATTGGCCCAATTGTGAAACAATGCTGGGCCACCGTCTGCGACGCTGGGCCAACATTATTCCAACCGAAACCCTTTAAGCTCATAACCACAAATATAATCTTGAATATTTTTTTTTTCTCAAGATTTATTTAAGACGAAAATACTCAAACTAGGGATCTTAAACGTTATATTGGACATGTTCAGAAGGACTGGTGTATAGAAATGTCAACCGTTTCCCACACACAGCACCCCTTTCCCCCCTAAATGGGACACAAACTCAGGCAATGATAGTCGCAAGTCGGCCATTTTGAATTTGGTCAAGTTCACATTTTTCAGGGCATATCCCGGCCAGACATCACACTTTTTGTTTTATAGTAATGGTCCAGCTATCTGGCACAGTTTTCCCGATATTACGCATAATAAAGTCTATAATGGCCACAAGTCGGTCATTTTGAATTTGATCAAGGTGAATTTTTCAGGACTTATTCCTCTCCGAAACCGCAGAATTTGGTTCATAGTGATAATGTCTAGCTATCTAGTACGGTTTGCCAGATATCAGGCATAACTGGATCTTATATTTGCATAGTAAATATGAAAGTCTCCACCTTTCAGAAATAAAAGTTTATTGCCAATGTAGTAACGATAGGACTATATAACAGAAGTGCCATGGCGGCCATCTTGGATAGCAAATTTTCAAACTCAAACAGGACAATCCACCAAAGAGGGTTCAGAAAAAAAATCGCGAAAATCAGATGAATCTTGACGACTAGAGAGCGTTTATGTCGATCTTGAATATGCAAAAAACTCCATGGTGGCCATCTTGGATATGAAAATTAGCTGTTTTCGAACTTAAGCAGGATAATCCATCAGAGGTTGTTCAGAATTTTTTTTTCGTGCAAAATCAGATGAACATTGACGACTGAAGAGCGTTCACGTCGATCTAGAATATGCAAATTAGCCCATGGCTGCCATCTTGGATATGCAAATTAGCTGATTTTCGAACTTAAGCAGGATAATCCATCAGAGGGTGTTAATTTTTTTTTCGCAAAGATCGGATTAAAAACTGGCGACTGGAGAGCGTTCACGTCGTCAAATCGTTAAAGAATAATAATAATAACAACAATAGACAACACTAAAACAATAAATCTCCACCACATAGTGGGTGGAGACTTAATAAAGGTAATCATGGGCGATAGTCTGCGAATTTGATCGAGTTGAACCTTTTCAGGGCATACCCTTTTTTAAAACCACCTATTTGTATTATAGTAATGGACCAGTATTTGGCACGGTTTGTCAGATATCAGGCATATTAAAGGCAATTATGGCCGATAGTTGCCTATTTTGAATTTGATCAAGTTGACCATTTTTTGTTCTATAGTAATGGTCAAGCTATCTGGCTCGGTTTCCCAGATTATTTGGGATATTAATGTCAATAATGGCCATTTTTAAATTGGTCAAGTTCACATGCTTCAGGGCAAATCTCTGCCTGAAGCCACACATTCTGTTTCATAGTAATGGTCTGGCTATCTAGCACAGTTTTTCCAGATATTATGCATATATAAAAGTCAATAATGGCCACAAGTCGGTCATTTTGATCAAGGTGAATTTTTTTCAGGGCATATTCCTTCCTGAAATTGCACATTTTGTTTGATGGTAATATTGTCTGGCTATCTGACACGGCTTGCCAGTTATCAGGCATACTAAAGTTAATCATGGGCGATAGTCTGCGAATTTGATCGAGTTGAAACTTTTAAGGGCATACCTTATCCTGAAGTCGCCCATTTTGTTTTATAGCAATGGACCAGCTCAGGGACCAGCTATTTAGCCCGATTTGTCAGATATCAGGCATATTAAAGCTAACTATGGCCGATAGTCGGCCATTTTGAATTTGATAAAATTGAAATTTTTTTGTTTTATAGTAATGGTACAGTATCTGGCAAACTGTGCCAAATAGCTATCAGGGATATAAAAGTTAATTATGAACAAAGTCGACCAGTTTGAATTTAATAAAGCTAAGAAAATTGCAGGGCATATCCCTATCTGAAACCGCACGGTCTAGCAATCTGGCACAGTTAATAAGATATCAGCAATATAGAAAGAATAAGCTATTTTGGCCGAAAGATGTAGGTAAAAAGTATACGTAGCACAAAAAAATCACAACAAATTAATTAATCTTATTTAGTGGAATTATGTCAAACCGGCTTGGTTAGATTTTGACCTCAATAACAGACACATGACCATGTTCGCATTATGCGCGACATCTGAAAATTGTGCAATTATGCGGACTGGAGGAATAAAAAGTCGTTTCCAGTTTCATGTCATTTGTTAAAAAAATGAAGGGTTGGTGCAAATGCCTCGTTGGACAATAGCGCAGGGTGAGCTTGTTTTTTCATGTAGGCGGTCTGGCCACGGCTCAAATTTCCAGAAAACAGGTTAGCAATACAGCGATTTAACACCAGATTTCAAGACAACGTATACCATCTGATGAGCGACTACAGGGAAGACCAAGAAAAATAATGCGCTGAAGATCCCCAAAATATGGTGTCCGGATAGGGCCATCTCGCCCTTTCGTTGTTTCAAAAATTAAAATCTCTTTAAAATCTCGCTCTTTCGCATCGCCCTTTCGCAGTTTCGTCCTTTTGTTGTTTCGTAGTGTCGCATCGCCCTTTCGCTTCGCTTTTTCGCCGTTTCGTTGTTTCCAGCGTCGTTGTTTCGCATCGCTCTTTTGTTGTTTCGCATCGCTTTTTCGCAGTTTCGCACTTCCGTTGTTTCGCGGTCTCGCAGTTTCGTTGTTTCGCTCTTTCGCACTTTCGTTGTTTCGCTCTTTCGTTGTTTCGTACTTCCGCACTTTCGTTGTTTCGTACTTCGCTCTTTCGTTGTTTCGTACTTTCGCTGTTGCGCACTTTCGTTGTTTCGCTCTTTCGCACTTTGTTGTTTCGTACTTTCGCACTTTCGTTGTTTCACACTTTCGTTGTTTCCCCCCTCCCTTCTGCTCCACTCGCCTCTTTGTGTGTTGTGCATTGGTCCAACGCTGCTTCAATGTTATTTGAACGTCGTCAACGTTGGTCAATATTGAATCAGATATGGGCCAATGTTGTGTGTTTTTGGCTAATAATGCTTAATAGCATATGCGGGTAACAGTCACTTGAACTAGAATACAGCCCCTGGTAACGACTATGTCTGATAATCAGTTCACAGGTGTCTGGTTTTGTCGCGGAAAACATATATTGTGTATCTGTTACTCTTTATATGACGTCTGTCGTTTAATAGAGAGGGACGTCGCTTGCACCAGCGAGACGTTATTATTATTAGCATACGCTATGGCGTCGCTACGCCCTAAATCTCACGCCTGCCCCGAGACAGGCTTTAGTGGGGCGCAGACGGCTTATATCGGTCACAAAATGCCTGGTATTGTCCACATTTTCAATTTCTCTGCGGAATATCGTCAGGAAATGAACATGAAATGAATGGGATTTTAGGCCTCCTGTGTGCACATATAGGCTAAACTGGGCCATGATAACCTCATGAGGATGGTGAGATGAATGAGATGACACTGCCGTCCAGATACGAGTGGATGGGGAAGAAACATTTTTGTTTCTTTCAAAGCCCCGAGACAGGGGAACGAACCCGGTATCGGCGTGAAAGGCAGCGGTACTAACCGCTACCCTAGGGCCCGCGCCCATTTATATCGTCAGGAACATTACTGAGAACAGAGTAATTCGCCACAGGACGAGTTCACTTGATACATGACAGCGCAGTAGACTTAACGACTGTTTCCAGGTAAACTAGCGTAATTGCATCATGTTACTTACGATAGTTTGCCTGCTAGTGTTTATGGGCCGTTCAACAATTACGAAACGATTTTGACACCTCCTTCGTAACACTTTTTAACGCTATTTTGAGGGTATCTCGAAAACCCCCTCGACTTGATTTTTAAAAAGTTTCTGTTTATTTATATAATTATAACTTTTGTATAATAAAATTCGGAAAACTTAACCCACAAACACGAGGCAATGTTGTTCTTATGTTGGCCCGCCGTCTTCAACGTCGGCACAACATTAAAACAACTTTTGTCAATGCCTCGTGTTAGCTAGGTATAGACCTACTGTGATGCCAACCTGGCTATCAAGTGATGTTGAACCAATGTCACGTCAAAGTTGGCATATATTGGTATCGTGCCGCTCCCCCATACATGCACGAGGCGTATAGCCAATGTTAGGCCAGCGTCGCAGACGGTTAGCCAACATTGACCTGATATTGGTTCCCGTATTTTATAATTAGACATGTATTTTTTTATATAGTCGGAGGTCGTGGGTTTTTTCGAGATATCCCTATTTTGACTGAATCCTGTAGCTCATCACTCAACCCCCCTCTAAGCATTACGCAATTGGTGAACGGCCCCTTGGGCTTGTATTCGCCATTTTTGAAAAAAAATTGAAAAATTAAATAACTAGGTAATTATTTACTCAACATCTAATCACTAAAATGTGCATTGTCAAAAAATAATGGCTGAAAGATTAGCTTGTCAGTGAAAACTGAATTTTCACCTATATTGCAAATGTTGTTACGCGTTTTGCCTTAGCTTTGCATTATTTGTGACGTGAGCTTTTAATATACTTTTGGATGCTCTCACACTTAAGCTATAGCTTATGAATCTTTGAATTTTGCTCGGCATAAATTCGCCCACCAATTGCGAAACAGCGAGAGTACGAAACAACGAAAGTGTGAAACTGCAAAAGTACGAAACAACGAAAGTACAAAACTGCGAAAGTGCTAAACAACGGAAGAGCGAAAGTACGAAACAACGAAACTGCGAGACTACGAAACAACGAAAGAGCGAAACAACGAAAGTGCGAAACAACGAAAGAGCGAAACAACGAAAGTACGAAACAACAAAAGTGCGAGACTGCGAAAGTGCGAAACAACGAAAGTACGAAACTGCGAAAGTACGAAACAACGGAAGTGCGAAACCGCGAAAGTGCGAAACAACGAAAGTGCAATGCGCAGCAACGAGAGTGCGAAACAAGGTAAGTGCGAAATAACGAAACTGCGAGATGGCCCTATCCGGACACCATAGCATACGGTACAAAAAAGCATGTTTTTGCAAACAGTTACGTTACGCATTGAGGCCAAGCGGCATGGCACATAATGTTCAATCCACGCTTTCAGATAGACATGCAAGCGGGCTTTCACCTTTCAATTTTTCCTAGTATTGCAGAGCTGGCATAGTGACACCATATGAATCATGGCTTATTCAAGGTCTTTGAATACTGTGCATGCACATCCAATATCGGCCCATTCGTGAGTCAAACAGGAACATAAAATATCACAGCAGCTCTGTGGCAGTATTGTCTATGGTTCATCACGTGGTATGGGAAGGGTGCAGCAACATTTGCATGCCATTCAGGGCCACAACGTTCTTAACAGCAAATTATATATAGTGGCACCTCAAAGTTAACGACTTCACCATTATTTAGGCCTGTGATATACAAGAATGTTTTGACAATCAGATCGATTGATACATATATCATAAGAATAGAGTACATTGCTAATCATAGAGGGTACAGTGTGGTTCATAAAATTGTATTTTTGACACTATTGGAATAGGTTTGGTTGATGATTGTACGTTCATCCCACTTGCGTTATGAAATGGGCTCTTGTGAATGATGCATTTTTAATCACTTCATTTCTCATTTAAAGCTCATACCCGTTTACAGATTGCATTTAAATCTCATACCCGATTACAGATTTTCTATGGAAAATAGAGACCTGTGCATAATTTGTCTGCACAAAATCTTCCTACGGGATGCCGTGCGGTATTTAGTTTCGTATCAATTAAACCACAAATACATAACACTTATTGTATTCTTGGTATACATAACAGATCCAAGCACACAAGTTTGTACTTCATTTATGATATACATACAAATGTATTGCATATTAATAATCTTGAAAACCAGGTTCCGCGCAATATCATAAAAACATCGTATGGACGCAGCACTACAAACTAATATATTCCATGTTTCCACGTTTTCTGGTAAACTAAGTTAGGATCTATGGATAGGCCATTACCCTCCTAACTTTACTTGCTCAACAGCAGATGTGATGCCTGGTTGCTCTAAATACCAGATCATATGTCAAGTAATCCCGTTACAGTAATATTGCAATTGTTTCACAGTTATTGACACTTTCTGTGCTAGCAGATATTGTCCATTGGCCAAGGTTACCTATTCAGCCATGCATACAGCAGTAATATTCAGGATTTGACTTTGCACGGCAGTTCATGAAAAACTGTTGTGATATTTCCGTGAATTCGCCTACTAGTTTTGAATGTTTACCAATGACTGATATCACTGTAGGCCCACAAGTCAAATAATGAGTAACACAACTAATACTGACTATAATACCATAGCGTTTATTGTAAACAAATATACTGAAATAAAGTAAGTAGTTGATAAAACAAAGGGGACACAAAACCAAACCATTCCAAGAAAAGAAGAAGAATGACATCACACCATTAGGAGATAGATAGGCTTGTTCTTTCATAGACTACTAACTTGTCACCAATTTCTGTCACCAATTTCAGCTATTCTGTCGTTTCATAACCGGCAGGCCGGGACGAGTGCAATTGGCGACAAATAAACCAAATTGCAAACATCAAGACCTACTTGTATCGCATTTTGCAGGGCATCAGTCGAATTCCTTCTGCTGTAAAAGAGTAGATCCCGCCGATTACATACCAAAACATTATCCACGGCTGGGTGATCGCGGAAGCAGTTAGCAGGCCGGGACAAGTGCAATCTGTAAATGAGGAATCAGAATTGCGCAAGACACGACCTGTTAACCACATCCTTTGAAGCGTGAAGTCTTCTGCAGGGCGTTCTTAAGACTTTTAAAAATCTAGTTGCCAGATAAATTCTTCTCGAGTCTTAAATTCCATCTCTCAGTCTGCTGCAAAGTAACTACACCAGATTCTCAATAAACTATTATTTGAAAAGTTTCTGAAATTTGCAATATTTTTCAACATCATTTCAAGTTAGAATTGTGTTTGTGATTCCAGATTCAAACGGATGAAAATATGCTGCTCTTAAAGATTAAAAGGACTGCCACACACACCAGCAGCTTATCTAACAGCTGCTCCATTGTGTGGTGCACATAAGTTTTAGTTATCGCTTACTAGTACCCGCGATGCATACAAAGCTTAGTACTGCAGGTATTAAAGCCCACTACGTGTCTAGAAGAACCGGCGGCTTACAAGTTACAGCATGCCGCTCCCGTAATTTAAAACCACACAGGGCTTCATATAATAGACATGGTGATCAATAGTTCTTAATCTGATATCACTACATCTTGTAAAGAATATATCAGCATCGAAAAACAAGTGTTGTAATGACAATAACTGAATTGTATTGATAAAATATTAAAATAAAAATATAAAATATTACGTGCCTATGCAACTAGTTTTTCTCTTGAAGCCTACTTGAACATAAGTGCATAGTATTATGTACACGTTTTCATGTTGTACAGGTATCTGTTAGCAATCAATGAGGTGGACATACTTTATCTAGCTTCGTGTATATAACACGCACATACAGAAGGCACACAGTAAACACAAAACATTTGTAGAACATTTATACAACGTCGGCCCAACGTCTTCGACGTTGGACCAACATTGTACAAATGTCCTACAAATGTTTTGTGTTTACTGGGAAGGGTCGCCAGCCAGTCAGGGTACCATAAATCTGCGAGCGGTACTCAGCAATCAACTCCGCGGGTCGTGTCGCCAAGAGTCGCGCTGCAGTTAGGCAGATCCATAACTGGTCGGGTGCGCAACAAAGATCTTGCGCTCTCTTAACACTGGGCTAGCGTGGCAGGCGTTGGCCCAGCCTTGAGCCAGTGTTCAGCCGAACATACCAACTCGGCTGTGACGTATCCTGGCAGCCTTGCCAAGTACTGCCGCTTTCCACGCTGATGTATACCTCACCTTTGCCCCGATTTGGTCTCAAGTGATCGGGCGGCAGAAAAAGGTGTGCCCGCTAGTAAGCAATACCTATACACGTGCACCAGATCACAGCTATGTGCCTCAGCTAATAATCCGTACCCTTTAAGTGTCAAAGCAACATAATCATAATAGGAAATGTGCTCTAAGTCCAACTCTTAAATGGCCATAGCAGCCATTTCGATCTGTTGTGTATCTCATCTATAAGAAACAATGTAGTAATTCATTGATTCATATGGATCAAACTTGAAATTTTTTTCAAGACTTGTACGGTTTTAATTTAACCGGCTGCAATCTGCAACGTGATAAGGCCAGGTAATATTGTCTCGGACAACCAATGCACACCACATACACGCGATAACCGTGAAACAGACCCGTGTCAGATAAATAAAATTATACTGTCATTAGAATGCATTAACCCTTTCAAGCCTGAATTTACCATTGTCATTTTCATTCACTACAAGCCGTGAATTGCTGTCGCAATTCTCGACTTGTAGTGAATGAAAATGACTTGAAGTGGGTGACAAATGAAAAAAAAATAGTGTTATTATTAACCAGCACCATAAAAAAAAATCGTTTTAAAACCCCTTATTTTTAGGAGTTTAGGTCATTCTTCAGAGATGCGAATTAATGCTTTAATGCATCGTGAGGGTTGAAAGGGTTAAAAGCAGCAAACCTGACGTTTGCTATAATCTAACTAACTAGTTCAATAAAACAATAGTCTAAATAGTCAAGTAAAACGGAAAAAATACGATGGTCTTGATATGCTTGCACAGTAAGATGTCAGAGCTAATGTATTGAATATTTACCACTCACTCAGTAAAACAGATACCAGGGTGACCAGGTGACGAAAAACAAATGACGAAAACAAATAGCCGCCCTCCGGTCTAGCTACACGTATATAACGAAATGGCTTACCTGCTACTTTATGATCGACGAAATTACTTGATAAAAACAATAATAAGAAAAAACCCATTCTGAATGACGGGGATTATTTCTTACAAAAATAAGTACATAATATTTAGCTGAAACATAAAATCATTTTTCGAGAGAAAGATGCTTGCTGGGGTAATATATATTACAGATGCACACGTGGTCCGCATAGGACAGAGTCGATACCTAAAAACTCACATGGCTCAATGAAATTTGTTGCACTTGGCGTATGATAGCCAGTATAATGTTGTGACTCAACATTAAACCAACGTTGGCGCCAAGTTATCCAATAGAAAATTCAAATAAGCTACATTCTGTAGCCGTTTCTCGCTACCGCGATTCACAACTTCCAAGTGGCCGAAATTCCATATACTTGTAAAATTTTCGGCTAAATATTTGCAATTAAAGAACAATCACTCCAAAAAGGTATAAAGAATACATGTCGTCCAGTGTGGAGCTAAAGTTTGTGGCATTTTTAGATATTGGGGGTGGGGAAGAAGGGAATGAGCGTGTCAACTATTACAGATGGTGATATAATACTACGTTGACTGGGTGTCCAAAGCTTTCCCACCCTAAACCAGGCAGGCCGGGACAAGTGCAATTTGACCTGCTGGAGCATACAAGATGGCACAAGTCACACCTGACAGGTGGTAGAGTAGTGTTCACTGTAATAGCAGGGTCTTCGGCGTGGACTATTCAACTACGAATCAAGTGGTTCTCCCCTCCCCAAACACTAGACGTTGAAAACATTGCTGGTTTAATGGGGGCCGACGTCGCTGACAGCGGAACACCATCAAACCAACAGGTTGAAGGCCTCTTGTTCATCGGGGCGAGTTACACCCCTCTTGTGTCAACTGTCGTTTCCTGTACTGATTTTATAACAAGCTCTTCTACTTCCATTCAAAACCCTTTAGGCCACCACGATGCATTAAAGCATCATTTCACATCCCTGAAAACATACTTAATTTTCCTACAACTAAGGGTTTTAGATAACTATGGTAAATTCGGGCTTGAAAGGGTTAAAAATCATATTTATTGTTGTATACCAAGCTTAGAATTCCCAGAAATCACAGGGTGTTCTACCAATAGTGTATTTATGTTATAGTAAGGGGCTCAACACGTCGTACATCCGTATAAAAAAACTAACTATATCAATGAAGAAAGCGCGGGCCTACCGTTAGTCACATTGTAAACGGCTATACTAACAGACGAGATAGATGTACATGATAATGATTACATAAACCATATATCTAAAGCAACCACAATACATACGGTTAAACAGGTTTCATTTTTGCTACTGGAGCCGAAGGTCAGGTCTTCATTTTAATCAAAGCAGTTGTTTCACAGCAGTATTATCATTACGAGTTCATCATCAGCCTTCAGTACAAAATGTAATATTCGAGTATTCATTAAGCTGCTTATAATCAAATAAATTATTATATAAATTAAAATGCAGTATTAGAGTTGTATTATGACACAAATCTCTAAGATGACATCTACTTGAAAGTAGATGTCATCTTAGAGATAGTAGCTGTCCCTTATCAAAATTATTCGTGCGGACTAATGTACTGAAATAGCCTGAATTTAGATGCACGATGTCAGCAGAACAAATAATGACCAGGCTAATATAGGTCTGCAAAATATATACATGATAACGGTGTTAATAAAGCAAGCGATTAAATGTTCAGAATAAGTCAAAAAAGCACAGTTGATCTACACCCACTTTTCTACCTCAGTGGATTGCTCTGGCACTATTTAATATTTCAATACTTTTAAGATTATATTGAATACAATCTTTACATCACATTGTGACATTGAAAAGAAACCAATAATCTCCCGTATTATAAAATGATTAGATAATAATGTATTCATCTGTCCTGTTTGTACATATCAATCGTCAAGACAACGATGAGTGTGGTTCGATGAACAGAGCCGAGGAAAGTAGGCCGGGACAAGTGCAATTTGATCAAAATAGTTAACAAATGTTGCACAAGACACGACCTGCTCGCCTTCGGTCAGACACATGTGCAAATTATATTGGAAGCATTTCGTCCCAGATTGTCTCAACAGGCTTCACTGCTGAATGACCGGTCGTTCAGAAAACAGTTAACACTTGATTTGCTATGGTCGCTGAAGTACGGTTCCATTTTAATACCATATATTCAACATTCACAATCACTTCCAGATAACGTTGTAAATGCACAGAAACAGATCACCAAGACAGCTCAAATTCATGAACGTAAGTTCTGAAACATGATTTTTTTCTCGGAATTTTTGTGTATCATTTTTCATTCACTTGTTTTTACATAATTAGCGTGTGCTGAATTCGAATCTGTCAGATAACATTCCATCTTTGGCGATTTTACTGTATATAGCTATTTAATTTGATTACAATTTAACTCTTATAACCGCCAAAATTATTCAATTGGAATTTTCACCCACTTGAAGTTGCGTCTCGCTGACGCGATCCACAACTTCAAGTGAGTGAAAATTATTCAGATTTCACAAAATGTAAGTCAACTCTTTTCAAATATTAATAATTCATGTCACATTTTATCTTTTAACATGTTTAAAAGGTAGAGCTTAATGTGGTAGTAAAAAAAAATATATATATTATATTCGGTACCGGCGGTTAAAGGGTTAATATAATCATTCGGACCCGCCATCGATAAATCATCACGGAGGGTTAACGTGTTGTGTGATGCCGGGAACACCTGAGGGATCAGTTGCCCCTCATCCTGCTGATCACGACTATTGTGGTTTTTAATCTGTTTAATTAATCGACCAAATCACTGTTATTGGGAATGAAATGTGTGTCTAAACATTAAGATTTGCAAATATTTGTGGTCAAATTAAACAAATATGAGTATTTTTCAGCCGACACACAACTTCAAGTGGCTGAAAATTTAAATAAATTAAAGTAGCAAGATAAGAAATTGTTTAGTTGCCCAGCTTCAAACATTTTTTAATTTAATGGGTTTCAAAGTAGAAATATAAGTATTTCCATGGCAAGGATCACTGACATCGAACTTACGAAGTGCAGGAATATTTCATGTGGAATTCTTTTATCTTCTACCCGACATGCGATATCCGAGCGTGAACGGTGTGGGTAAATGACCACGTTCTTGTTTGGAAGAATTGAGTTGTATGTATGTAATCCGGCTTTCACATTGGTAAATACTATTGTCCATAGCGAGGCTTCATGATCAGGTAAAGTGGAAGTCAATAACCTGCTGCAGGCGAAATCTTCATCGCCAATTAATCTCCAACAAAGTGCTTCTCAAAGCGCAAACCTTGCGAACATCTGAAAAGGTAGACAAACATTTTTAAGGAACATACCCATTGAATGTTCGGCGTTACCCTCTTTCCACTGCACCAAGATCACACAATGCATTAAGTATATATGTTAAGTTGCCGCCAGAGACCAACAAAAGAGCCCAGCTAGGGTGTTTGGTCGGTACACATGGCAAGTAAGCATATCACTGTATAAATAAAACATACATGCAGACACACATACAGCATCTATCTCCATTGCATATATCAGAGCTAAGTAATTCACAATTCATGCTGCACCCTGCTCCTAATATACACACAGCTCAAAGTACAAATAAGTGATGCTGTTTTTTATCGAGTTGATTACACCAGTATGAAACACGTGGATAAGATTAAGGCGGGTCTCTTTTTATTGTGATAACACGGTGATAACTGCATCACCTTGAAATCTACCTGATATACAGTATACAGTGAATACGGTTAGTATGCATGAGGTCTATCATACAGTCAGTAGGAAGATGATAAAATACACATAGTGACACCACACCGGCAATGTTGTGAACAGCAAACATGTGATAATGAAAGCATGAGCCACACACTGCTGTTATTATACATTTTAAGTACCAAGTAATACTATCTATGTTGTAACAAACAAAAAGGATAAAATAAAAGGAATGACACAGGCACAATTATATGTACAGAAATCGTGATAATACAATTTGTTATTTAAAACAACGACTAAAAACAAGTAATCTGCTATCATTAATAAATAGATCATAATTACAGAAACATGTATACATACATACATAGAGAAGCCAGTATTTCTTACCTGTGCATTAGTCACTAGCCGTAGTCCGCCTTACTTGTACACATGAACGTCAATGTTATTGTGCTGAATAATGCCCTCTATCCTGTGAGTATGGGGTGGCCATGTGGTCACCACGAGGTCTTTGTTCAGTGTCGCTGGATATCTGTATGGAATAGATGCCCTAGTGACAGTGGGGGCAGGTGTTAGCTCAGCTATTCAGCCTGTCAAATTTTGGCGCGCTGGTGGGGGTGGGGCAAGCTGGCCAAGCATTAAACCAGCTCCTTAGAAAACCTTCCCAATTTTGACCAAGTGTTGAATCAATGATGGGCCAACTTCACCCGCGCAGACCCAACATATGTACAGCCTTTTAAGACACCAGCAACACGGCAAAAACGATATATTGAACCAATGTTGTTTTAAAGTTGGCTCCCCGTCATAGACGGTGGACAACATTAAAACAACGTTGGTTCAAAGTCTGATTTGCTAGAAAGTCCACCTGTTCAGTAATTTTGAGACTGTTCTGTAAATTGGAGACGTAGACGGAGATGGGACACAAGTACGTACATGTATGTAGCGTGCGCGACAGAACACATGCCCATAACGACAGATGTACCCCTGTTTTGGCCACAAGGCATTTTCCACCCCTTTGCACAACGTCATTGCAGCTGCATGACCCATCCACCCTGCAAACACAAGACATTCCCCCAGCGCCGAATACGGCGGACCAGCATTGAACCAGCATTGGGTGAGTGTCTGGTGGTAACTGGGGCGCCGCCCGGGTTGAACACATGGGTCGAGGAAGGCAGATTTAGTTGTTCACCAGTCTACAGGCCAGCTATATATCACAGTCAATATCAACTATGATATGATTATGAGTGTAAGACGGCCACGGTTGAGTGATTCAGTTGCGGAGTTACTCAGCAATTCCCGACGAGGAATGTTGAAAACCACAAACTCGACTGGGGTGAACACCGGAGAGGTCACCTTTGAACACCGCGCACGTTACACAACGACATTTTAAGTCAACCAAAACTTGCCGAGGCCGAATTATACTTTCATGACATTTTGGCAGGCATAATCAAATGTAGCAGCAATGAATTGCCATTTATCTGGAAGTTAGTTTGCGTTCATTTTCTCACTACCTTACTTTACCACACTGAAACACAATATTGCAATAATTAAAATCTAAATGTGTATAATATACATGTGTATAATATACATGTGTAGAATATTATACTTATCAATCACCAGCAGTCAAAGGGTTAACCCTGTGAGCGCCTAATTAAATAATGACAATTAATAACGACATGAGCTTGTTTCGCAAGCGCGATCTACAATGTGGGTGAAATTAATCCATGTCTTGAGTTTTTGAAATCTGATAATAATTCGTATTCCGTGTAGGGTGATAGAAGATTGAAATTCGATGAAGACTTGGAACATAAATATTCCAGCACTGAACTACTAATAATGTAAAAAAAAATGATTTTAAAAACACACAGGTACCTTAACATGGCGTCCTTTACACTGGCACACATATTCAGTCATTGTTGTCTTCGCGTCAGGAATAATGCGGCCGGTATTTCCAAAGGCAAAATGGTGTCGGAACCTCGCTGGCTAGTATCCTGAAATCAGAGTGGTTTGAACAGAGAGATATTATGCGGTGACTGCAGATGGCGCCGTCAACAGGAGTTCAATCCTAGGCTACCTGTGTGCTTCAGTCCCGGCCATATATGTACGTATATCACGGGCGAGGGACACTTGAGCGCCGCTGACATGTTTACAACAGCATTAGCTGATCTCGTCTGATTGTGGACATACAAACTGTGCAAACACCACACATCAAACCAATGTTGGGCCAGCGTCGTAGACGCTGGACCAGCATTGGTTTGATGTGTAGTGTTTGCAGAGACGGGCCAATTTATTGTTGGCGTCCACCCCTCCCCCCCTCCAAAGAAAGTGTTCGGACTCTGATCAGGACCTTAACAGAATGTGTCAGCCACCCTCGTCAGCTTCTAATAAGGGTGTTAAAACACATGTCCGTTTAAATACCTCCGATCACAGACTAACGAGAAACAGACACAGCCGTAATTAAAAATCAGTAGAGCATTTACAATCAGTACAGCATTCAACGCTCAGCTCAAAGAGTGAGACAAACAATTGGAAAATCAAGAGTGAGAACGCTGCCGATATCAGGTTATTGCCACCTGTGGCTCACCGGTTAAATCACATTATTCTTCATGCTAATTTACTCTGAGCTATATGACCGGGCACTGGTAATGACATCCAGCAGGATAGGGAGGTGGCCCCAGCAAACTAGAGTCGCCCAAAGTGGTTTTAATAATGGGCCAGCGTCTGCGACGCTGGCACATTATTAAAACAACTTTGGGTTAAAGTCTCGCTCTTACTGGTCGTGTTTTGGACGCCAACAATACGTGATTAGTGGAGTAAGGGAAGTCGCCTTCTTCTCCACTGTAATTACATCTGGTCATTCAAAAACAGACATCCGCTTCCCTTCTCATTGACGGTGGGCGCTGGGGTGTGACACTCATCCGTGCCCACAAACCACCTGTGATTCTACCTGAATAAATACACGTGTTGTAATTAAAAGGTGTGAGCTCTTAAGAGCTGTAATTAGACTCATTTTATTATATAAAAGTAAAACTCTATGATAAAACTCCATGATAAGTTATGTGATTACTGAATATATAGAAGTACACCTTAATTATGTAGATGTCCACTTGTAGCTAAAGGGTAGTATTAGCTAAGCTGTTGTGCGATTTAAATTCGATGTGTGCAAGCAGTCTGTAATTATGTGTGCAACAAATACAGGTACAGCGACAGTCAAGCTACTTAAACAAAGTTAAGAGTGACTAAGTTGTGTACTGATTTAAGAATGAAACACACAAGTTAGAAATCACAATTCTAAGATTTACACTTTGTCGTGGAGTACATCAATATTCTGTAATACTTTCATTATCAAATCAAAGAAAAAGTACTAGATACCACAATAATTTAATAATTATTTGGCTTAATTATTAATGTATAAAATATTACAATTAGTGAGGTGCCTTCATTTGTATGCCTTAGAATATCTCTTAAGATTTCAACATGTGATAAAGATCTATCCAGCTGATAAATCTATCCGGACAGAATTACTGACGGTCAAGATCTTGAAAGACAAATTTATGAATTAATGGGACTTTATGCACAACACACTGAACTGGGTCAGGATAACCTCTTGATGATAGCGAGATTAATTAGCTCACACTACCTTCAAGCCACAGGATTAAAAATTCAAGCTCGAGGTGCCCCCCCCCCCCCCCCCCTCCCTCCATAAAACTGAATCTTTATGAGAACGGAGAAGAAAATCGAACATTCTAAATATTTCTTAATCAGTATAAAGCCAGTCTCATGTTCCCACTTTTAGGTGTACATCATTTACCTCCCACCACAAATGGTAAGGAGGGGGCACACCAGCATTCATCTCATTATATTGATCATGGACGAATGACCAAACATCGACAAACTACTAATTGCTATAATTAAACTACTCTTGTGTAATCTCGTCAAGATTACTCGGCGCGTCTTAAATAGAGATAAAGTGATTAACTACATAGTATTTATAGAGTTGAACTAAGATAGTATTAGTACAAAAAACCCAAAAAATATTTGCGTCAAACAAAATGTTATGGGGGACATTAAAGACACCTAAAGTACGTAACATATTGACTTGTTGTGTTCAACAATGTGCAGAAGGCACCATTGATATCGTGTTGTATTCACAGGAGAGACGGGCAAGCCGTAACAGGGGTCAAGCGTTCCGGTCGTGGACAGCGGCCCGCAACAATGGTCGCATCAAATCTCATTATAAATGTCCCCGGTAAGGAGCACATGGCTGTCCCCAAGACCAAAGACACACAGCAAAAATAGGATAAGTGACCGACGCCCACACAGTGCTGGGCCAACGTCAACGACGTTGGACCCGCACTGTGTGGGCGATGGGCCAGCACCAGGGCGTTAGTGCCGAGGCTGCTGCCATCTGTCGTAGTCGGCAGGATGACACGAGTCTTTTCTAAATGCGCACCATGTCCCGTCCGTGCACGTTATTATCAGAGTTCCAGTGAGTGATTTCTGATGTACTAAACTGTTCTTGCTTGTCCAGGTAACCACAGCTTGCCATCTGCTACCTGCAGCCAATGCAGATAGCCACCTGTCTGCTGTTCAAATACCATCATATCTACAATTAAACTCATCTGTCTTCAGATGTCTTTTTTATTCATGGACTATAATTTGAAAATACTACAAAAACCAGTACCAGTACATTTTGTTAAAATTAGTAGTGTAGCTATGTTGGTTTTGTATTTACAATAATTTGAAACTTATTTCTCACTTCTTAAAAAGGACATGCCCAGGTCTAAAATCATAAAAAAATCGGTGATTAGATTTTATTTCTGATTATCGACAACCATGACAAAAATAAGAAATACGGGTCTCGTCTCTATATCTAGCCCAACTGGTAAGTGCGCAGCACAAAAATTTAAAAACTTTAGCAGTTCTAGTCTATGGACATGTTTACATCATATGGTCATATTATTAAGCTAAAATAAAATATTTTTTTATGATTTTAGACCTGGGCATGTCCCCTTTAATAATTAATTGTAAGATTTCATACTTTTCACAATTAAACTAGCTCGATGTGCACAAATGTTGCACACTACCTTTCTATACATGATCACAGCTTGCTGAACAGTGTTTCCATGGGTAATGGCTGATTCTGGGAAGTAACAAGTACCCCGTAAAAAAGAATCAGGCTGACGTTACCTGCATGTTTTTGTAAGCTCTTGGTTTAATTGAATGTCTAGTGTTTCATCTGGTATTTCATCTGGTCTTCGTGATGATCATTCCAACTAATAGCATCTTCCCTAAGAAGTAGCTTTAACTCAAAATGAGTTAACGACTGCATAAACACTACAAAACCACTCGGAAGGTGTGGCAGCATCTATTCCCAGTCCATCCTCCTCTTATATACAGGTATTTTAGGATTTATGATTAATTTGTCACAAATCTAGGGCTACGTGCTAGATTTGATTAACCAAGATGAATATTCATGACAGGCAAATAATATTGTACTTGGTGATGGAATAAATACTTATATCTTAGTATTTCACTGTTAAATAACGCATGTGGTCCGTAATCGTTTTCAGTAGTCGGGATTAATATGGTTTTAAATGAGACAGAGTACTGTAAGGTGGTACGGTGCCACGACGTAGATAGAATACTGGCATAAAAGCCATGCCATGGTACATACTAGATGTTCTTTCTGGTTGTATTTGTATACTGCTCAATGAGGGAGGTACTAAGATAAGACAACCAGCACTAGCTAATGGTGGATCACGCCACACGCACATCTACATATGATGATATCGATGTCGATGATATTCATAACTTTATAGAATTCAACATTGCTCCTTATCAATGGCTTGATCACTACCACCGATAATGTTAAGTGTCAACAGATAATAATTGTTGATAATAGAAGACTCTAGATATGGCTGCTTTGCACCGTATTGAACTTCTAGCAGTCCTAATCTGATTCAAACAAGTTACCGACTGAAAAAATAACCCCAGTTTTTTGTAGTGTCACAAATCGCAATTCAACAACAATAAATCAGCACAGAGCCAACGTCTCGTCTTAGATGGGGATAGTGATCAATTCTAGAAGAATGATGTTTTTAACGGCATGATGAAGCATACATACATAACGCGGGCGATATTGCGACCTACGTTACGAAAATCTGTCATTTAGAATATATTAGCATTAGAACCAACCTGTCGAAATAAACAATGTACAATTTTAAGGTCCATTTTCCACGTTTTTCGTATTCTTGGGGAAACTGTTAAAACCGACCAATGTTTAGCTGTATGGTATGTCGTGTTAAATATTTGACAACATGATATATTATATCATTATTCCTAGATGTACTGCTGGTCGATTTTATCAGAGAAAGGCAAAACTGGCGAATTGTTAACAAAAATACACAGCTGTTATTGTTTGGACACGAATTGTCTGCTAATTGGGAACAGAATAGCCTTGCAGAAACACATCGGTGAGTTATGCAATACGTGATGGTAATGATATACACACACCTTATTCACAACCCTATTTTCCGGACAAGAAAATGACTAGCTTAAACACGACAAGGGCTAGCTCTCGTGTACACATAGATGCGGGTGGCCACCACCCAGCTATTACACATAATATTAATTTCAATTTGGTTTATCTGTTGTATAAATCCTTACAGTGTATAGGTAACTGCAAAGCTACCCATAATATATCTCTATTTAGTGATAATAATTAGTCAATTACCGGTAAGCATGTATCGTGGTTGCTTTAAAGATCTTGTATATAGATCATATTGTCATGTCAGAATGCAAATGGGACCTTATAACTAAGGGTGACCAAGGATGAGTGTTCTTTACTGAAGCATTTTTTTCATATATGTAACTACGTCAACTGTTTGTTATCTCAGTAGTATGTACACGACAAGAGGTTACAAAATCCGAATAAGAAATGGCATAAATTGCATTTGGCTCACAAAATCGATTCGACTCTTGACAAGAGTGGAGATGATTGTCAGATTCGAATCCTAGAACTAGCCGCTTGTGCTGGGCTGCCGATATTCAGTTGGGAGTATAAATCACTGATTAGGGTTGTCTGTACAGCACTCATGTGCTCACCCCTTGAGAATACCTCCCTCTTATTTCCTGCTTTACAACCCCTGACCCTCACATCAAGTACTGGTTGCTTAAGCTAACAACGCGCCTGCTTTTATTGGTTCTAGTCTGATCTAGTGAAACTGTACCACACACCTGTAGAATATAACACCACTTCAAATACGAGGCTTTGTACAGGCCTGCATATATTCACACTTAAAAGTATGACACCTGAATAGTACTATGAACATGTTAGAAACGAGGATTAATTTAGTCGGCATGCAGATAAATGTTTTAAATATGTGCTGAAATGACAAAAAATAAGTTCTGGAGTGTTGATTTTGTACAGAAATAAAGTCTAGCAAACAATGATCGATAAGGTTTAAACACAAATTAGCAATAGACTGAGCACTTCTCGCTTACAGGCTGACACAACGGACGAGAAGAGCTTAAATAAAAACAGGCTTCAGTCTCCCCAGAGATAGAGTTCATTTTCGTTTAACGTGTTGAATCTAATCTATGGTCTAACAAACCTGTCCATACTATATAATAAATCCCAGCAATCACGAAGCGTTGACCAAATGTTGTTATAATGTCGGGCCGACGTCGAAGACGCCGGGCCAGTATTAAAACAACATTGGGTCAACGTCTTGTGTTTGCAGGGATCCCTTTCACGTCATACTAACTGAATGACGGATGGGGATTGGCTGAATTTGTCACGTGGTCGCCAGCCATTCATGACTGGTCACAAGTAAACCTAACCACGTATGGGCCAACGATCGTACTGGTAATTTTCAGGACGCTTATTACGTTTGACTTTGCTTAGATCACCACTTACCACCAAAGACCAATGATATCTGCCACGGACAATTATGAGGTTTCAGGACACAAATGTGCTATTCTAAAACTACACATTATTAGGATTCAGTTTTTGTATGTGTTATTACAAATCACATGTGTAACTCTTAGACTAATTATGGTCTTTTTAACCGTTTTCATCGAAAATCACAACTAACGATAATCTGTTTAAATCGCAGTTATTGGGTGTTTAAACATCAAAATTTGCAAATTATGTTTAGTCTCAAATTAAACAAATATTTGAAAATTTAAATTGACGGGTAATTCGAAATCATTTAATGTGATCAAAATAAACAAATTATTACCTGGTTGATATGAGGTGTCCAATGAGAATTAAAATATATACGATGGATAGAAAGAAAATTCACAATGGCCGCCACAACCTCGTCTTTCACACGGACAAGAAAATAATCACGATGTGTCTGAGATCGATTGGATTCGCAGACCGTAAACAATTCTGTGAAACTCGATAGCCTTGACCTCCCTTGTTGTCACCGAGCTTGCTAATGCAAAGAAGTATGGGGGAGGGGGTCTATAAATATAACTTTCACGAGCTCCCATTTAAAACGGGTCCCGGTGACGTCACTGCGTTTCACAGAATAGGCTACTAACACAGAATGTACAAATACCACGTCTCAAACCACTACATAGACACCATAAAATATAATGTGTACCAAATGGAGATACTGAAGATCAAACAATGGTAGCAATATAAGCGTAGCAGTTCAAAATAAAATGGTAGGCAGCCCATGGACTATCCCAAAATAACACGTAAGAACTTAATAAAGACACAGCTATGAAAAGTAAATATAAATGGCTCATTCACTGGGCTGTAACTGCCACCAATCACACACAACACAATACAATACAATAATGTTGATTTAGGTAGCCACCATTTAATGGGGGGGGGGGGGGGGAGTTTTTAAAATATTTATTTCCATCATGTCCTTCAAATAAGTATTTATTTCACGAAAATTCAGTCTGCAAATATTTATTTCAAAAATACTCCAGCGCCAATGGTGACCGCTTGAGGTTGAATCAACATAGGTTCAACACCTCCGTGCCTGGGGGCCGTGGTTTCTAGTAATCAAAGTCTTAGCTTCTCCGAAAATAACTAGCCAGTATGTGACACGCTCCTTAAAAGTATACAAACGGTCTTCAAAAAGAAATGGCTGGCACAAACAGGTCTAGTCGTCTGCGGTCAACAAACATTTTGCTTTGAACGTCCAAGTACAAGACCCTATAATATACACGACTTTTATGTAGAATACCAAGACGAGAAAATTATCTATCTAGTCCCCTGGTAGTACGAGACATCGACCCAATGCTGAGTTAATGCTGCGACGCTGACCCAGCATTAAATCAGCATTGTATTAACATTAAACCAGCATTGGATCAACGCCCACATTTGCTGGATCCGTACCGTAAGTTTTTTGTAACCTACTCCAAATTTATTTGAAAAGGAAATTATGATTCAGGGTTCCCACAAAAAAATTGCAACAAATTTCCCCGACTTTTGCACAAATTTTTAGCTAGAAAAACAATACATTTGAACTAGTAAATTATACAAAATTTTGTTGATTCCGTCATACCAAGGAGGTTATGATTCTACAGCCATCCTGTTTACACCAAAATACATATTACTGCTGGTACAATTTAACAGCCTTAACATTAGTGCCGAGGCTAATAATATTATTCACGAATTATAAAGAGACTCAGGGTATGCGCGATCAGACTTTGGACATAATTTAAAAATTCCCTACTTTTCCCTGACTTTCAGAATTTCATAACGAAAATATACTATGGTAATAAGTATAGACATGATAGCCAGTGCTATGGTTGCTACTCACTCCTATGCGGCTCCATGCGCCCTGTCAGAACTTGTCCGCCGCACACGTGGGTCATATTATACACCAGTGGGTATATAATGGCGGGATAATTCTCGCATCAAATTCTTCGACCCAAACTTTAACCGTCCACTATCGAGGAGTTCGAGAAGGATATATCACTTAGACAACACAGGATGTTACATGTTCTTAGTTTAAAATAAAGTCGAACAGATACATTTCAGACATAATGATATTGAATCAAGTCTGCCCCATTCAAGGAGCTCTGAAGTATGTACACACGGCCTGAATGTGTGTATTCCTAAAGGTATGCAGAACAAAAGGGTTCGCTCAGTCATGCTCTAAATGTGTCGCCTTCATACACATATACTGCTCTGCAAAGCCAAAAGACAGTATCTGTTTACTTGTAAAGTAAGCAGATACTTCTGTTTACTTGTAAAGTAAGCAGATACTGCCTTTTGGCTTGGCACAGCAGTATACTGCAATGATGTGCCAGCACCTCGTCCCAATGCGGGCTCAATGTTGGCCACGATATCCAACATTTAATCAGCTCTGGGTAAGGGTTTTGAGCTTGTGCTATCTCAGCAAACACGGCACATGGACTGTTATTTAAAGGTTGGGCCATTGTCGAGGACGATTACACAACTTTAAAACAACATTGGGTGTACTTGTCGCATTTGCTGGCATATTATATACTGTGTAAACGACAGGGTTGCATTCACAAGTAAATCCCTTCTCACACTAAACAGGAAATTCTATCAAGCCCTATTAGCCAGAAGTCTTTGTGAAGACAACTATTGAATAGGGCCCGCCAGGTTTGGTTGCGTGGATGCAGTGGGCCTCCCTCCTTGTTGGCCGCGAGGGATTTGAACACCAAGGAGTGGTGAACTGCTCTTCAAAGCTAAAAGGCAGTATCAGCTCACTTGTAAAGTAAGCAGATACTACCGTTCGGCTTTGCAGGGCAGTGAACACACACAAGGCAGTGTACACAGCCGCCGCCCGCCATATGCCATCAACAACCTGGGTTTAACTGAACACCAACAAATTTACCCCCGCTCCTTCACCCAAGTCTGTGAAGCAAAAGTCAATTGTTTAACTTTGAACAGTGCTTCTAAAACCAGAGTTCTGTTCAGTTATTTGATATCGACGTGTTCCACTAATGGCCAGGCTCGTGTAGTTTCTCTCAAATTATTAAATTTGATAATAACAAATTATTATGTACATGTATTTTCGAAGCACGAAACACATGTTAAAACGGATGATTCCATTTGAGCTAATACATGTAATAGTCCACGAGCATTACTACATTACTACAGCTTTAGCAATATAACTGTTTACAAGCTGATTTATTTTAGATATAGTCCATAGCGAGAAAAAAACATATTCAGTCCCCAGTTTATTAAATGTGCTAAATTTTTTCGAAGCCTAAATTTAAAATGGCCGCCTTTTCTGACTACAAATATTTCCACATAATTATGTCTGGTAGAGGAAGCTCACATGGCATGCTGGCCTTGAAGAAGGGAAGTTACCAAAATAATTGTGCATAACATATAATGACATTAAACATTCAATAAACCCGTGATAACTTTGGAAGGCCCTTCACATACTTAAATATCGGGAGTGGTTGTGACATCATTCACGTTACGTGAAAAAATCCTAGATCTTAGAATAATGCAGCTAGAAGTCTGCAAATTTCAGTGTTGAGAGATATCCTGCAGCAAATTAGCAATACAAAATCAGACTTATTGGAGGAAGACAAACTAAGGGCTAAGAAAATTGCCAAATATACTGTCGCTCAATAGCTTAGAGCAAGAATACAATGCTTACAGTGGTACATTCAGGTCTACAATGTCTACTATCTATACCCTGGGTCACTGACAGCAGGTATTCAGTATGTGGTCATTTCTGAAGAACAGTTACCGAATAATTCTGCCTTAAAATTCACTTTTTTTATGAATCCTAAACCTTTGGGGCCAAACTTTTGTAGTAGTAAATCATTGCTTTACGTCACTTTTCGGCACAAAAGGTCTTTTAAGTGACATTGTAATACGATAAAAACGTTGTAGTCAATTGATGAGATGAAATGATGTACAGATGATGATGTGAGGGTGGGGGTGATAGGGCATGGTGGGTTATTGAGAGCGTTTTCCTTCGCTCGCCCGATAAGGGGTTCTGGGCATGTCTAGGGGATATACCCCCAGACATGCCCAGACGGCCGGAGACTTGAGTTTCAAAATTGGGGCCAAAATCTAAATGTGGCACAGGATTTAGTATCACCATTTTTCTTCTGTGTATAAATCTATATCTTAGCAATCACTTGTAAAAAAAATCAGAATGGTGTTTTGACTTGTTTAAGTTTAATCTAAGCGAGAAAATGACCTTGTAAGGGTAATTCGCGTTTCTCCAAAATCAAATAAATTACATGTAGTTCGTGTTCAATATGAGACAGATTAGTACTGCATCATCATATTAATAGCATGATGTTTTCAAAATATGAACCTGTCCCTATAGATTTCCAAATATTTTTAAGTTCTGCTGATGGCGGCTTCAGTTTTGTCTGATTCAATAGTTTCAGATGCACCATGTCTATGAAAGTAAAACTGCAGGGATTGTCCAATTTTTCCCAATGCTCACATGAAGCATGCTTAGTTTCATTTGATAATTTCAATTCATTGAGAAAGGTACACTGTAATCTAGAGTAATATATACTGATGTAAACTTAGCAATGGCATTGGAGGAGCTGTGAGCTTGTTCTCTTGGGATTATGTCCTCAAGATAGCTCCCAATGTCTCCCACCAATAGCTCCCACCAGTACAAAGTACAATCCTGCAGAGAACTGATCACGAAAAACTGAATATTCTTGACCCTACACTGTGCAATCACCATCGCCAGGTGTATGGAGGACACATTGATCAGTATATAACTAGAATATAATATAAAATTCAAATTACGTTGTATGATGCATGTTGTAATGAATCTATCAATCAAAGAACGTTGGCAACAATTATGTATTGATATGATGTATATACAATACAAATACAACATAGTGTGACTTCTTTACCCAATCTGTCAAAGTCAGTAGGTCTTCTTATTGAATCTTTTAGTGAGGGATACTATCGTGTAATCTGTGACTCACCTTGATTATTAAAGACTAAAAAACCCGATTGAAATCGTCTGCCACTTAGAATGATATGAATACAAAATACCTCGCAATTGAGACTATTTTGCACCAGTCAGGAGGCAGGCACTACAGTACACAAGATAAATTTACCAGATCTAACTTGTTGCTGTTAAATTTTGACCAACTTACCTTAAATTTGTGAGCCTTTTAAAAGGGCACTTAGAAATGCCAGTAACGCAATCTGAAATACCTAAAAGATACTGGGAAAAGAAAAATAGAATCGATCCTTCACCATATAAACAGTTCGAAACATCACGGTGAAAAGCTGCTTACAGTGACAGATGTCAGTGACAAAGAGATGCACATTAATAGAAAACATATCTAGTGAAGGACTGTAGCCAGGAGATTTCAGTTTCAAGCAAAAACAGATACCCCGGTAGATGTTGTCTGTGTGAATCTCCATGCCTTCAACACGCTGCAAGCTATTGAACGCAGTTTGAAGAAGGCTAAATACTGCAGCTTTGTCGCGATCTTCACCACAACGTGTGGCTGTGCTTCAGTCTAGTCTCTAGACTGTCACCCTTTAACCCTTACAACGCTAAATTATTTTTATATAAACAATTAAAGACCAAAGGTTTCTTTTTAATTTGAAATCGTCATGAACGTCCTAGTTAGCTCTTCTCGAATTATTTAAATACCTATGTTATGGGTTTAAGACCACTAGAAATATTTAAATAATTTCAGTGCGGGGACCGACCGCTTTCTTCAGACGTATAAAGACGGTCCTCGCATTGTAAGGGTTAAGAAAGTTGTTAGTAGTGCTCGTCTCAGGCTTTTAGATAACAGGGGTCGCCCATTGCTTTATCTGATGAGCAGAAGTAGCGTTCAAAACTGTCTTAAAAGCTCAAATATTTCTTGCACCTGCCTTGGCAGAAAAGAACAAATATCTGTTGGTAAAGATGAGGCGGGAGAGAAGCAATACATAACGAAACGGTATGTTCTTCAGCTGATAAACGAGGCAATTGAAAGTGACTTCGAAAAGGTGAACAGTTTATTGAAATGCCAGCTATGGAACATTATGGAGACATAAAGACCTTGGAACATTGCATAATATCAGCAGGACATAACCGAGAACATATGCACTTGGTCTTGTGATTTATACTGTGAAAATTTTGATCTTTTGCTAGAAGGCATAGCAAGAGCTAATTAAAGCTGTGAAATTCCTGTGCCAAGAGAAGCGTCAACAGTAAAATAATTGCTAAATTACTTTGTGTAATAGTAGTAAAGTATTGCTTTACGTCACTTTTCAGCACTAGGGGTTATTTTAAGTGACATTGTAATACGATAAAAACAGTGCTGTCCTTTGATGAGATGAATGATGAGCAGATGATGACATGAGGGTAGGGTGATGGGGCATGGTGGGTTGGTTGAGAGTGTTTTCCTTCACTCGCCCGTTAAGGGGTTCTGGGGCGAGGCATGTCTGGGAGGTTTAGACCTACCTCCATGACTCGTTTTTTGTGCAAAAGCGGCACCGCTATCCTCGGGTCAGATAGTCCCCAGAGTAACAATAGCTCAGGGTAACTACATTCATCCCACGTGAGAGACATTATGTCAAACACTTTACTGCCGGTTGTTTAAGGCTACTACGACCAGCATCAGTGCCTGCACTTGCAATGACACTGCACTGGCATTGTTTGCACCGATGCGGGAGCTGCATAGTCAGTGCCTGCACGGATACGGGAGCTGCATCAGGGTTCCCACAGAGATCTGGAGATGAAATTCCATGACTTTTCCATGACTCTTTATGACCATTTTTTTTTTAATTTCAAGACTTCATAACCGATAAAACAAGGCCCGTCGGCGACGGAAATAAGCGTCAGCCTCTAATCATTGCTTAAAATTGAAAATCATTCGAAACATCGAGGTGAAATTTTTCAGGGCATACTCCACCCTGAAACCACTTTTTCAGATATTACACATATTACAAAAATAATGGCTGCTATGACCTTCTTTCTGTCCGAATCATGCTAAATTTCGAGCTTATCGGAGCTATTAGTGAAATGGATATGTGGTATAAAGTTTGGAGAGATACATAAAAAAATAATTTTTATGATCGTTATGCATAACAAATGTGAATTTAATATAAATTCTTGCTGACAGTAGAGTAAAATCTCATTTTGATTATAGTTTCATATGATAATATAACTTTAATTAATTATTTCTACAGTACATGTATGCCCGGCCTCCTATGTTATATCATTTATGTTTATAAAAACGGCTTGAAACGTGTATGTGTGTTATTATTCATTTATTGGTTTATTTTCAGTTCTGGAACGTCGCCCTCTTAAATATTACGTGATAATGACTATAACACCTGAAGGGTCACACTACTGTCCTATCCATAAGAAACTAGACATAGGGAAAAGGAATTAAAAAAAAATCTGTTTGAAGTCGATTAATTGACGGTGATTATAGAGTGAATGTTATGTCAAGACGTAGGCCCCTATATTAGTTTTCACCAGCCGTACATTGGCATACAATATGATAATATAATAGGCCAATGCGTCTATCGAAAAGGAATCCATTCCAGCCATACATTGGAAAGAAACATAGAAAAGGAATCCAGCATTGAGCAACATATCGAAAATAAATGTAAAAAGGGTAAAAAAAGGTAACCTTTAAGAAGATTTGATGATCGTTGACGTTATGCATAACAGATGTGATTTTAATATAATGTATGTGTGCTATTATTCATTTAAAGAATATTGATTTTTTCAGTTATGGAACGTCGCCTTCTTAAATTTTACGTGATATGACCATAGCGCCTAAAGTGTCACACTACTGACCTGACACTTACGTGTTGAGATCGTAACACACAATATTAGTTGTCATTCTTTTTTTAATTTGTTCATACATATATACCCGTAGATCACTCCCCAAAAATTAATGCGAGGTATATTATTTATCAAATGGCATTGCAGGATTGCATTACTAGTGGCTACAAATCAGTATTTAATTTCAAACTACAAACATTAAAAGGGACATGCCCAAGTCTAATATCATCAAAAAATCGGTGATTTTATTTTGGCTTATTAATATGATGTAAACATGTCCATAGACTAGAACTGCAAAAGTTTTTTTAATTTTTGTGCTGCGCATTCACCAGTTAGGCTAGATATAGAGACGAAATTCCTGATTTCTAATTATTGACAACCATGTCAAAAATAAGAAATACGGGAATTTCGTCTCTATATCTAGCCTAACTGGTAAGTGCACTAGCCTAACTGGTAAATGCGCAGCTCACTAATTAAAAAACTTTTGCAGTTCTAGTCTATGGACATGTTTACATCATATGGTCATATTAGGAAGCCAAAATAAAATCACCGAATTTTTTTATTTTAGCCTGATTGAATCGCTTTATTAAAATAAATATATTTCTCAAAATAAAATAAATAATAAACTAGTTTGTTGCTAGATATTGACACCGAGGGCAGAATAAAAGGTGAGATTACAGCTTGCATGGTTGGTCACTGATCACAAACACCTTGCGCTAGGAGCAATTCAGTGATAGCTAGTCAGTATTGCCGTCGGTCCAACAGCCACAGAAGTGGAGAGAAGTTAAAAGATATATCTTCAACGTTTATTCTTTCCACCATCATCGCTGGTTCTGGCCAACATCCATTCGATACTTGCCAGTGAATCATGGTGCGCGTGTCTCTACGATACACATAATATTATGTAGGCCTACCCACCCAATTTATGTTCAATGGTGGGCCAGAGTCGCAGCCCATTGCTGGTTCAATGCCGGTCAATTGTGTCGACACTAGCTCAACACCACTCCAACACTGACCGAACGCATGATTCTTCCACACCCGTCTACAGCAATCACTGGACGGCTAACCGATGTTGCTTCAATGTTGATCCAACGACTTTTCGTGTCTGACGATGGCCCAACAACAACCCAGCATTCTGTATACATAGGTTACTTTGCGGCAATTGCTATAGGGGTGACAATTTCATCCCCAACAGTCAGAAAGGCCACTACCCAGATACATTGGCCCAATTGTGAAATAATGTTGGGCCACCGTCTGCGACGCTGGGCCAACATTATTCCAACCAAAACCCTTGAGATCTTATTATAGACTTAACCACAAATATAATCGTGAATATTATTATTTCTGAACACTTGTTAAAGACAAAATTACTTAACCTTAGGACCTCAAACGTTATATTGCACATGTTTATAATGACTGGTGTACAGAAATGTCAACCGTTTCCAACACACAGTACCCCTCTTTCCCCTAAATAGGACACAAACTCAAGCGAAAACAAACTCGGGCCGGGCCGGTCCTAATAATCTAACACAGCTTGTTTCATGTAATATTCAACGTGTGAGGACTGTAAAAATAGGCCTATCAAAAACTATACAATAAATATATCTACAAATTAGAAATTACACTTAATTTCTACAATAGATTTTAAAAAACACTCAAAAGTTTTATATGATCATATTCCTTGCATTTTAAAATTAAATTAAATAATCCAGTCATGGAAAAAAGATCCAAGTTAATAATGCTTGAAATTCCGTTTACCAAATTTCTCCTCTGCCTTATATATCTGGGACCATTCATTAAAACATGATATTCATCTTCTTTTTCTTCAATATTTAAAGATAGACAATAGCTAGTCTTTATAACACCTTAATTTGTTATTCTCATTTGTTTGAGCGAATGTATGTTTCCAAGCGCTTTTAAAATTGTTTTTAAGCTTTATTCTTATCATATCAGAACTTTCTTACCAGCATAAGAATGTTGGTTATTCCAAACTTCATCATGATCAAGGTTAACTAAAATTATCATAATAGAAGACAAAAAGCTAATATTTCGTTGCGGTTCCTCTTTCAATAATAAATGATCAAGTAAGTATGCATCCGATACAAGATTTTTTTCATTATTCACACCATTTATTTTACACTAAAGAAATTATTTAACTCTTGTCCTGCTGAATATTTTCAAATTATTTTTCATTCATCTAAAGCTGGAATTGCTAACGCAATTTCCAGCTTCAAATGACGAAAAATATTTCTATTCATGAAAAATAAACATCTCCCAAATTGAAATATTTGATTAGCTACCACTGAATATTTTATCAATTTCAGTGCCATTTTATTTGGGTTGAAACTTTCTTGAAAACGTATATATCCGGGTCCAGCAGGACAAGGGTTAAATAAGGAGGTCAAAGGTTTTTTTCTATATTTCAGCAATAGTCATGTGTGACATATCAAAACTGGCAGGATTACATGAGAAATATGAAAATACCCCTGTTATACCTGTGCAATAAATAGTTTCAGAAATACGAGCCTTTAAAGAGATGTACTATATCGTTTTTTTCTGCCAGAAAATGCCTTTTTTAAATACCCGATAGTCCAATAATTTTTCTATGAAAAAAACAACATTGAATGGATTCTGCATGTGTGATACACCATTACAAGTATTTAAAGAGATGCGCCATATAAGCTTAGTTTTTCATTTTTTTATCATTTTCGAGGCTTTTTGACAGCCTCTGAGAAATGTATATTACCTGGAAAACACTGTAAATGGTTATTTTGTTATCTATCCCAACATAAATATTTGTAAAATATGAATTAGGCTCACATCTATCTTAGTTTTCAAAATGTAGCTTGTTAAAAATAGTGTGAAATGGTGTGAAAGTGTAAAATGTCATTTGAACGCCAAACGGCTGAAAATTTGAAAGGCCATAACTTTTGAAATATTCAAGTTAGGCCAAAAAAATGTATTTTTGTTTCCGATTTGTTGTCATTTTAACCAGTGGGTAGGTAGGAAATTTATTTTATTTTTTGTCACTTCTATCAATCGGTAGGTAAGAATTTTTTATTCACTTCCATGCATGTCTTATCTGTACATTACGTAACGATTTTTGACACTGTTTGACCATCCTCTCCTTTTCATAACGTTTTTCAGTGTTACTTTGACTACAGTCGTAACTCCTTACCTTATAGATTACCTAATTTTTTTTTTTTGAAATCCATAAAATAATTTTGGGTCGCACATGTTTTGATAGGGTCAGTCGGAAATCGGAAACAAACAATATTTTTAATTAGGCCTTAGAAATCTGAAATTTTTTATGAAGGCGTGCTTTGAGTGATTAATTTTATAGAAAATTTAGAGTAGGTGTGGTGGGAACTTTTCTGAAAATCTGTCTTATTTGATATGGGATGACCGGGCACCCTTATGGATTTTTTTAAGTACATAACATTATATGTACGAGGTTTTAAATTTGGGGATAGCCTCCGGCCACCTATTACACATTTTAATATAAAATATCTCCACAGTTTTAATATAAAATATCTCCACAGGAGTCATGCGAGACAAACAAATTATATGGATTTTTTAAATACATAACATTAACATAAGTGGGAGGGGGGGGGGGCAGTATAAATTATGTACAGAGAGACAAACAAATTATATAGATTTTTTAAATACATAACATTAACATAAGAGGGGGGGGATATAAATTCTGTATAGAGTATTATAGGGGATGAACTAATTTTTTACATATTTTATTTTTAGGCATTATTGTCTTACACCCCCCCCCCCCCCATAATGAATGCTTCCCAAGTCATAACTTGATAAGCAATCATAAGGCCATACTTTTTGTATATACGTTTTACGGGCAGAAATTGCCAGTATGCAATGTCTGGATTCTGGATTAGTAACATGAATAACAAATTTATTTGGGAAGGATACATGTAAAACTTTTCAAGTTATTGCGCCCACAAGTAAATGTTAACGCCGCCGCCGCCGAACTTCAATTGCAATAGCCCACCTTTTTTAATTAAAAGGCGGGCTAAAATTAAAAAAAAAAAATTAAAATGACAATTTAATTTTATTTTGGTTAGTTAAATCACCGTCTGCGGACCCGTAGAACATAAAATAAAAAGTCAGGCCTAACTTGATAAGGGATTAAGGTGGAAGGCAGGCGCGGATCCAGAGGGGGGGGGGGGGTGCACTCCCAGCCCTTTTTGCCCCAAATTCTTTAAAATGTCCCTTAAATCTGCCAAAAAATTGAAGAACCCCTCCCTTTTTGAAATCCTGAATCCTCCCCTAAAATTTGTTTAGTTAAATCAATGTCTAAGGGCCCATAAAACAAAAAGTGTGTCCTAAATTGATAAGGGATTAAGATGATAGGCAGGCGCGGATCCAGAGGGGTCCCCTAAATTTGCCAAAAAATTATGTGGGGCGAGTCCCTTTCTTTTTCAAATCCTGGATCACACCCTAGAAGGGTACGCATTCAGAACCATTTATCTTGTTTATAGGCTTACTGCTTACCAATACTAGGCTACAATTGTTCAGAATCTCTGAAAAATACTCATTCTGACACAGAGTCACAGTAAAATTGAAATCAATATCTATTTTACACTTCCTACTCCTAGGCTAAAATCAGGGTTCGAAATTAGTGGTGGTCCGGTGGCCCAAGGCCACCAAATATTCCACAGGACCACCAGACACTGGGTAGCAGTGGTCCCACAGGCCACTTAAATTTTCTGGACCAAAATTGTTTAAAAGATCGTAATTAATGTATTTTTCTGTTCAGAATAGTGGGTAGCAGTGGTGTGGTAGGCCACTAAAATTTCCCGGCCAAAAAATATGTAAAAGTGTTGTGCATTCAGGTACAATTTTAAAAAATCTGACAGGACCACCAGAAATGGAAGAGGGCCACCAGATTTAGGGGGCTGGTGGTCCGTTGGGCCAGTGCCCCAGAAAGTTAATTTCTAACCCTGCTAAAATTTAAAATATTGTTCAAACAAAAAATCAATGAGTAAGGCAGCCTTTAGGCTTTACTACGTCAACACTACTACAGACCAAAAACCCATTAGAAAACAAATACTTCCACGCGAATTCTTTGTTTACATGAGCTATAATAGATGAAGATCTGGGTACATTCATTAAATCCCTTAGCGCTTCTATGCGCCGCATTTTCTAACAGGGGAACTGTTTCATATTGTTAACAATATGATTATCTTTCATTTCGTGGGGTGCCATTTGCTGCCAAACGATTATTTAATAAACTGGAGCTCCACAATGTTACTATAATAACCTTCGGTAGATTAATGTTTCCTTTTATCAAAATTATTCAAACTTTTACCCAGACATTCTTCAGATTATTGACTTTCCTCGTGTAAAAAATGGTGGAAGAGCATGCACAATATCCTCTGAAATCACGTGATTTCATCAGGGTGTCATGTGGTTTTACCCTCTACAATGACCTGAAAATGTTTTTGGAAAGCTGACGGAAGCTTTTTTCTGAGTATTTTCTTTATCATTTCAATATAAAACCACATCTTCTATTATACATTTTCAAGAATAATGTTCCTACTTCACTTTTCTTCCAGACATAAGAGCACTCGGGTCATATGTACAGGGATAATATATTCTTAATTTACATGACGGCAGATAAGAAAATGGCGGCTCTGCGTGACAATAGACCTCGCTAATTTAAAGCTCAATGCCAAATTCTATTGGATATCTACCCGATTCTCCTCTCACCGCTAGATTTGTAGCTTTTTTATCAACTACTAATGCAAATTTTCGATGTTTTCTTCCTTTTCAATGTTTATTGAGACCCGATCTGATTGTCTGTAGTGTAGCTCTTGCTGTCTTGCCTCTTGATCTCGTACCTAGGTTTCAGAGCAATCGACTATTGTAGGAGGGCCCGGGCGGCCCGGAAGTGCTCACTAACTCAACAAACAAACAAACAAACATGACTCATGACATGAGCCAAAATAGTTCTAGACTAGAAGAAAAACGAAAGGGCAAGGGAGAAGTCAAAATTTGGTCCATTTCCGCCGGCCGATTTTCTTGCAGAAAACATCAACTGGATCCACATAAATGTGGTGCTTTCAGTTTCAATAAAACACCTTTAGTTTAAATAAAGATGGATTAGATCTAGTCTAATTAGATCTAGGGTGGTGGAGGGTATTTTCGCGCAGGGGATATTTTCGCGCACCTCGTTCGTTTTTTTTGTCCTAGTTTTTAAAGGGTTCTGGAAATATTTATCTTGTTTTGATTTTCGGTCGTTGACAGGTGTTTTAATGCAGCGTATAGAAAAATCACCTCGTTTCGCGTTAAACTTTTTTTTCATCCGCCATTAAAATAGTGCCTTTTTATTTTAAGTCCCAGAAAATGCTGTTTTTTTTGGCTTTTAAAACTCAAAATCAGTAAAATTACATTTTTATATAATTTTTTTGCAGATGGTTGTATCAGGTTGAAATAAAAACAGATATGTACCGGAAGGAATCTTAAATCCATTTGGAAACAAACTAAATAAAAAATATATGCAACATAGGTCATCTTGCTCTTACACAATGCGCTGCGGGAAAATTCCCCCAGAAACATGGGAGATTGAAATACTCTAAGCTCCTTATTCCCAATTGACCCGGAAGAAAATATTTTTCAAACCGGAAGTAGCTCAGACATACCAATCATAATACGACCCACAATATCAATGCGCGTCCATTCTGTGCACGCTGTGGGCCGTATTGGGTTAGGTGCGCGAAAACTACCAGCACCACCCTATTATATTTCGGGTGCTTGAGCCTAGATTACATTGATTTTTCACATGTTCACTGTTGTTTTTAGCAAAATAAAATTTCACGCAAAAACCTGCATCGCCAGCGGCCATTTTGAAAACAAATTAACAAAAAGTATGATAATCACAACCATGCAAACACTGAACATAATTAAGTTATAGCGTTCGTAAAGGTCCTGGTTTCGTATTCGTGGATGAACGTAACGAGGACGTGCCAAGGACATAGTCATAATCAGTGATCAATACAGAATGAAAAAAGAGGGGGCCATGTGGCCCATACAGTTGAAACAAGGCCCGTCGGCGACGGAAAAAGGCCTCAGCCTCTAATCATCGTTTAAAAGTGAAAATCATTTGAAACAAGAGCACATTCGACAATAGCCCGCCGCGATTATTGAAATTGTCGGTCGGCCATTTTGAATTTGATCAAGTTTAATTTTTTATGGTATATCTCTACCTGAAACTGCACATTTTGTTTTATAGTAATGGTCTAATTAGCTGGTCGGGTTTTCCAGTTATTACGCATATTAAAAAAATAATTGCTGATATTCAGCCATTTTGGCCACCTTGACCTAGTTTCAGTCCGAATCTTGCCAAATTGCAAACTTATTCGAGCTATTAGGGAAATAGATATATAATATAAATTTTGGCGCGAAACATAAAAAAATGTTGAGTGGATCTCGTTAACGAGAAAATTTGACGATCGGAAGTGGCCGCAGGTCGGCCATTTTGAATTTTTTACATGTTGAAATTTCTCATGGTATATCACTACCTGGAACTGCACATTTTGTTCTATAGTGATGGTCTAGCTATCTGGTCAGGTTTTCCAGATATTACGCATTTAAAAAAAATAATGGCCGATAATCTGACCTAGTTTCTGTCCGAATCTTGCCCAATTTCGAACTCATTCGAGCTATTAGTGAAATGAATATATGGTATAAATTTTAGAGCGAAACATAAAAAATTGTTGAGTGAATTGCGTTAACAAGAAAAATTGTCGATCGGAAAAAAGTCAAGGTCATAGGGGTCACAGAAAGGTCAAATGTGAGATTGGTCAAAAATTGGTTATGATTATTTGTATACATGTGAAGTTTAATGTGCATTCCAGTTATGTGAAACAAGATATAGTCCTAAAAAGTGGCGGACAGACGCGCCTGGTGACGACAATAGGCATCCGCCAAAATTTTGGCTGAGGCCTAAAAAGGGGCCAACATATAAAATTATGGGCCAATACTAAAAAAGCCTCCCCCCCCCCCCCCCCAAAGGCTCGTCAAATGATTAAAATGAAAGTGACCGCCAGGCTACCAGTATTGAAATTGTGGCAGCCCCGTTTTAGACACTTAGTCCAAATATGGACTTGGGCGCTTAGACACAACTGGGGAAGCCGGTTGAGCATGAAAATATCCCCTCTCAATTTTTTTTCAAATTCCAAAGCTGTGAGAAATGTGTTTGTTGCAGAAGTATTGGGAGATTGATACAGGAGTTATAGATAAAGGATTGAGATGTGTCTCGAATATTAGTCTAAGGGGTAAACCTACGCCTATAGCACACATTCAACTATCAACAATTTTAAATATTGGGACATATTTAAGTAAGTAGATCTACCCCCTGCTACATTTGCCATTAAATCAAAATTATAAAAACAGTATGGCATATCCAAGAATGGATAACATCTGTTATAAATCTGCATGGGCACCACAAATTATAGTGACATTGTAAAAAGCTGAATGGTTTTACCCAATAAATACTCTTATTCTTGCTAATTTATACTGTAGATCCGTACAGGTCTCTAATAAACTGTCAGTGAAGGCCTATCAGCTCAGTAGTCATGTGCACACCACAACAAACTCCGGATTATTCATAGGTCTGACACTGTGCTATCGATGATCGGAAGGCCCGGGTGTCTGCTTCCAGGGCTGGCTATCACAAACAAAAAACTTTCAAAAAGACTGTTTACCGCTGAGCGCCACCGTGGCCCAATGGAATTTTCCACAGTACGGCAAAATTTGGGCAAATTGTGCAGTAATGGCGCAATCCCGTGGGCTGTATTGAACACTGCATAATAACCCTGACGTCCCAAGAACGTCCCAATAACGTTACTTTATGTTTTACGTTATAAGGACGCAAATAGGAGTTCACAGAGTTACGTCCTAAGTACGAATGATGTACGTTGTGAGAAGGTTCTTACAACGTGAAAATGTTTGCAGGGAATCAATCATGTGATATGTCATTTGTGACTAATATTGGGGCGTAAAAGTGACCAATTTTGGCCTGAAAGGTATGGTCAACTGTCAAAATTCGCAGGATAAGGGTCCCCCAGAATGTAATAGTGCCCGTGGGTAGGCCAAGGCCCTATTCCATAATAGAACTAACAAGACTACATAAGTCCAGGAGCTCCCGCTCCGAATTAGAATTTGATTTAAGCAATTTTGTGTAGGGTTATTAATGTAGTCCTAGGCTAGGTCAAAAATCAAGACGCAAGACAACTAGGTCTAAGAAGCCCAGTCTAAGAGTAAGATAAAAACTAGACAGTCTGTCAGAGATTGCAAACCTCCATTGAAATTAATGATCCTAATCAGTATCCCAGTAATGGTTTACCTATCTGGCACGGTTTACCCGATATCAGGCCAATCGATGTAACTAATAGCTGATTTACGGTCATTTTGAATTTGATATAAACTAGTTAAAAACTTACGGTGCATTTTGAATTTGATCGAGTCAGAATTTTTCAAGATGCATCCTCACCTGAAATCTCACATTTCATTCTATAGTAATCGTCTAGCTATCTAGCACGGTTTACCAAATATCGGCCATGTGAAAGTGAATAATGGCCTAAAGGCGGCCATTTTGAATTTGATCAAGTCTAAATTTTCCAAGAAGCATCCTCAGCTGAAATCTCACATTTCATTCTATAGTAATGGTCTAGCCATCTAGCACGGCTTACCAAATATCGCCCATGTGAAAGTGAATAATGGCCGATAGGAGGCCATTTTGAATTTGATCAGGTCAAAATTTTTCAAGATGCATCCTCTCCTGAAATCTAACATTTTGTTTTATAGTAATGGTCTAGCCATCTGTTACGGTTACCAAATAACGGCTATGTGAAAGTGAATAATGGCCGATAGGCGGCCATTTTGAAATTGATTGAGTCAATTTTTTTCAGGATGCATCCTCTCTTGTAATCTCACATTTTGTTTTATAGTAATGGTCCAGCAATCTAACACGGTTTACCAAATATCAGCAATGTGAAAGTAAATAGTGGCCGATAGGCGGCCATTTTGAATTCGATTGAGTCGAAAGTTTTTAAAAGGCATCCTCTCCCGAAACGTCACATTTTGTTTTATAGTAATGGTCTAGCTATCTAGCACGGTTTACCTGATATCAGGCCTATCGAGGTAAATAATGCTGATTGTCAGCCATTTTGAATTCGTAAGTTAAAAATTTTCAGGGTGCATCCTCCCCCGAAAAATCACATTTTGTTTTATAGTAATCAGGTAATGGTCTAGGCATCTAGCACGGTTTACCAAATATCAGCCATGTGAACATGAATAATGGCCGAAAGGCGGCCATTTTGAATTTGATCAAGTCAATTTTTTATCAAGATGCATCCTCTCCTGAAATTACACATTTTGTTTTATAGTAATGGTCTAGCCATTTAGCACGGTTTACCAAATAACAGCCATGTGAAAATGAATAATGGCCATTTTGACGAGTTGAATTTTTTCAAAATGCATCCTCTCCTGAAACCTTACAATTTGTTTTATAGTAATGGTGTAGATATCTTGAGCGGTTTTCATGATATTCCACAATAACAGGTCTGTCGAGGTGAATAATGGCCGATAGGCGGCCATTTTGAATTTTATCAACTTGAAATTTTTCAAGATGCATCCTCTCCTGAAACCTTACAATTTATTTGATATTAACCCTTACACTGCTGCCTAAAATTTGCAGCATGTGTGGTTTCCCACTAAGTAATATCTGGCACGTTTTTTCTTCAAAAAAACATCTGATGAACAACTGATATCAAAAGCCATTATATTACAAAATCAGTCAGTTAGCTATATTTAAAGGCAAATAGAAAGGCACCACAAAACAAAAGTAAAAAAAAAAAAACGATCAGAATTTTTCGGCGACTGTAGTCGCCCACAGCAGGCTGTGCTTGGTTAATTTTGGGCGACTAAAGTCACCCATAGCAGTGTTAGGGTTAATGGTGTATTTATCTTGAGCGGTTTTCATGATATTCCGCAATATCAGGCCTGTCGAGGTAAATAATGGCCGATGGGCGGCCATTTTTAATTTTATCGACTCGAAATTTTTCAAGATGCATCCTCTCCTGAAACCTCACAATTTGTTTTATAGTAATGGTGTAGCTATCTTGAGCGGTTTTCATGATATTCCGCAAAATCTTTCAGTCAGATTTACCGATGTTATAAATTAGGTCAAAGTGCTGGGTCAACTTCAAGGTCAAGGTCCAGGTCCAAAAACCTGAAAAGGCACAACTAGGGACCTTAGAGAACATGTATGTGCAATATGACTGTCATCGGCCCAGTACTTTTCGAGATCTGCTCCGGAAACGAAGTGCGCGTCAAAACGTCTAAATAGGTCATAGTTCTGAACCAGAAGTAGGACAAGTTCAAATACCCAAAAAGGCACAACTGGACCCCCTAGGGGTGTTGTGTGTAAAATTTGAAGACAATCGGACAAGTACTTTCAGAGATATGCTCCGGAAACGAATTGTTTACGGACGGCCCAACGCCATACATCATCATTTTCTCCTCTGCTAACTTGCGTATTGAATTCAGATTAAAACTATTTCAACCTGTCCATTATCCACCTAGAAGTAACCCACATAACAAAAATTAATATCCTAGCTCATTTTCTTACAAAGTTAAAGGCAAAAGAAGAGGCAAAAAAAACCGGAGGTGGAATCCATAGCTCCCTCCGTCTCACCTACGGTGACTGCGGGAGCTAAATATGCGTTTCATAACCAAAGCCTCATTAAGAGTAAGTTCTCAAATCACAGCAAGTTCATATACATACTTCAGCGACATCTATGAGATAATAATTCAACCCATCTAACACGTTACGTGCCAGCAACGTTACGTTTTGGTTGCTATGAGGTTGCGTCGCGTGTGACGTTATTGAGACATTGATGCAACGTCACAAGCGTCGTTATCATGGGATTTAAACACAACGTTGCGTGAAACGTTTACACCACGTTGCTGCAACGCCTTGACGAAAGCATGCGTGGTGGTCCGAAATCGACGCATGCATGCTGACCCAGCATGCTTCCTGTTCAGAGAAGTTGAAAATTGTTCTACATGGTATTGGGGTCTTAAATACTCACTTTTTGTCATGAGTTTTTCTCAAACAGCTTTCTAAGGTGAGCAATTTAGTTTAGTTTTATGTATAGCACAGCGTGCAACTATTTTATGGCTCACGTGATTGTTATATTAGACACATTTTGTTGAGTTGAGTTGTCTTAGCATTACTCTCACATGTTGTAATGATTGGCAGGCGTGTAATAGGTTGGCGTGCAGGCGATGTGTACGATCAGAGCCTGGCGAGATTTCCGGTCACAAACGCCACAGAAAACACTGAGGAAATGTTGGTCCAGTGTTTGTCCACCATCTACGACACTGGCTCAACATTAGCTCAATGTCTCGAGCGCCAGACATGCATACGTTCCCCATCAAACACGAGAAATTAACCCAGCGTTGAAACAACATCGGGTCAATGTTCTGTAATTTTTCCTATTTACTTCCTTCCCTGCAGACACTGTCATTCACCCAATGTTGTTTCAATGCTGACCCATCGTCTTGGACGCTGGCCCAACATTGGAACAGCATTGGGTGAATTCCAGAACTTGCTGAGATTATAACTCTGCTCTAGATGAATATTGTGACCAGGGAGTTTTCTTATTGATTTAGTTAATAAAAAATATGTTGCTATGATTGAACCAAAGTGATAATTTGGTATAAAAGTTTTTTAAACTTGAATATCACATATATTTATACAATGTTTATTGCAAATATTTTAGTTTCAATATTCTAGTTGTGAATCTTACTTTTTTTTCAGATTGAGGAAAATGATGCAGGGATCACTGACCTAATGGAAGATGACAGAATGAGACGTGACATAATTAAAATAAATAAATATCCATATTTTTGTGTCAATTTGTGTATTATGTTCATTTCCGCAAAAGGGATGTGATTATGGTCGACTATATAGCCATGTTTTTTGCCAGCTTTGAAACAAGTATCTTGAGTGTTCTTGTATTTGATACCAAAATAACATTATATGTGTAAAGATAACGTTGCGCCAACATATTTAGGATTGAATTAGTTGTATATTATATGCATAGGCCCTCTATAATGTTTATAACCGATCACTTTTTGACACATTTTAAAAAATAAATCTGTTAAGTATGTGTTGATTTAAAAGAAACCATTTACCGGTACTTGTAATAAATGATCCAAATTTTCAGTGCCATTATAACTGTTTGAAACAACTATTTTTTTCAGCAATTTAAATATTATGATAAGAAAATCTGCATGGTATTATATGTACCATAAACATTGCCAGTAGGTAACCCACATCGTTACATCAAACGTTTCAGCAATATCATATTGGAAGTGGCAGCAACGTTGCTGGTAGGTTGCGTACAACGTTACATGCAACGTTGTGGCAACGTGACTGGGAGTCCACATTTTTTCGTTGCTGCAACGTAACATGCAACGTTGTGGCAACGAAACCGTACCGTTGTGGCGACGTTGAGACAACGTAGCATTGATAGCTGGGAAAGCCCTTAGCCCTGGCCCCTACTTGGTCCTTGGCTTGCAAACAAACTGACTGTATTACTGCGGGGATGTGGAAACAGCCTGACCCCAAGCATGTATTGACACCCAGTAAACACAAAACATTTGTATGACTTTATGCAATGTTGGACCAACGCCGAAATCTCGAAGACGTCGTATAAATGTTATACCAATGTTTTGTGTTTGCTGGGCAGGATTGACTTTCTCTCAATAAGGATGACAGGCCATTTTTTTATTTTAGTGGTAGAGACCTGAAATTTTGTTTACATCCATTATATGTCCATTATATTCATGACTGAATAAAAAAAAAAATTATACAAAAATAAAATTATTGACAAAGTTATGATACATTTTGTATAGCACCCGTCTGAATTTCGGAAATAAAAAAAACAGAAAAGACGCCGAAAATGTCAGATAAAATCTATCCCATTTTTTAAAATATTTCTAACAGTCGAAATAATTTTATTTTTTTACCACATGCTGAGGCCAAAAAAAATATATGTTTGTTTCCGATTTGTTGTCATTTTAACCTTTGGGTGAGTAGGAAATTTATTTTATTTTATTTTTTATTTTATTTTTTGTCACTTTAACCAAACCGGTAGGTAAGAATTATTTTTTAGTTTATTTGGGGCCAGATTCACTTCCATGCATGTCTTATCTGTACATTACGTAACTATTTTTTGTTGTTTTTTACCCTCTCCTCTCCTTTTCGTAACGTTTTTTCAGTTACTTTGACTACATCCAGTAACTCATCATTCCTCATTTTATGGATTTTCTAAAAAAAAAAAAAAAAAAAAAATTTTTTTTTTTTTTTTTTAGAAAATTCATAAAATAAATTTGGGTCGCAGATGTTTTAATAGGGTCGGTCGGAAATCGGAAACAAACAATATTTTTTTTTAGGCCTAAGCAGAACATACTAATTATGATTATCTAAACAAATTGGAGACAAAAATTTTTTATTACACTTTATATGGTGAATTTGGAAGAAATTAGCTATATATAGTCAATTATAGTGCATAGTAGTATGTAATTTAAAATATTATAAGTAGACCTACATGCCTAAATGTAAATATTAACTCAGTCAGTAACATTATAAGTCACAACACTATTTATTTTCATAAAAACAGACTTAGTAGTTTAAAGCACAATGAGGATATATTGGGAAATAAAAATAATAACGTTTTGGATATATGTCTTAAAAATATATGAATATATATGACAATCATAAAATGCAGCTTTAAGTATAACACTATTTCTCAGATCTCATAGATATTCTGTTGCAGTTTACATTTAACATGTTTAAACCTATAAAATAATAGACTCAACAAAGGATTTAGCAAATAAATCCTCTGGGGCCTAGAATACCAGAATACACTGATGTGAAGTAGCTCTTAATAATTATAGAATAGTATATTTCTTACTGTATTTTCAGTGATTACATTGTCTTTAATTTTAACATAAATATATCTATATCTTACAGATGACTTCACATTTATTATTTTTAATATAGACTGTATATAGATATTTTACCCCTGCCCCCACCATCTAATTATTCTCTTTTTCCTCATCTTTATCAGTTCATTCAATCTATATTTATAAGTCAATTACTGTTGCAAATCCAATCACAAATATAATCATGGTAATCAAGTAAGAGCAAGGGAAGAGCTAAATGCCATGGGCATTTCTGGTGCAATGGTATGTAATTTTTTCTACAAATTGTATTTATTATTGTGTTGTTACAAAGTTATAGGCTAAAGAAGAGGTAAAAAAAAACGGAGGCGGAATCCATAGCTCCCTCCGTCTCACCTACGGTGACGGCGGGAGCTAATGAGGTATTACATAAGATTCTATGAATAATCTGTCAAAAATTCAAAATGGCAGACAGCAACTATTTCGGATGTATCCAAATAAGCATATCAAGGGAAAAAATTAAACATCTCCCCTACATCAGAACTTATTTTACATATGTTGGATGACATGTGTGCAGAATTTCATAACTCTTCCCTTATTTAGACTTTCTAATGTCTTATGGGGTATACTAGGCCTACAGGCTACAGTAGAAGGTCTAGGGGAAGAGAGGCATAGACTGGTTCGAGCCCTGCCCAGGTGGGTACATAATTAGTCTGAAACAGAAGAAGCAGGTAGTTTGACAGGCAGACTCGTACTCATTGGTTCTAAGAGATACATTTTATTAAATTTTATGCTGCCTTAGCGATAATTCGATTCTTGCCGGGAGATAGTGAGCGATTGACAATGTCGTAAGGCCCGGGTCAGCCCTATTCGGGGCTAGCTTAAAATAAATTTATAAGAAAAACAATTTTTTAATTAAAAAATAAAAGGTGTTTATCACTACAAAATCTCTCCTGTCAATAAAGGGGGCAAGCAGAAATATGTCAACATGTCATATCCGTTCTAATATCGAATCAAAAGGCTCCTTAGATTCTGTAATTTACCCCTAACCTAGGTCACTGTTTCAGGCTAAATCATGAGAAAAAATATGCCATTTGCAATTGCTGAGCCAGAACTGAAAGTGAAGTTCAGCGCCACCTAGTGAGCGCTGCCATCCTTACTCTCAAACATTGTACATTTATCCAATGTTGGTTCAATGACAATGTTTGGTCTGCCTCGCAGACGTTGGCCTAACATTAAAACAGCATTGGATCAATGTCTCGTTTGAGTAGACTATAGTCTATGTCTATGACACAATTATCTGGAGCGCATGCTTTTCATCGATTTCTCCGTCAATTCTAAACCGATTTTCTTGAAATTTTGCACAGGACATTTCCAAGTCATGTCCTAACATGGGTAAGAATTTCGTGAAGTTATACACAGAATTGCAAAAGTTAGACCATTTGACATGTAGTGAATTGAAAAAATGACGTCCCTCTGTAAACCCATAACACTAATTCTGGAATTTTATTACATGTCAAAAGGTCTAACTCTTAAAATATTGAATGCAATTTTGCGAAATTTTCACCTTTGTCAGGACATTTCAAGAAAATCGGCTCAGAATTGACGGAGAAATCGACGAAAAGCATGCGCTCCAGATAATTGTGTCATAGACTATAGTTACACTAGTATCTTGTAATCAGTTCAGTGGCTAGTCTATAGACTTATTATAGTGCCGTCAATCTGTAAACAATACTACAATAGAATAGGCTACTGACGAGTGATTTACTGTTGGCCTACACATAGGCCTGGATCAGGCTGATCCACTCTGCTTCGCGACGGGAACATAGCGCAAGAGTCCCCAGTGTGACAGGTTGAAATAATCAACTGTATTATTATTAATGTCTTAGTTTTAAATGTACGTTGTTATTATTACACTGGTTAGTATCGAATGCGCACTAAGCTCAGCAGAGACATGAAACACGGGATGTAACGAATGCGTCTGTTGATTCGGGATCGGACCCAGACAGGATCCATCTTCCAATTTTATGGCCTTCTGTTTAAAGTAATTGGCTATCCCAATTTCTTCCGGGATAATTCGGACTTGAAGTCCAGTATTTAATGAGAGTTCCACGTGTTTTCTGTCTCTCTGTTCTTCGACGTCATTCAGTCACCACGTCTGAATGATGGTCTGTTAACTAGCTCTATCAACTCGGTATTGTAATTGTTACAGGTCAGTGTGTCATAGTTCATGTTTATATTTCTATGTGTGTCAAGTTATTGTCAAATGTGAAATGTTTAGGACCGCGAGGTTTGAGTGTATTTGGTAACTTGTAATTGTTCTCCATGCTTGTAACTTTGGCAATATATCTTATAAACTTTCAGTGAATGTTAGTGTCAATTTGAGTAACTGTTAATAATTTAAGTAAGCCCAATTTCAATGTTAATAAGTAATCTTATAAGTAACGCTCTCTGTTCTTCGACGTCATTCAGTCACCACGTCTGAATGATGGTCTGTTAACTAGCTCTATCAACTCGGTATTGTAATTGTTACAGATCTATCAGAACATTGGGCATTCATCTTCATTCATCTTCATTCTCTGTCTTCACCCGGTAATCTTCATCCGAATATCTCAGACCTACCAACTTCAGTCTAGACTACATGTAATTGATTAATTCTGAGCTTCCTCCAGTGTGAACTATATTTTAAGTCTCTTTGGACATCTCCTGATTGTGTCAAATCAACCTACTGGAAATTATACTGATTGTTATCCTGTTAATAAACTGTTTACTGTTATATCTAAATCAAGTCAAGTGTTGAAGTTCCCTTTTTTTCTACATCCACATCACCCACTTCACTAAGCTGCCCGACTAAGAAAAGAACCCCAGTATATCTATTAGATCTAGACCTAATAATTAAAGTCTATAATAGACGACACCACAAAATGGCGCCCAATGTGTGTTAGTTGGCACGGCTAAGTTTCAACCTCTTCTTCTCATGGATTTGAACTGAAATTATATAATCGCCATTTCTTCTCATGCTGGATTTCTTCTCGTGCTGGATTCTTCTCGTGATGGATTCTTCTCGCGCTGGATTCCTTGAATGCTGGATTTCTTCTTGTTCATGACTTCTTTTCATCATTATTCATCTCTACCATCCACCTTATGCAAAGAACGGCAGTCATGAGTGACTTGTGTTGACTATATGTGCGAAGTGGGAGTCGTTCGTCCTGGTAGCAGTCTCCGGAGCAGTGTGGTGTTTTATCTGATAGGTCTACTGGAATCTACTAGCGTGTACGCAGACGTGTGTACCAGACCTATTCAGAATGCACAAATTTTTTACCAGGGGAGGGGTGTGTTGTACAGTGAGTAATCTTGTGCATATTTTTTAACTAGTTAACCCAGCTAGTTATATTTCCTGTCACATATTATGTATGTTAGTGAGCTATAGTAGTGTGTTTCTACTTAGCTGTGACAGTAGTGACCACCCTAGACTAAATAGACTTTGCAGTTCAGTGATATGATTCTCCAAGTTATTGAGAATACAGCGTGTTAGGTGTGAAGCGACTGTGCGTTAGAACTGTGACTTTTGATTGTATTGTGAAATGAAATTTTCTCCGGGCTGAGGCCGGTGGAATTTTGTTTCTATGTCCCAATAGAACTAGACTCAAACAACTGTCAAACTGGCGTTAACAGTTGAAGAAATCGAAGTACCTACTCGTGGATACAGAAGAAGATTGTGATATATTTTGATATATTTTGTTTTGCGATTTATTTTGTATATGTTTGATAATCAGTAGAAGTATATAGCAAAATACTACTGCTTAACTTTGTCTGATTTGATTTGAGGTACATGTCATTACATAACCAGATCAGCGCTTGCTGGAGCGTTATATTTTGACATATCGTACTATATTATATTGGGTTTATTGAAATTAGTCATATGATTTTTATGTTGATTTTTGTATGTATACATGTGTGATAATCAGTAGAAGTCTAAAGCAAGATTGTTTGACTTTGTCTGATTTGATTTCAAGTGCGCGTCATTACGTAACTTGATCAGCGTTGGCTGCGAGTTCCCTTGACATCCTATTTTTGGTGGTTAACCTTATGATAGTTCCTTCAAACTTATCCGTAATTTTGGATGGACTATTCACATATTTAGGATTTATTTCACATAGTGGTATATGATTTTTGGATTTTGATTTTCTTATCTGGAGTGTTTTCAGATATATTTTTCTGGGTTTTGATTTTTCCCATCTTTTGTTTAACCATACTTTCCTATAGTCAGTTTGTGTTTAGAAATTAGCAATCATGACTACTGTGCAGGATCTAATAAAGAAAATGCAAGATCTCTCTCCAGTGGAACAGCAGGAGATTGCAACTGCCATGAAAATCAACCCTACCCCAGACAGCAGCAGTAGTACAAACCATACTCTGATGGCTGGACCTCCTAGACTGTCCACATTCTCTGGAGAGTCAGGTAAGGGTGATGTAAGTTTTGACCAGTGGAAACTTGAGGTCAAAGGGTTAATTAAAGACCCGTTATATTCGCCATCCGTGATTGTACAGTCAGTACGCAGGTCACTACGTGGTACAGCAGCTGATGTCCTACGCACTCTCGGTGAAGACATCACAGCTGAGACCGTGATCGAGAAATTGACCAGGATTTTTGGTAATATTCTCCCACCAGAGACATTGCTGGAGCAATTCTATTCAGCAAAACAAGGTGAGTCGGAGAAGGTGGCAGGTTGGGCATGTCGGTTGGATGATCTGGTTGCTAAATTGCAAGATCGCCAGGACAAGGATAAGCCTCTTGTGTCAGCTGATGTAGCACAGACAATGGTGCGTACTAAATTTTTCTCTGGACTTAGGCCAGGTACTGTAAAAAATGCTATTCGGCACCTTTTCGATAATGGAACAGCCTACGACTCTCTTTTGGTCTCGGCTAGAGTAGCAGAGCTGGAAGATGAACCTGTATCTAAGCCATCTGCGCAGGTAAGTCAAGCCACTGTTTTAAAGTGATGGTATGGCCAAGAAAATGGACCAACTTTTGGCTAGTCTTGGTAAGATGGAGAAGCGCCTTGGAGCGCTTGAGTCTAACAATTCTCGTGCAGCTGACAGTAGGCAGTCAGCGCAATCTAGGCCTTTTAGAGGTAATTGTTATCGGTGCGGCCAGGCTGGTCACACAAAATTTTTTTGTCCCCATTTAAACGGCCAGTAGCCTGCTTCAAGGGGCAGAGAGTAGGCAACCCACAACCGCCCCAGGTAAGTAGTTTTGTTGGTTCTTCAAATGAAGCTACTATTGACTTAGAAGGAATCAGATGTAATGCTCTGATTGACACTGGTTCTATGATAAGTACTATTTCTGAGAGTTTTGCGCTTAGAGCAAAATTAACCGTCCTTCCGTTACAAGATTTGATTCGTATTGAGGGTGCAGGAGGGCATCAGATTCAATATCTAGGTTATGTAAAATTTAGTGTTTGCCTTCCTGAACTCAACAAAATTTTTGATGTACTTTTTCTTGTTGTCCCTGATACTCCATATCATGGGCGAGTACCAGTTTTGATTGGTACTAATATGTTGTGATCTAGTTTTTCAGAGGCTGTGTCTAGCGATCAGCACCTATCAAGTCCATGGCGGCTGGCGATGCAGAGTCTCACAGGTCAGAGAAAATATGAAGCCAAATCAGGTATTGTAGGTTCTGTTAAAACTACTAAGCCAATGACAATTCCTGCCGGTGGGCGCGTGATGGTGCAAGGTTTGACACGTGCTGGCGCTGGTACTAGTTTGCCTGTAAATGTGTTGGTAGATGAGCTACCTAGTTCTGAGCTACCTGGTGGGCTAGTTGTTTCCCCAAGTTTGCTTAAATTAAAGGCAGGTACGTCCGCCAAGCGAGTTTCTGTAGAGATAGCAAATCACGCATCACACTCAGTGATTATTCCACCCAAAACAATTCTGTGCAATCTTTTTCAAGCCACAGTGGTGAACAATAGCCAATCTACTCCACCTATTTCCCATGATAGTGCCAATGACAATTTTTTGCAATTGTTTGATGAAGCATTGCATGTGAATTTGAGTCCAAATCAAGTCAACGAGGTTCGTGACATGTTGTGTCACTGGAAAAGTGTTATTGCTTTACACGATTTGGATTTAGGTAATGCTTCAGGTGTGAAACACCACATTCGCTTAACGGATGATACTCCTTTCAAAGAGCGATCAAGACGTATTCCGCCTGCGATGATTGACGAGGTGCGTCAACATCTACAGGAAATGTCTGATCTTGGTGTTATTCGTCGGTCCGAAAGTCCTTATGCATCAAATGTTGTACTTGTCAAAAAGAAAGATGGCAGTCTGAGATTTTGTATTGATTTGCGGCGTCTTAATTCTGTAACTGTTCGTGATGCATACGCTTTACCTCGTATTGATGATACATTTGATGCTTTGAGTGGTGCTAAATGGTTCAGTACGCTAGATTTAAAGGGTGCGTATTGGCAAGTTGAAGTAGCTGAAGAAGACAAATGTAAAACTGCTTTTTCTGTCCATCCACTTGGATTTTGGGAATGCAATAGGATGCCGTTTGGTCTCACTAATGCACCCGCCACTTTTCAGCGTCTCATGGAATCCGCCATGGGTGATTTATATTTGAATTCCTGTTTATTGTACCTTGATGATATTGTAGTCTTTAGTCGCACCTATGAGGAACACTTGGAAAAGCTGCAGAAAGTTTTTCAACGGCTTGAGGACAAGGGCCTCAAACTAAAGCCGAGTAAGTGCAAGCTGTTTCAGAAGTCCATCAAATATCTAGGTCATATTGTTTCTGAGGATGGTGTGGCTACTGACCCAGAGAAGATCAAAGCAGTAAAGAAATGGCCAATCCCTTCTACGGCTGCAGAGCTTCATAGTTTTCTTGGTTTTGTTGGTTTTTATCGTCGGTTTATTCCGCAGTTTGCTAAGGTAGCTAAACCTTTACAGGATGCTCTATTCAACACAGGTATCCAAAATTCTAAGAAGGGTGCTCGCCATAAAGCAGCAGCATTGGTGTGGGGACCAGAGCAGCACAAGTCATTTTTGAATATGATAAACTTATGTACAACTTCTCCTGTTTTGACTTTTGCTGACATTAGTAAACCCTTCAAGCTGTATACAGATGCTAGCATGGAAGGTCTAGGTGCTGTCCTTTACCAGGAGCATGATGGCAAAGACCGTGTAGTGTCTTATGCTAGTAGGCGCTTAAGTAAGTCCGAGCGCAACTACCCTGTACATAAATTAGAATTTTTAGATTTAAAGTGGGCTGTAACTGAGAAGTTTGCAGATTATTTACATGGTACCACTTTCTCTGCTTTCACTGACAACAATCCTTTGACAAATGTTTTTTCATCTGCAAAGTTAGATGCCACAGGTCACAGGTGGGTCGCACAACTTGCAAATTTTGAATTCACAATACACTATCGCTCTGGCAAGCAGAATGTAGATGCGGACGCTTTGTCACGCATTAATTGGCCAAGCGAGTTGGTGGAAGGTACTTTATCTTCTGAGTCTGTGCAAGCTGTATTACAGGGAGTTCAATTGGTTCACCCTGCAGTTGAGACAGTTTGTTGCCATTCTCAGGTCATACCTGATGGAATTATTCCACAGGGAGTTCTTGGGTCGACTGAGCTTGAGGAAATAGATTGGGCTCAGGTACAGCGGCAGGATCCCATTCTGTCTAAAGTTATACAAGAGCTTGAAGGTAAGATTACTTTGCCACGTGTAGATTTAGATCATCCGTCTGTGAAACAGATTCTGAGGGTTCGCAAACAATTGGAATTTCAGGAAAATATCCTATGCCGCAGTAGAGTAGTTGACGGCGAAGTCACTTTTCCTATGGTTTTGCCTGAATCTTTCAGAAAACGTGCAATGATAGGTTGTCACGATGAGGTAGGACATATGGGTGGGGAGCGCACATTATCGCTATTACGCGAGCGATTTTTCTGGCCTTGTATGACAGACGAAGTAGAGAAATATCTTGCTCAGTGTCATAGGTGTTTGCGCCGGAAAGCTATTCAACAGCGTGCATCCCTAGTTAATATCACAACCACTCAACCACTAGAAATGGTGTGTATTGATTTTTTAAGCCTTGAACCATCTAAGGGTGGAATTGAGAATGTTTTAGTTATCACTGACCATTTTACTCGCTATGCCCAGGCTTTTCCCACTAAAAATCAAACTGCCAAGACCACCGCTCGTATTCTTTTTGAACACTATATCGTCCATTATGGATTTCCTGCGCGAATCCATAGCGATCAGGGAAGAAACTTTGAGAGTGATACCATTAAACATTTGTGTGAGTTAGCCAATGTAAAAAAGTCTAGGACTACGCCTTACCACCCTATGGGAAATGGTCAGGTAGAGCGTTTTAACCAAACTTTGCTCAATATGTTAGGTACATTGGAGCCAGCTCAAAAGGCTGACTGGAAAAAGTATGTCCCCGCTCTCACTCATGCTTATAATGCCACCAGGCATGAGTCCACAGGATTCACTCCATATTTTTTAATGTTCGGGAGAAATCCCAGATTACCCGTAGACTTGGTTTTTCGCAGAAAGGGTCAAGATGATGGTAAGTCATACACAGATTATGTGGACTCTTTAAAGAAGCAGCTAGAGTATGCGTACTCCCTGGCTTCAGCTAAGGCGGAAAAGGCAGGTATGAGACAACATGAGAACTACGATCGAAAGGTTCGTGGTTGTACCATTCAGGAAGGAGACCGTGTTATGGCAAGGAACGTAGGTTTGAGGGGAAAGCGTAAGATCGCTGACCGCTGGGAGGATGAGGTATATGTAGTGGTTGGTAAACCCAATGCTGACATACCAGTGTATGAGGTGGAAAGGGAAGCTGGAGGGAAAGGTAAGAGGGTTTTGCACCGTAATCTTTTATTCCCTATTAATACCATCCCGGCTAGGGATGATGTACCAGTTCCAGAACCTCGTGGCAAGGTGTTGCCGAGTAGGCCTCGCAAAAAAAGTGGTTACACATATACCCTCAAAGCCTGTGGTAAGTTCCTCAGAAGATTCTGACTCAGAGACAGAGTCAAGTGTTGGTCCTTTCCTAAGGTCCTATAATAACCACATTCCTGATGTCCCATTACCTATACAACCCGTAGAGCTGGTTGAACCCATCGATCAAGTTATAGTCGATCGTGATGAGGTTTTGATGCCAGATGTCTGCGTAGAGGTCTTATCTGAGGAGGGAGATGATATCTCTGTAATAACAGAACCTCCAGAGTCAGTTGCTAGTGGCGAGTCTTCTGCTAGGTCTGAGGGCAGATCTGTAGAAACGCCAACAATTGATTTAGATAATGTTGAAAATGTAAATGATGATAATGTAGATAATGATTATGATAATGACTTGCATGTGGAAGATTCACCTGTTACAGTGAGGCAATCTGGTAGAGTTCGCCGAAAGCCTGCATGGATGGGAGAAAACTACCAAATGCTGCACAGTGTACCAGCAGACTCAGGCTCCATGTGGAACCAAAGAGTAAATCTTGCCCAAGGTATTTTATCGCTCTTGTTGGGCGAGTAAGTATTTAAATGAGTGTAGAATTGTTTTTTTTGTCATGTTATAAAAGGTAAGTTGATACAAAGAAAAGTAAAGTTGAAATTTACTTACTAGGTTCTAATGGAATATTTGAGGTTTTGCTTTATTAAATTAACTGCATTAAAATGTAATTTAGAATATACCACATTACTGTTAAGTGAGGACAAACTATTGTGTATAATCATAAACCTGTTAGTTTAATTCAAAATCATATGAAAATATAGCAACTTTTTTATTTTTATATATATATATATCAATTTCTAAGTAATTGAACTGAATTTATATTTTGGCTTATTATTATTGACATGAAGATTTATTCTATTTTTGCTTTTGTGTTTCAGATATTAGAATAATATTTGAACAGTGATTGTATCTAAGAGTTTATGTGTGTGCGTTATAATTATATGTATCCATGATGTTGTATTTTAAATTTCTATTAACAATTTTGAAGTGGCAGCCACCAAAATCAATTGTTTTATTGTTTCATGTATTCTGGTTGTCAATGGCAAATAGTGACACATAATTTGGTTGGTTGGCAGATAAGCAAGGTGCCACAAAAAAGTTATGTTTTTGTTATTTTCCTAATATATAATCACAGAGAAAAAAGAAGTATGTACCTTTTGTAAACTCAGTTTTCTGGAATTGTTAAATTACTGTAAAGAAGGCACTGCTTATGAAATTATATTTTGTGTATTATCTTCGACATCTAAATTTGACATACATTAGGTTTCTTAAGAAAACTTCATGTATTTCAGATTAAAGGTGTGGACACCTTTCCTTAAAGAGGGGGAGTGTGTGACAGGTTGAAATAATCAACTGTATTATTATTAATGTCTTAGTTTTAAATGTACGTTGTTATTATTACACTGGTTAGTATCGAATGCGCACTAAGCTCAGCAGAGACATGAAACACGGGATGTAACGAATGCGTCTGTTGATTCGGGATCGGACCCAGACAGGATCCATCTTCCAATTTTATGGCCTTCTGTTTAAAGTAATTGGCTATCCCAATTTCTTCCGGGATAATTCGGACTTGAAGTCCAGTATTTAATGAGAGTTCCACGTGTTTTCTGTCTCTCTGTTCTTCGACGTCATTCAGTCACCACGTCTGAATGATGGTCTGTTAACTAGCTCTATCAACTCGGTATTGTAATTGTTACAGGTCAGTGTGTCATAGTTCATGTTTATATTTCTATGTGTGTCAAGTTATTGTCAAATGTGAAATGTTTAGGACCGCGAGGTTTGAGTGTATTTGGTAACTTGTAATTGTTCTCCATGCTTGTAACTTTGGCAATATATCTTATAAACTTTCCGTGAATGTTAGTGTCAATTTGAGTAACTGTTAATAATTTAAGTAAGCCCAATTTCAATGTTAATAAGTAATCTTATAAGTAACGCTCTCTGTTCTTCGACGTCATTCAGTCACCACGTCTGAATGATGGTCTGTTAACTAGCTCTATCAACTCGGTATTGTAATTGTTACAGATCTATCAGAACATTGGGCATTCATCTTCATTCATCTTCATTCTCTGTCTTCACCCGGTAATCTTCATCCGAATATCTCAGACCTACCAACTTCAGTCTAGACTACATGTAATTGATTAATTCTGAGCTTCCTCCAGTGTGAACTATATTTTAAGTCTCTTTGGACATCTCCTGATTGTGTCAAATCAACCTACTGGAAATTATACTGATTGTTATCCTGTTAATAAACTGTTTACTGTTATATCTAAATCAAGTCAAGTGTTGAAGTTCCCTTTTTTTCTACATCCACATCACCCACCGAAACTAAGCTGCCCGACTAAGAAAAGAACCCCAGTATATCTATTAGATCTAGACCTAATAATTAAAGTCTATAATAGACGACACCACACCAGCTTGAACTAGCCTACACAGTGCCCTACACAGTAGGGCCTACACTTGACGTATTGAGTTGAGTATTGACCGTCCCGGCCAGGCATGCGCATTTTAGAACTTAGAATGAACTTAGAATGAATACTCCAGCAGCCCTCCATTGTGGAGTATCAGGCTGGAGGGGGAAATAGACGGCTGGCAGATCTAGTCGACCAGCTGACTCTTGAATGCAGCCACAGTTTTTGATTCCATGGCAGCTGCCGGAAGAGAATTCCAATCAGGGATAGTTCGCTGCCAAAAAGAATTTTGTCCCAGTGTGATGCTAGCTCTGAAGTGTTTATAGGCTTGATTGTGCCCACCACGTGTTCTTCTATCTGCTGGGATTAAACGGTCATTGATAATTTTAGGAATTTCGACTAACTCATTTAAAATTTTGAACATAGACATAAAAATCTAGAATTTTTTCGTCTTGTTTTCAAGTCAGTCCAGCCCAGGTTCTGAATGAGAGATGTCACACTGGCTGTTTGTCTATAATTTTGGGTGACAAATCTTGCTGCTGCTATTTGAATTTTTTCTAATTTATCAATGTCTTTTTGTCTAAAGGGGTCCCAAACTGCTGAAGAATATTCTAAGGATGATCTGACCAGGGAGAAATAGGCAGTCTCCCTTAATTTAAGGGGACATGCCAGTGTGCATGATTGGCACTCGCCCGCTCGCCAATGCGAGTAGGAAAAAAAATGGGCGAGTCCATATTATCCATATAGTCTATGTCCAAATATCCTGTTTTTATTATATGAGTCATAGTCTTTTGTCGAATTGGCGAGTGATACAATCAGTTAGTTATTCACACTGCATGCCTTTATTTAGGTTCCTCTGAAGGAAGCCCAGGGTGGACTTCGCTTTACTAGTAATTTTGTTAATGTGTTATGTGGGCCTCCCATTCCAGAGCCTCGCTAAGGCAAACACCAAGATAGGGTGTTGATGAAACATTTTCTAATCAATCATGTTTCACCTTTCAGGCTCAGCCTCAGGGGAGTCAGGCTCAGCCTCAGCCTCAGGGTGTACATTTTGCAGTTCAATGATTCTTTAAAATGACAATTCTAACTCAAACTAGAGTAAGTTTGGGTATTATCGGCATGCATGAGTTATCGGCACCACCGACCATTTTAGCATTTTTAAGCATTAAAAAAACAATAAAATTATTGTTAGACCGTCATCAATTGGTGGATTAGAGTTTTGAACATACATCACGATTTTTTTCGGTCTGGATTATTGGAAAAAAGCGTGAGTAATTATACTTTTATGTTTTTAACTCAAAAACAAGTAACATATAACAAGTACTGTTATTAGCTATAATAGTTGGTACAATTTTACAAAATCTAACTTATATTCATCAGTTATAAATATTTTGGCCAAAAAATAAATATGTGCGAGGTAAATATATCACATGACACCCCACTTCCGCCATTGTTTGTTTTTCTCAACTCCAGCCCACGCGGCGGCCATGCCGATAACTCATGCATATTTTTCAGAATGCATGAGTTATCGGCACCTAAAATTAAAAAAACTGATTTTTGTTCTTTTTTGTATCAGTGACATTCTCAAGACTGAAATATCGATGCAATAACGGTTTACTTCGAACAGTCTAAATAAAATAACTGCCGAGCATTCCAACATGAGCTGTCTGGTGTCTACGACTAAAGGGATCATGAAGTTTTTCAATGACTTGACCCTTATGCTCCATAGGCCTCCACATGAATTTAGTTGGTAGAATGGGGGGGGGGGAGGGGGATTATCCGCCTTTTTAGTTGAGGGAGTCTCTCCCCCCTCACTTTCTCAATTGTGGTTACTCAATTGGGTACTGGTAGATTTGATATAATTTAGAACCACTCATAGACCTACATGTTAATTTTCAAATGTTTTTTCTTTACAGAGCAGAAGAACATACGGTATAACAAGTTACAAAGAAAAGACTCCTTGTTGAATGAAAACATAAAACATTGCATTTATTGATCATTATGTTAAATGAATTACATTTACAGTAATGTTGTTGATATATGACTTATGGTTATTTCCCAGATAGTCAGTGGGCTGCCGGTGGTCCACTTTTCAGTTTCTCCAACAGGCCACTGGCGCCCCACTGGTGGGCCACCAAATAGATTGTCCACTAGCAGTCAGCTGGTGGCTATGGCTGTAGTCAGTGGGTCGCCAGTGGCCAGCTGGACAAACCATTAGCGGCCCACCGCAGAATGCAGCTAGCAGACTGCCAACTTACCTGTTGATTTTCCAAGGTTTATTTTTATGCAGAGCAGAAGAAAAGACATTAGACTAGGTAATTATACAGAAAATATGGCACGAATGACAAAGATTAGATTCTAATTTCAAAGAAAACAGTCTTGAATGAAATAACAATAATCATAACATCTTGAATGAAATAAACAAAACAATACATGTTAAATGGAAGACACTAAGTATGGTTTATCATGTTTTATCAATTACAGGAAGTTACAGTAATGGTGTTGATCTAGAAGGATCAAGCTTTTTCACTCTGCTTGGTCCAAAAATAGACCTGGTTGAAAATTGGAAGAAGTGGTACAAAGATTTAAACAATAAATATATTATACTCCTAGATAGCATAGTCAGTGAGCTACCACTGCCGGTCCACTAGTGACGCCTATGATGGACTATCGTCAGTTTGTTCAGCGGGCCACTGGCTACAGCCATTTTTGCTGGTGGGCTCTTACCATCGTCTTATCCACATCAGCTGGCGGAGGGTGAATGGGATGGGCAGATTGTCAAGCTGTCCACTAACGTACCTCCGATGGTCCACTGGTGGCATAGTTGCAGTGTATTGCCAGTCACGCCAGACAAACCATCTTCAGACTGTAGCTAGAAGACCGCCGACGTGGTGTTATACGGGAGCTAGCAGCTATAGGTCAGTCAGTCCCACATCTTTTTCAATATAGGCCCACTTGATTTCAAAATTTAGTTGTAAAAAGCATGGGTTCTACTTTACTGACTCATTAGTGCACAAGCAGCGTTGGCGCTGGCCGCTCGCCACGTCGCCAAATGCGAAGATATCTTCCATGTGGCGAAATATTTGTGATGTCTTTAGCCACAGTGGCGAAGACAAAAACAAGATGCTTCCACAATAATTATGAATCTTGAGCCGTTTTCGCGGTAAAAATCGCGGGGAAAACAACTGCATTACCATTGTTTTTCTGACATAAACATGGCTTTATTTGATTTTTCAAATTCTCAATCGATCTTGCTAGCATCTGTCAATTTTGCCGATCTATAAATATAGCAATAATAGCCTATATTATAGACTATATTCAACACAAACTATGTTTGTTTACATTCTCAAGAAAAAAAAATGGCGGACGACGCAGGCGTAGGCCTATTCCTGTGATCAGTGTCCACATGATAATTAAATATGATGTTGTTTTATACACACTGATCATGTGATGTTTATAATGTCACTGTATCACAACCTTTGTGTTATGAGTTATCTGTAGCTGCATTAAATTATTTGTGTTTTACATTTTATTACCATCGGGCCATTGGAATGGATTAATCTCTTTACCTGTCACTGAAACTGTGTCAGTGACCTATTAGCCTCAACAGACGAGCTAACACTACGCTAACACCACGCTGGGACAAAACTCATTTTTGTACAAAACTAAGCGATAAGTCTGGCCGGCCGCTCAGCACATTCCCTTTACCTGATACTCCATTAAGGAGAAATGCGAAGTCATCAATCAAAGTGATTATTTTTTTTTTTGGGGGGGGGTTATTTACATGGTCCTCCAAAATAAGGTGGGTATGGGGGGGTGCCTTTTTTTTTAATTTCACTTTTAAAAAACCCACTTAATTGTGAAGAGACGTTCTCAAATAAAATCATTTTATATATTTTTTTTTAGATTGTCATAAAAAATCTAGGGTCCGGGATTCAAATGGTCGGTAAACCAAAAATATTGACGGACAACCCGAAATGTAGGGCATGGTTGTTTGCTGGATAATTTTTATTTCAAACATAATTTCGAATGCAGCAACATTCATAAACTGTCATGCATTTTGATCACCATGATTACAGTTGAATAATAAAAGAAGTCAAACAAGTTACTATTAATTTGCAAACGTTTGTCAGTTTTTCGAAGTTTTTCATAAAATGTGTGGTTATTCGCTAAATGAAAACTAAATAATGAATTGGTTCTTGAAAGTTAAGTACTATCTTTCTGTGGTAAGATGCAAAATCAATAGGCCTACTAGACCAGTATCAATTATCAGGAATATTTTGGATTCTAGGTACATGATTAAATTGTGGCTACAAGAAAGAAAATGTGGCTAAAACTTTTCAGAGGTTTTAGCCACAGTGGCTAAGACATTTTTAATCCCACCGCCAACACTGTGTGGGGGTGGGGAGTGGGGCTGGCTTGGGCACTAATATATCTTTGCTTGGGTTAGCAAATAATAGCCACCAGGTGGACATGATGGGAATTGACCAACCACAGACAAGGAAATGGCAAACATTTTCAGATGAATTCTGACTGGTGTCTGTACTTGTCGTGCCAAATCACAGACAGCAGCAGTTATTGGCGAGAAGCTGAAAATCTGATTAGTGTCTGTGAGTGCATGAGCGAGTACTGCACAAGGAGTGAAGAGACAGTTCATTGAGAACTGCATAGCAAAGACTGAGGCATTGAAACAAAGAAAAATAATTACCAAAATAAACATTTTCAATATTAGTATTATTCTAGGTATCACAAGTTCAAAAACAAAAGTGGAGGTTCTATAAGTCTTTATATGTTGGATACTTTTGGGGTAAGTATTCAGTTGAGTAAGCCTATAGGGGACAATACAATATGTCACTTTATAATAGGCCTAAAAAATACAAGGATAAAATACAAAATCTAAGGTCTTGCAACTCAGTATTTAGATTTTTCGGTTCTTTTTTGAACCTGTACCATGTATAAGATTTCCCTTTTTCAATCATTTTCACAAAAAAAAACAGTTGATAATAATTTCAAGTTTTTTTTGAAAAATATCTATTGGCTATTCCAGTATAGAACAGAGGGCCGGTTTCTGGCTTTAAAATTATTTATAACTCTGTCACGCACATAATTTTGGAAGGTAGCCTAAAAAATTATGTCTATTAAGCCAGATTAAAATTTACAACAAGCTATGGTGGTCAGTGCACAATTTTAGGCCAAATTTCCAGTGTGGCAGAAGGACTCTCTCCATTAAAAACCAGAGAGTCCTGTCCAATTTCAAAGAGTCCCGTTTAAAATGATTTCTTTTCATGCAAGGCGCAAATTATTTTTTTGTTGCAATTTTTTAGCGCATTTATGGTTATTTATAATGTTGTGAAAGAGATCCTCCTAATTTTTGCTTAGTTGTGTTTTTATTATTTATAGTTTTTTTACAGGGATACTGAAATAGTCAAACAACAAACAAAAAAGTTTATACTTTAATCTGTTAATTATGAATTTACTTTCAACTGACTGTGAACCCAGCAAACAACCAACGTTGCCTTGATGTTGGCCCATTGTCTACGGCGCTACTACGACGCTAGCCCAACATCAAAACAACACTGGTCAAACGTCCCGTGTTTGCTGGGGAAGCGGCGCCGACATACAGGGCCTGACCCGGTTTGTGTCCAGGAAATAGGCACGTCTAGTGGGAATCTGGGAACTGCTCAGCAGATTTTACCACTAAAAAAAGTAGCGTGGCCACCGGCCACGCAAGGGTGAAATGCCAGCGTGTCCCGCACTTCTAAAACCACGATCGGCCACGCGGACTCGCCTCAAAATTGTGCACTGGTGGTCTATCTAAGGGTGACGATTTATATTGGTTATTGATATATTCCAGTGGAATAAAACTGATAACAGCCATATCTTGAGAATATTTTTTCATACTCTGTGTAGCCTGTAGTGACCCATACCATAGAGAGAAAAGTACCCTTATGTTCCATTGTATTGTGTGGAGAGCTGTTTGCACCAATCTGTTGTTGGGCTAGAGCTCCGTCCTATTATGCCGTCTTGTCTTAGTGTTCTGTGCCATTCTCATTTATAAACAAGATATTATATGATTTGCCAACTTGCTTGGGGATCGTGGAGGTTCGTTTGTGACTTGAGTGGCAGGGGGGGGGGGGGGGTATGTGTATCACTGTGTATAATCCTTTTCTCTTGTTCATAGACTGCTGTGATCTGCCCTATTCTACACCTGGCACTCTCAGGTGGTACCTTAGCCAGGTAACGCCGGTATTGATGACAACGAATTTAATCGAGCTGAACGGTAAAGAGGGGTGGACTAATAAATACACAAAAAAAAGTTTTTTTATGATTTATACTGCCTAAGCAGTATTATATGCAACATTTTAAATTGGTGCCGATAACTCATACAAGTGCCGATAACTCATGCAAAAAATTGATGATGAAAAAATAAATTCTCCCCTGAACGAATTCATGTCGGACCGATTCAACCTAATAATATCAAATTAAACACATTGTCAATTTCCTTGGTACTTACACTTATAGTAAATATTTTAATTGACCATAATTAATTATACCGGTGTTTTTGTCTAGTTAAGGTGCCGATAACTGCCACACTTACTCTAGGCCAAGGAAAGCATCAAAAATGACAAAAATAAAATTCGCTATTATTAATGTTAGCCCATTCAGGGGCGTGGCCAGGGTTATGAACATGTGTACGCACAACGCTAGGGGTACGGATTTACAGAGCTTTTCTGAAACGGGGAGGGAGTGGATTTCCCCTTATTCATGTCTGCTATTTTATGGGGGGAACCCCCATACCCGCTGCGCGCAGCCCAGCGGACACGGTGGGGGGGGTCCGGGGGACTTCCCCCGAAGAAAATTTGAAAAAAAGATCGCAAATGATGGTATTTGCAGTAAAGATATTGATTTATAAATTTTGAGTTTTTTTTATATTTTTTGTAAAATTTCAAAATTGAATACAGCAACACAATTAAAAATTGAATTATATCAAGTTATAAAATAATTTAAATCATTTTACTCAGTGATTACATATTAAAATTTACTGATTATTTTCGGTCAAGCACGATTATCCATAGATAGCCTAAACTTTTTCAAAAACAGACATGGCGGATCCAGCATTTAACTATGTAGTCTGCGTAGTGTCTTTGTGTGCACGAATAATAGCTAAGCTGGACATTCTGTGATTGGTCATAAGGGGGCCACCACTCAATCGCCAGGGGGGGGGGGGGGGAGTGTTTTTAATAAATAATTGTCTGGAGGACATGTTGTAAATAAAATATTTAATGGCCCTCATTTTTTTTTAGTCATACATAATTAGAGGCTAGAGTATGTGGAGGGGTTAAAAGATGAAATAACTATTATTTTTGGGCATACAGATATATATCCATGATTTTTATTACTATGCCAGCTGCCATACACTATATACACTATACGAAAACGTTATTTGATCATTATTACCTGGTTACATGATTCGCTGTGATAGGCATAAATCAGCCCTGAGCAAACACGAGATGTTGAAACAAAATTGTTTTAATGTTGGGGGATTTATGCATGTATACATGTCATTGTGCAGCCTATCATTTGTTAACACAGTGCAGTGCAGGTACAAAAATAGATCGTTTAGAATTAGCCCCATAACGTTGCTGAAACAGAACTGCCACAGATTATAATGCCCACTCAAGTCAAGGCAAGGGTAAAAAAGTGGGACATTTATTTGGATGCTCATATCTAAGACTTGCCTCGATTAATCAAGTTAATAAAAGGTTATTTTGTAAACATCGTACGCTCAGTTCATTTGTCAAAAGACCAGTAAAATGTTATTAGCATTTAATTCCCACCTTGGGGTGGATATCGATCTCATTGACTGCATGGTTGAAAAAAATTGATTTCCCCGGGAAAACGAATGTAGTAATCCACGGTCCGTGGCACATCTTTACCGTGTGGGCTCGTCCACGGCAAGTTTAGCGGCACTATAGTCATACATGTGCAGGGGTCGACATTAACAGATTTCAGGTAGTAGCCCAGAGGGCCAGTAACTTCAGATAAATACGGGCCCTTAGCGTTATCGATCTAGTCCTTAGTGTCAATGTATAAAAGGGGTGTGATTTTTTCATTGGCCCCCAGGACCAGTATCTCAGGAAATTTACTGGCCCTTAGTGATTTTTACTGGCCTCGGGCCAACGGGCCAGTGTTAGTGTCGATCCCTGCATGTGGTGAATTTGTGACCGTCATTGAAAAGAGAAACATTTAGGCCTATTGCATTTGTATCCTACTTTTCCGGCGTTTTATGCAACACCACATAAAGAATAGACTGCAGCTAAGTGCGCTGCGGCATGTAGGCCTACATGTAGACTATACACAAAGTCACATTAAAAGTGATCAACCAGGATCGCATGTTTTTCGCTGATTTCTCGGTCAAGTGTCAACCGATTTTCATGAAATTGTGTGACAGTCATATTTCAACATAATCCTAATATCCCTGAAAATTTCGTAAAATTATATATCGTATTTCAAAAGTTAGACCATTTGACATGTAATAAATTGAAATTACGACGTCCCTCTATAAACCCATTAAACTAATTCTAGAATTTTATTACATCTCAAATGGTCTAACTTTTGAAATATTAAATATAATTTTGTGAATTTTTTACCACTGTTAGGATTTGAATAGAAAATGGCCTGTGCAAAATTTTAAGAAAATCGGTTCAGAATTGACGGAGAAATCGCCGAAAATCATGCGATCCTGGTTAATTTGACGGCGAGTATAGACTACCCTGCAAACACTGTACGTAATATAACGTTCGTTGAGGTCCTATTTTCGTCATTCATGGATGAATGTAACGAGGACGTGCTAAGGACGTAGTCATAATAACCCTAACGTCGCCAGAACGTCCCGATAACGCTACATTCATGATTTACGTTCTAAGGACGTAAATGGGAGTTCACAGAATTACGTCCTAAGTACGAAATGCTGTACGTTGTGGGGACGTTATGACGTAAAACAGTATTCGTACTTAGGACGTAATTCTGTGAACTCCCATTTACGTCCTTAGAACGTAAAACATAAATGTAGCGTTATTGGGACGTTCTGGGGACGTTAGGGTTATTATGACTACGTCCCTAGCACGTCCTCGTTACGTTCATCCATGAATGACGAAAATGGGACCTTAACGAACGTTATATTACGTACAGTGTTTGCAGGGTAGTCTGCTAACTTGTTGCTTCTTTTTTTTATGCGTCATATTTTTTTTTTACTCTCCCTTACAATCAGTGTTCAGCACAGGCCGCGATATCGCGTCAATTACGCACTCAGAGATCAAATGTCTCCTTTTTTTCCAAGGTAGTGGGACAAATGTCCCCACCTATTTCTTGTCTGTGCTGAACACTGGGCGTCAATTCTGCACCTAGAGGTCAAATGTCTCCTTTTTTTCTAGGGTAGTGAGACAAATGTCCCCACCTATTTCTTGTCTGTGCTGAACACTGCAATGTGTACGCACGTGCGTACTGGCGTACGGCTGGCTACGCGCCTGCCATTATCATGCATATTGCCCATTTTCTCAACTTGTACGGAGCCGACATGCGACTCATTTCGTGCAGATGGGTCACAAATCAAAATATCATGACAGAAAAAATACAATCATGACATCGTAAACATATAGGCCTACTAACGTTACATGGCAATTTCCACTATTCTGACCAGATATATCTGCTCAACATGCATGATATGAGCAACAGATTTTTGCACATAAACAATAAAAAGATACGTTGCGAAGGGTGATGAATAGAACATGTAGAAAGCAGAAATCAACAAAATATTTTCATTTTTCGCGCGAGAAAATTCACATGTGGTTGTCATTCAACACTCCCGTCATGCATTAAAAAAATTATAACCAATCACCAGCCAACAAAATATACACGTGACTATGTTGCTAATGGCAGCCGGCGCCAACATCTAATAGTATAGTACAAAAGCGTTCACTAGACGGCTCCTTCAAAATTTTAACCAGTTTGTCTCAATATGGGCTGATCCCGACCGACTCGACACTGGTGAATTATGTTAATTGTTTTTTTTTCTGTACACCAGTCTTTATGAACATGTGCAATATAACGTTTGAGGTCCATTATAGGTTAAAGGGACATGCCCAGGTTTAAAAATCATAAAAAAATCGGTGATTTTATTTTAGCTTAATAATATGACAATATGATGTAAACATGTCCATAGACTAGAACTACAAAAGTTTTTTAATTTTTGTGCTGTGCACACACCAGTTTATAGCCTATAGGAGCCATTATTTATAAACTCTTGATCCCAAGATAAGAGATTTTAAAATTATAAAATATCTCAGAAATGCAAAATTAAGATTTAGTCTCATGTAGGCCTATATACCGTTCAAGGAAATTCTGTGAACTCCCATTTACGTCTTTAGAACGTAAATCATGAATGTAACGTTATCGGGACGTTCTGGCGACGTTAGGGTTATTATGACTACGTCCTTAGCACGTCCTCGTTACATTCATCCATGAATGACGAAAATGGGACCTCAACGAACGTTATATTACGTACAGTGTTTGCAGGGCTACACCTGTGCGATCACTTCATAACTTATGTAGCCTATAATGGTTTGCTTCAAATAAACCCCACATACAAACTATGATATCAGATGTCAGGTCAGTCAGGGTGGTCTCAATGTGCCCCAAAACTGTCTCAAGGTGCCCCAAGTCTGTCTCAAGGTGCCCCGAAAGTGTCTCAAGGTGCCCCCACTTTTTTCAGTGACATATTGTACTGCAACATCTAACATTAGCCAACTGCAGGCTTTAGAAACAGGTATATCCCAGCAAACAATTTGGTACCGGGCCAGTAGTGGCCCAGTACACTCTCTTATAATGGTCTCATAGCGTTGCTCTGTACAGGCCCAGTAACGATCTGCACACTGGCGATTAACCGGCCCAGTACTGGTAAACGGTACCGGGACGGTAAGGGGCCATTACCGGGCCAGTACAAGCCCATTAGAAAAAAAACGTTCTGGTTTCGTAGTGGCATTGTACTGGCTGCCATTAGATGGTCAATACAATGCCTGTACTGGACCGTTAGGAAATCATAAAGGGTTTGTACTGGCAAAGTAATGGCAACATAAACAAGCCGGTACAATGCCTGTACAGGCCCGTTATGAAAATATAATGGGTTTGTAATGGCACAGTAACTGTTAATCAAAACATTAAAACAACATTAATATTTTCTGAAAGTATTTTATTTTATAATTTATTCTTAATCTATATTCTCTATGGTTTCTTGGCTATCCACCTCTTCCACAGTCTCTGAGGTCTTAAGGGTTCTGGCAGGTGGAGGTCTTTATAGATGTTGTGAGAAAGTAATCTTTTGAAATGTTAGCTGATTGAGTGCAGATAAATCCTAGGATGACCACTTGTTTGTGATTTTAGTTACGAGTATAAAAATGTGTAATTTGAATCAAAATCGGAGAGCCAGTACTGTCCTTCTCTTCAATATCCATAAACCCAGTAAATATTGGTTCATCTTCTGCAAAGCTGGGCTAGCTAAGCATTGAGCCAACATTGGTTTAGTGTCTTGCGTTTACTGGCCAGACATCCATCTGTCACAACTAGATCTCCAGACCTGTGTCCTCTTCTAGCCTCCATAGCGACCATGTTTATTAATTCGCACATCATTATCCTCACTATATTTACATTCTTCTCATTGTATAGCTTCAAGGCTTCATAGCTTCTTCATCACGGCATCTACAATCAAAAATTATGTGTGAATTCATACAATTATAATAGAATAAAAGCAGGCTAATAATTATAGGCCAGGGCATATATTGAAAAAAAATAAAGAATACATTCATAGCCAAGATGTAGCAAGAATGGGACTTAAATCTTTATACTGTATTTTAATCTGTGAATGAAATCTTTACTTTGCGATTAGCAGCCACAGCTAGGGCTAATCAATTGTTCAAAATAAACAGCTGTTCTAGTTCTTTATATACATCCAAATTGTCTTATTATCGCTCACAACACAAAAATTCGCAACGAATGTGTTGCTTTCTCTTAAGTATGGCATAATCTAAACATACATATTTCTTTTCTTTATACCCTTAGTAATACAATGCAAACTTACCTTCAGTAGTATGTGGAGTAACGAGTGAAAAACTGCTAAAAATATGTAGAATTGTAAAAAACGTGTTTCCTGCCAGGAAGCAGGTAAAAATCTCAGTAAGATGGTTAAACACTAGGGGGCGTCCTTTGTGAAATATGAGAGACACCTGGTGATAAATAATATGATACTGGCTCCAGTTACCGCAACTGTACAGGGCCGGTACCGTAATTAGGGCCATATACATTATGGCTGTGACGTACTCTACCAGTACTGGCCCACTACCGTTACCAGTAATTATGGTTGTGGTGAACCGCACCAGTACTGGGCCATTACCATATTGCCATTAACTGTACGAACGTTACCTGCCAGTAAAAAAACGATACTGGCCCATCACCTGAATGTTTGCTGGGTATATGTAGTATTCAAATATTGATTTTAGGTGGATCCACGTTCTTTTCAGGTACCTATTATGGCGTCTCAAGGTGCCCAAGGTGGTGTCTCAAGGTGCCCGAGTACGGGGTACATTGAGACATTTTTTTGAAAATTTTTTTGTTAAAAAATGTAAGGTTACACATTTCTGAAAATTTTCATCTCTCCCTCAAATATACCCTACTGGATGATGTATTCATATGTGTCTTAAAAATGTTTTATTTCGAAAATTAAATCTATGTTTGGGAGGTTTGAATTTGTCGGTCTCAAGGTGCCCAGGTCTCCCCTACATAGGCCTAATAAAAGCATACAAAAAGATATATTTTTCCAAATGATTTATCATATTATGTTATGTAGAAAGTAACTAAACTTAAGCCACTGTCATCGATATGATTTCTAGCCATTTCTCGCCTGATTATTGTTGTAGTACAAAACTATCTCATTGAACTTTGACTAAGTTGTTTATTTTTGGCAAAAACGTTATTGTGTTGACATAATTGTGGTTGCACAACTGACATTATTTATCTCTACATACGTTAATATTTTAATATTATATTGCTAACGAAACAATGGGTTGTCCATAACAAACATATAAGAATTACTTTTCTGTACATGCAAAATGATCAATATATATAACGTGAATAATTTCGTTTGTTTTAAGATATCTCCTCAAGATAGCCAAATGTTCTTGTTGTCGTCTGAATTGACATATTTAGGATTTACTGTTTACAAGGCTACTCATAGGACATATTTATCTACCATTGTACCAAATGTTCTGGGGTATGTCTGAAGAAATAACACTAAATATGTCATGTTGTTCTAGAGAGGTGTGAAGGCTACCATCTTCCGCCATAAAAAAACGTTTTTGAGGCTCACATAAAATTTAAAGCTAATCTATGGCGACCATTTTGAATTTTGGTAATCTTGATAAAATCACTTGCACATCTCCATATTTACCTTTGTCATAAGGTTTGCTTATGGTTGTGTTGGTTGGTCAGTTTGTTTGTCTGTCTGTCAGCAGGATTACTTACAAAGCGATGAACGGATTTGCATAAAACTTTTCCATCCATTACATTTTGGGGATGATTCAGATTTCCAGCAGGATCATGCAGCGAAGATTTATCTAGTGTTGAGAATTATATTGTAAAATTTCAGTAATTTCTCAACTGAAAGGGTTTTTTTCCCACAAAAAAATATGAAATTGACCCATTACGAATTTTGATAGAATTTTAAAAAATCAGTTTCACATCTGCATGTTGACCGGTGGCGGTGGCATTATCTTTTTAAAAAAATAATGTCAATGTTGTTAGAAATGTCATTTAATCGCTAAATCAAATAAGAATCTGACCACTAATTTTTTAGCGAACTCAAAGAACGTGACTCCTGACGCATGACGAAGGCTGGCGTGACTAGTAAAAATACAAGGGAAAGGCAGAATATCAATCTGAAATTCAGCCACAATTGCAAAGCTATGCTTATTTGTGGGACGAATTTATTCAAATTATCATACATTATACACCTATAAATCAATATGGGTGCATACATTTGTACATTAAATTTTTTGACAACTTTTCTATCATAGATGTAAAATCAAAATATATATTGCCAGAATATATCCGGTTTAATAAAACATAACGGAACGATAGGCCCCTATAGTCAGTGCAAGTGAGATGTAACGTTACAATATTTTAGCCAACGTTGGTTTATGTCGAAGTAGTTACATTATTGGGAATCTAAGGTAGGGCCTATGCCTAGATGAGTGCGCGCATTTAATCAAGGCATTGTCACCAGAAAATGTAGATTATACTTGTTTATTAAGTGAGGTGACATTCTGAACAGAGCTAATTGTGATCACGATGATCTGGGAAATGTTCTCTTTTTATTAATGTTATATTGTATTTATTATACTTGATCTTTATAAAAAAAAACATACACATGTAGGCTATATGTCAACACAATAACAATTTTCTAAATTATAAATTCATTAAATCCAACGATAGAATATTGGGTTGAAAAGGAACAGGAATATGTATTTGTAGTTCTTATACACTGAAAGAAACAGTCAATCAAATTATTCATTGTCTGATTAAAGAACGTACCAGGTAACTCAAACTATATCACAATGATAACAAAACTGTCAACACAGTAACTACAAAAATGTTACTGTGTTGACACATTTAAGTCACAACTGCGAAACCACAGAAAATAACTCAGATTTTTTATTTAACCTAAAATGTAGCTCATATAGGTTGTCAATATATAGAAATAGTTTGAAAATTATATTTAAGAAATATGCATATAATTATTTTAATGATGGACAGTTAATTTCACATTTTCTGTAGAATGGCTCTTAGGCTATAAGGAAATTCCCGTATTTCTTATTTTTGACATGGTTGTCAATAATTAGAAATCAGGAATTTCGTCTCTATATCTAGCCTAACTGGTGGATGCGCAGCACAAAAAATAAAAAAACATTTGCAGTTCTAGTCTATGGACATGTTTATATCATATGGTCATATTATTAAGCTAAAATAAAATCACAGATTTTTTGATGATTTTAGACCTGGGCATGTCCCATATTTTATTTTTCCGACATGCGACTCGTTATGTACAGATGGGTCACATATTTTAATGATAGACAGTTAATTTCACATTTTCTGTAGAATGGCTCTTAGGCTAGATACGAAATTCCCGTATTTCTTATTTTTGACATGGTTGTCAATAATTAGAAATCAGGGATTTCGTCTCTATATCTAGCCTAATTGGTGGATGCGCAGCACAAAAATTAAAAAAAACTTTTGCAGTTCTTGTCTATGGACATGTTTACATCAAATACTCATATTATTAAGCTAAAATAAAATCACCGATTTTTTGATGATTTTAGACCTGGGCATGTCCCTTTAAGTACTTTCGTGCTTAAAGAGTCTTTAAAAAAAAGATATTCATGAATATAATCGTGATTCAGAGCCTTAAGGGTTTTGGCTGCAATACTGTTGGCCCAGTTCACAACTTGACCTATGCTAGGTACATTCATAAAGTCATTTTGATGTTTTCAGGATTTATGTGAATTTGTGAGACACTGCAATAAAAGACATATTTTTCTGTGTTTATTTTGACGGTGGTTATATAAAGCAAATGTTATGTCATGTATATTAGTGATAATATAATATGCCAATGTGGCCATCAAAAAGGAATCTAGCAAGACATCGAAAAGGAGTCCTGCATTGAGCAACATATCGAAAAGGAATGTAAAGGCTTTTAATAATCGTTATGCATAACAGATGTGAATTTAATTTAAATCCCTGCTGACAGTAGTTGAATGAAATCTAATTGTGAATATTGCTTCATTTGATAAAATAACATAAATTGATTATTTCGAGAGTACCTGTAGGCCCCTATGTTATATCATTTATATTTATAAAATCGGCTTGAAACATGTATACATGTGTGTTATTATTCATTAAAAGAATATTGCTTTATTTTCAGTTATTATGGTTATAGAAGGTCGCCTTCTTTAATTTTACGTGATATGACCATAGCACCTGAAGGGTCACGCTACTGTTCTATCCATAGAAAACCAGAAATATCGAAAAGGAATTACAAAAAAATCCGTTTGAAGTCGATTAATCGACGATGATTATAGGATAAATGTTATGTCATGATGTATTAGTTTGTCTCAGCTGTAGCCTACATTCATACAATATGATAATATAAAATGCCAATGCGGCCATCGAAAAGAAATTCAGCCTGACATCGAAAAGGAACATCGAAAAGGAATTCCGCAATAGAGCATTGAACAACTTATTGAAAAGGGATGTAAAGATAGAATTAAAAGGGTTCTGATGATCCTCATGGATAATAGATGTGATTTTAATATAATGCAGGCTACTATGAGTGTTATTATTAATTTAAAGAATATAGATTTATTTTCAGTTATGTGACGTCGCCTTTAATTTGCATAATAGTTGAGTCCACGGCTAGCAGCTGTATCATGGTGCCAGTCCTGAGCAAAACAATCTGAAAGGCTTTGTTTGCATTTTTTTTAGAAACATTGTTTCATCACCAACATCTTGCGATAACCGGACCATGTCCAAAGCCGTATTTGTACAATAATATTCTAACATGTGTTGCCCATGTGATCTCCCCACTGTCATCATTTGACCTTAGCATATTGTAGTATACATGCGGGTCACGATTCACATGCATTTGTTTTAACCAATATTTACCACATTTGCTCATATAATGTACAGCAAGAGGTCGTCGACCAAACTCACTAGTGGGGCCGTTAAGCCAAACAACCTTGCACTGTAGGTTAAAAGCATGAAACTTGGCATACATATATAATGATCTGTACTGAGCATTTTAAGATATAGAACACTTATGTAAGTGTCCCCTAGCGGCCATAGGGTGACTTTTTTATTTTTAGTCCAAACTCAGCCTCAAACTTGCTTGTTTTCAGAACAATGAGCAAACGTGGGCGTTTTGTTGAGTATTCTTCTTACACTCAGATGACTATTTACCATATATTTGATAAATTGTATTAGTAAAATATCGTAAACAAAATTATTAGAAGTGTATCTGTTTAAAATATAGCACATAAAGTGAAATTTTAAAGTACAATTTTGTTTTGTTTTGAAGGATTTTTTCCAGGTTGTTGACTCAGTTTTATAGTCAAGATTTTAATGTCTTTTAGTGCTATTGCTCATCTTAATATTGTTGGAATCTTATAACTATTATCATGATTATGCAGTTGTTAAAAACACTTCCTTTTTTCGAAGCGAAATACCGATTTAGATCTTTCTGCGTGGTGTTAAAAAAGAACAGCCCCAAATAGTGAAAAAAAAAATTGATCATGGTGCTTCAGTTATAATTGTGTGCATTGAATATTATAAAGGCTATGAGGGGGTGGACATTTTCAAGAATATGTGGAATAACTGCTATGCCTCATCTCCTGGTCCCCCTTGAATTATGCGAAGTAGTAATCCAGTACACATAGGATACATAATTTTGTTGCCATGCAAAAAATCGCTGTATAAAGAGTATTGTGAAGAATACTTTATAGCCCACAAAACACATCACCCTTCAACCTTAACCAAACATCCAAACATCACCCCATCTAAAGCATCATAAACAACAAGAACTTCACACTACACAAATGACATTAAAAAAGCGGTAACGGTTCTTATAATTGTCTTTGAATATTTAGGGAATCCATTTGAGGAAGTCAGTGAACATGTTGGGGAGTTGCTGACATTAAACGTCAAAGAGAAAATAAATGATGATGTTGAACAAAAAACAGGGAATATTGTGAAAACCGGTAAACAACAGTATAATATACTTGTTAATGAAAAGTTTGTTGAGAAAGTAGCTCACCAATGATCCCATCCAACAAGAATGAACGATGTTTAACGCAAGGAAACATATGAAGTGACATATAACTCAAGGATGACTGTAGGCCCTACCTTGTTTTAAAGAATTTATATTGCTTAGATGCCATTGTGTTAGATGGAGCTGTTATAGTTCAGCTGTTGCCACTACTGTCATCAAAAACTTTTCAAGCGTATATAACTAACTGTCATATTTTAAAAACTGGTATACTCTCATGTTGCTGAGATTGAAGTCATAATCACAATCATTGAAAGAGAAAAGCCATTTAAAATAACCAGGTCCAACCTAGTTGTGTTGGCAGAGGTTGTCACAAGACTGGACCTGATAGGAAGACAGTATGGAGTACACTTCATGAAACTCAAAAGGCATGATAAAATTATGCCCTGTGGCTGTAAAAGGTCTGAAGAGGACAGTTAATCCTAGGTAGCTTACCCTTCCATAATATCAAACATTTAAAGATGATAGGTGACTGGATTATTGTATATGCTATTTGAGCAGTATGTAACACAATACTGTATTAGACACATCAACGTTGTATTCATTCAGTCCAACAGTTACATCTACATTAACACAACACAATGCTAAAGTGATTGTAAAAGGCTCTTTGTGGCACATTGTCACAAACAATTAATTATGTTAGTCAATCTGATACAGGCCAGCCCATAAGGCTGATCCTCAAAAACTGCTGTTAGATCATATTGGCTGTCAGAACACACAAATCTAATCACAGATGCATTGATGCACAAAACAGATATCATTAAGAACAACAGAATCGGGACATGTATACTTAACAACCTTCGCGTTCAATTCAGGGTTCATCTGGCCAATTCCAAACACAATCAACTAGTAATACGGAACTACTGCTATTGTCATTGATTACATAATGGGTAATGTAATTCGCTATGAATTAATGACCAGTTGTTTTGACAAGAACTGTGCAAATGTTACAAAAACAATTTGAGGTGCCCAGCATAGTGCACAGTATAGTGCAACTTTGACGGGAGCTGCTACAAAGAAAAAAGATTGAGATAATACTTTGATAATATAGCAAACACAAGGCAACAGTTTTTCAGTGGCATGCACGTCTTTACTGTATCCTGTAATTGACAATAGAAACTAATCTTGCAGATCTAAGCAGACGATATGAACATTATACATTTGAGGTAGTCTTTTGTTTTTTTTCAACTGCATATCAGTTAAATTATATTAAAGCAGCCCCATGGGATGACATCAATTTTCGTTTTTAGTTCCGTACTGAAGTGGTGTATCCCACGGATCATGTTTTTATTTTTTTCAGAATTTTTATAATTTTACAAATATTTTTAATCAACATTTCTATGAAACTAGAAGTAGCCCAAACAAACTATTTGTATACCTGAAGGACGATTGAATGTTTTCACAGCATTGGGCCACATGCTGATGGCATCGGCCCAGCGTTGGGTAGACAATCAGTGCTGCAGGTGTGTCCTCCCGTGTCCTGACTATGAGACACCAATTAGCGGCTACTGGTTTGATCTTACCGTCTGATACGTGGGAATATGTGATCTAAAGTGCTGAATATTGCTGACTTGTTTTGTATACATGGCAATATACGACCTGGAAATACAAATATTTCACTCTTTTTCAGTGCTTTAAAATTGTTTTTTGACTTTTTCGTATTTTCAGTTAAGATTAGTAGGCTATATAGCTTCATATAAATTAAATTTTCAAAATTGACAACATTGAAAATGTCTCATCCCAAGGGGTCCCTTTGAATATAAATTAAAATATTTTTGTAGTTGTTTTTTATGAAAATATCATCACTAGGAACATATTTGGTGCATTGTTGTGACATAAAACAATGAAGTTAGCCACTTTCAGCTGAAAAAAATCTAGGGAGTACGTTTGCCCTTAATACAGGCTCCACAGATGACCGACAAAGGTCTTCGATATCAGAAAATGATCCCACGATACCACTGACCAATCAGTAAAAATTTCATGCTTTTAACCCAAAGTGCAAGGTTCGACCCTAAATGAACATGACAATTTATTGTGTTACCCCTCACGCCCAATTTTTTTATGTACCTGTTCAATAACATGACTATATTCATATACCCAAATTTCAAATCCACAGAGCAAAATAGGGGTGATCATTTTATCAAACAGATTAATAGCTGTTAGAAAAGTTAAAAATCCACATAATTTATATTGAACTTGTTTTATATGGAATATAGCTGTCCGAGCATGTGCTGCAAGACTTCGCTTAGCTTGCGACCATTTTAATTCACTGGTGAAAAATATCCAAAGGTATTTATAACAAAGGACCACTTCTATCTTTCCTCCATTGTAATACCATTTTTCATTCTGTTTTTAACATCTTCCTTGTCTAAAACCAACTATTTTTGTCTTCGTTAAATTAAAACTCATTGCCCATTTTTCACATAATTGATCCGAAACTTCAATCATTTTCTGCATGCTCCCAACTGTATCAGAACACATTGCCATATCATCGGCATACAATAAAATCATGACATTTTATGTTCCTTTATCCAAGTAAATCCCTTGGAAACCTTATAATTAGCTTTCAGCCTTCGACACATCAAGCAATTTGCTCAGGTACAGTATAAAAAGAAAGGGGATTAACATGCATCCTTGTGTCACTACACTTTTACAAGTAAAACATTTTGTTAGGCCTTAGCCTGTAAACAAACAAGATTGTAAATGCATATACATGTTTCGTAAAATGTGTGCCATTATTTACTTGCTAAAACCATAACAGACAATGCGGAATAGTGTCGAATGCTTTGGAGAAGTCAACGAAAATTTCGTAGCACAGACCTTTATTTTTGCACAAATATTTCTGAACTATACTTTGTAAATTGAATTTGATCTATAGTATCATAACCTTTGCGATAACCTGCTTGTTCTTCTTTTCGTTTTTCATTTTTGTCTGCCCATTTAACTAATCTGCCATTTATTATTTTGGTGAAGACTTTACTAAGTGTACACAGTAATAATATACCTCTATAATTACTTAATTGGCTGTTGCGGGTTACCGCTTTTTAAAATCGAACAGATAATAGCCTTTAACCACATATTTGGGTATTTTCTTGTGAGCAGTATTTTATTAAAAAGAAGTGTAAGTAACAGGGTGATGATGTCACTTATGCATTTTAACATTCAGTTTAGAATACCATCAATACCACCTGTTTTTCCATTAGGTAACTTAGAAATGCATAATCTCACTTCATCTTTTGTGGGAGAATTTAAAATGTCAGGTTTGTTTTCAGAGCATTCATTACAAAATATATCGCGTTCAGTAATACAATTTGACACAATCTGCATCTCGTTAACATCTACTTTTCTCTTCAGTAGCTCAATAAAGTAATTATACCATTGTTCACCTGCTATATCTGGGGATTTTTTGGCTTCCGTTTTATTTTTTTTCTTAATGACCAAAACTCTTTTGTTTTTTTTACTCTAGGTTTGTATTTTATTTTCTCATCTCCAAACCATATGAACATTTTTCCTCTATACACAGTTTTCTAAAATTATTCCGAGTTTCCTTGTACTCTTCTAAGGCTTCCTTGTTATTTGTGCGTCTATATTGTGTTAATTTTTTGAAGTTTAACAATTTCTGTTGATCACATTCACTACCCCACCATTGGGGTGGAGTTTTTAATTTTATATTATTATTTTTACGTACCCGGTTTTCTTCAATAGAGAACTTCCTGCTGTGTGCAACATATTTGTTATTTGATTTTAAATCTGTTTACAGTTCTGCTCATGGTTTAAGTTAACAAGATCAGTGTATAATGACATAGCCTTATAACCGTCCTCCTTTTCACCCAGTAATAAATTTTCTCGATAGTTTTTAGAAGCTTCTCAGCTCCATTAAAAAATCGGTGATTGCTCATATTTTATTTCGTCACTTTTTTCTTTAATAAATTATCAAACAAATCTGTTGTTGCTAACATATAATCTACTGTACTTGTGCCATTAGCTGTACAACATGTTTTTTCTCCATTTTTGTCCCTAGGAAATCTTATATTTCGAAAGTATGTTCCTTTTTCATGACACATATTTATCAGTTCTTTTGTCATCTTGAATGAAATCAGTCGAATTCCCAGTTCTTGCATTAAAATCTCCTGTCAACCACAGAGAGCTTCCCTCTTTTAAACTCGGTGCTTTTGCTATTTGTTCACTAGCATCAAAATGCCGTTAGTTCATCATACAGATTATAAAAAGTAGACTTTTCGTGAGGGATATATGTAAAACCCATTCTAAAAAAATTCGGAAGTCTCACATTTCCTGTTTTCAAATTTTGTTTTAGCAATTTTTAATTTGAACATAAGATCTATACAAGGAGAAAAACATTCCATGGTGTATACAATAATCCCGCCTGAATTTCGTCCTCGATTTGCACTTTTGCTGTTCACATAGTAAAAGCATTATATCCATCAACTAAATTACTATACTGTTCATAGTTGTTTGCCCATGTTTCTTGAATACCGTACAAATTAAGTCATAATTCTGTAGCATTGTGAGCAAATGAGATTTTGATAAGTGTCTTTTTAAACCATCAGCTTTCCATGATATAATTTTAATGTACATGTCGGGGCCTACTCACATTCGGTCTTTGTTTCATTTATATCAAATTCATAGTTAATGCTATGGATACACGATTTCTCATTTATGCTCACATTATTCAGGGTTTCACTTTGGCCATGGCCTACTCCATATACGATCTTGTTCGTCGTTGCAGTTATGTTGTTATCAAATGAGTCTTTCACTATTTACATCGCGTCTGCTGCTTCATCGCACATGTGGATATTCTTTTTATTGCCATTATTTACCACGATGAGTTTATTAAGGGATAGATCTATACGATTTCAGTTTCAAGTTCCTCGCTGTACTCTGACATCTTACTGCGTACACGCTCGCTGAAATCTTCTGTGACAAACATGCCTTTTGGTTTAATTTCTCCGGCTTTGTCCATTATTGTCTCCTTGTCTTTAAAGAAAAATAATCGTTAGGTAATGTATCTAGGTCCTTCACGTCTTTGTTTGGTCTGCTCAGGTTTAGACAGTCAATGTGCTCTCTCTATAGATAGTTGTTCCTGGATTTTTAACTTATCTTTAAAACACTTCAGTAGGCCTACCGCGTCTTCACATGACTTCTTGTTTTCTGGAATACCCTGTATAATTAGATTATTTCTTTGACTGTGACTGTCCTGATTATCCAGCTTCTGTTTTAAATGTCTATTTTCATTTTTTTAACTCTATCATGCCTTTCTCTACGGCTTCACATCTTTTGTCTATTCTTCTAGTTTCTGTTTTAACTTGAATAAACTTGTTACCACATTATCTATTTTTCCATTCATTGTTTTTATTTATGTCACTATGTCACAAAGACTGGGTTGTTAGTCATTCTTTATCATGCTCATTGCTAGGTTCCCATCTAAAGCAGGTAGTTTTGTTTGGCGTGCGATAGATCTGGTTTTACTGGGGCAGTACGACATGGTAGATTGTGACTCCTTCCCGGGCCCGGGGTTGGTTTCGACGTCACCTGATGTCAACCAGTTTATTTTCAACACACGTTGCCTATCGCTACAGCCAGAGAACGATGTTCGTTGATCATCAACCATAACGTATTCTCCAGGCCAGGCCTGGGGAATACGTTATGGTTGAAAATCAACGAACATCGTTTATTGAGTGTTTTCTTTCACTTGCCCGATAAGGGGTTCTGGGCATGTCTAGTTGATTAACCTCCAGACATGCTCAGATGCGCAGACGTGTGTTTAGTTAAACAAAAACACAGCTCTTTCCTCGGCTTGATCCGCAGAGTAACAGTAGTTTAAGGTAACTCCATTCTGTCTTCCAGCAGTTTGTGGTTGGAGACTTAATAAAACTCCATTTTTTGTTTGGTTCTTTCTCAAGATTAGTTAAGTCACACTTGGCAATTTTTTTAGAACGAGCCTTACAGCGCTCGGGGTTTAAAGTGTGGTTCGTTTGGTTCCTAGTGGCTCTTTATATGAGCCACTCAGAGCTGTGCGTTCCGTCACGCATCGCCTTCTGGCGAGCAGTTTTGTGCATTTATATTTCTATGTTTGGTCGTGCACGCCTGTAGGTCATGCCTCTTCTAGAAAAACCCACCCTCCACACCCTATTAAAGCAGCTTATCACAACTCATGGTATGTAGGCCCTACAATTAAATTTCAGCTTGCCATTTACATATTTATTCATGCACAGGGTAATTAAAATATTCCTCATAACTACATAAAATAACGTCAAACACCTTATTACATTATCATTGTATTTTAGGGCTGGCTGTTTTACTCACTTTGTGTGATTAGTTTGAACGTAACTCGTCCAAGCCCTTGTTTACATGTGCTGTCCGAGAATTAGTTTATTTACATTTTTTTTTGCTGATTAGCTCATTTGGACAGGAGATTCAGGGAGGAATTGGACAGCGTTGAAATCATCAAGATTATATCTATTTTTATTTTTGCCATGTAAATATCACTGTACACACCATGTACTTATCACTGAAATCTGCACGTAATTAACATATATATGCAAGTAATAAATATACGAAGTAACTATTATGTCTCACCACATATGTAATGGGGGATACACAAGAGGATTTGGACACAAGGTGCATTTGGATAGTAGGTCGATGATACTGATGTGATTCCTCCAAATCAAAATGGGATATTAAAATTAGTACAAAAATACCTACCACAGCTTGGGGAGAGTAGTAGTTGATTTCTTCCACATGGTTTTGAATGGATAAAAACATTGATTTTCAGGATTCTAATTTCTTGTTATTGTTATCGTCCGAATTCTCCCACTTAAGAAGGTGGCTTTGGACAAATTTGTTTCTTTTTTAATCTTTCTATCCCTGTTCTTCTTCTCTGTAAAAATACATATGCCTGTACATAAGTATATTGAGTTCTAACTGCAAATTCATTCAAGAAATGTTGATATAGCACACCAATGTCACACTCTCAATTTATATGACTTAGCTCCGTTGATCATCTTAATATTGCTTAATAGACATTATAGTTTTGAGGCTACCTTAAAAAAATATGTGCGTGACGGAGTTGTAAATAATTTTAGGGACATAAACCAACCCTTTGTTCTACATACTGGAATAGCTTAAAGCTATTTTTCAGAAATGCTGAAAATTAATATCAACTGTTTATTTGGTGGGAATGATTAAAAAATTGAAATCCGATACATGATAGAGGTCCAAAACAAGAGCGAAAAAAATCTGACAGCTAAGCTGGGACACCTTGTTTTACATAGATTTCGGGTTCTGTTATTTCATCCTTCTATTTTTCCAATAATATTAGTAGTGATAATTTCAACTATTTAAATATGTCACATGACATATAATACATCATATTATGTAGCAGCCTAACAGGTTTACTATCTCAGTCATATATATGATTTGACTGTGCAACATGTAGGCACAACATTACTCATATATATTTTGTGAGTATGAGAAGATGCGGTCACTCGTCGTAGCCTGGTCATCTCTTCCTAGCATCATCAGCGTCACGCGATCTGAGGTTATTGAGTTTGGGGAGAAACAGTAGAAGCAGATAATGTTTGACAGGCAAGTGTGGAAATCAGTTCGGGCACCCACTCATCCTTACCCAGTAAACACAAAACATTTGTACAACATATATATATACAACGTCTGCCCAACGCCTTGGTTCAACATTGCATAGATGTTATACAAATGTTTTGTGTTTACTGAGGGGAACGTGGCGCAATGGTTAGAGTGCGGAGCTCTGTCGAAGTTACAGCCTGTCGTGTGGTTTCGAATCTAGCTTGGTGCATGATTTTCAGAGAAATATCAATCTTGAGACATTGTTTCGATGTTGTGTCCTTGGGCAAGGCACTTAACCCTCACATGCTTTACTTGACCCATGTAATAATGAGTACCTGGTGAAACAGAGATGGCAATGTGTATTATATGTTCAATGCTCCGAAATAGCTGCAGGACGTATGCCTACTGTAGGCCCATGCTCTTCGTCGAGTTGAGATGGCACACAAATGAACAGGTCCAGTGACCAAGTGGTAAAAATGTAAAAGTCAGATTGAATAGATATCTTATCAGACTAGAAACATTCACCTGTATCGTTTTCTTACTGAGTAGAGCATGTAGGCCTATAGCCTACATTCGAACGATTGGGAGTGAACTATTGACAATATCGGAAGGCACTGGCAGCCTTATTCAGGGCTAGCTATCCCAAACAGACAAAAAAGAAACAGTAGGCAAAACGAGTAGAGTGAACGTATCAGTTATTTCCAATTCACAGTAGGGCCTACGTGATTTCTATTTTAAAAACAAAAATAATTTTACTGTAACGAAACCTTTTTGTATATATACTATTATTATTTTAATTGCGACTCAACATAAATCTATTATTTAGGATGACGCAGGTGGCTCGCTCGCTGTAGGGAGCATTCATTAAGTAAAGGACAGTTATTTGAGAACATTGGATTGTGCAATTGCGATAGCCCAGTAGGCCTAAACAACGGCTTTAATCTTTATCTCTAATATTTTTGACTCCGCAGTCCTCCTCAATGGAGTATCAGGCGAAGGGACAGTGCTGAACGGCCGACCAGACTAATCGCTCAGTTGGCTCTTGAAAGCTGCTATTGATCTGGATTCAATAGCGGCTGGTGGAAATCGGATATGGTTTTGTACTAAAAATAATTTTGTCCCAGCGTGGTGTTAGCTCTAATATGTTTTTATGTTTTTTTATGTTTATGTTATTTCGTCTGCTGGTTAAAAGGTCATTGACGGGTACATCAATTAATCCGTTGTACAGGCTTGTCAGCCTGAAGTTCTTTAATTATTCTAGTTTGTAGGCCTAATTAAGTCAGTCTACTAATTTCTACATTAGCCTTGACCCATTCATCTAGTAATTTCCGGTCTTGATAGAGTGTTCGAAAATACCTGTCAAAAAGGAGATATCTCCTTAGCAGCATTTTTGAGGAGTAAATTTGAAAACTCATCAGATCCGGGTGCTTTATCGGCGTTCAGTTCACTCAATAATTTAGTTATACCAGATTGTATAATTCAATATTATCCATGGGAGTTGTAGTTGGTCCTTCTATTTTAGGCATATTAGTGGTGTCTGCATCAGTAGGCTAAATACTGAGAAAAACTGTTGGTTTAGGATTTCGGCCTTGCAGTTGGTCATCATTCAATAAGGGAGAGACACCACACTTATCCTGGCGCTGTGATTTTATATAGCGCCAGTAAGGCTTCGAATTTTGAGTTTCCAGAGATTATAGAAGTTTTTCTATAAAAAAGGACCAACGGACACGTCTGTGATTTCGCTGCGTATCCCGTTTCCGTAATTTATATTTTACCCAAAGGTCAGGTCATTTGAAGTTTTCGCTCTGTTATAATTAAGTCTGGCTTTTTTTCGAATAGTCTTGCAGAGCAATTTATAAAGCCAGGGCAAGTTCTGGCGTTTAGATGTTAATTTTGTTGGTACAATATAATTCAGGCAGTCTATCATTTGCCATATTATTGGGGCTGTCTTTGGAAAAGGAGGGCTTTGGTCGGCGCAGTGAGCCACAGGCTGGTTAGACCGGTCAGTGCTACTATTGCGATAGACTAAAATGTCAAACTAAAATTTCAAAACAAATCTATTTCAGGAAATACTAAGTCAATAGAGCCAAACTCAAAATAACGTGGATTACACAGGTTTACATATTCACATTACAAAAAGCAACTTGCACAATACAAAAATGGAATTTTAAAAAAAGGTCAAACTTATGTTGATGTAGCAAAAACGGACTTCCACAAAGCAAAACGGGATATGCTAATGTTGCAAAAACTAGTGTCAAAGAAATCAAACGCAGGTTTACAAAGCAGAAACAGACTTCCACAAAACAGAAAGAGTTGTTTATGTTTCACAAAAGAATTTTGCTGTTGCACAAATCGATAAGCATAGTCCTACAGCACAAAAGCACTTGCAAGTAGCATAATGGTCTGCATAATAGCTGATAGCAAAACCCCCATGTACAATATAATATTAATTATGCCCCTCATTCCCTTCCATAATAGCCAGGGGGTAGATTTCTACTTTTTGAATCTTGAGTTGTGTCATTGAATACTATATAGTTACCTTTTTTCTGTGCACAGAGTAATATTAAGTGGCTATCGTCAACTATTTATGCTGTTTTACTGCATGCTGGATCGGTACCTATATCCTATGTAGAATTTCTCTGCTTTTGGGTTTAAGTTATGTCGACCAGATTATCGTCCACAGCTCTCGATATATGTGCATTTTAGAATGAAGTGTATCCCTGTTTCCCTGGTCTTAACTTGTGTTCTAAAGTTATCAAATCACTTGAAGCATTAATAAAACTATATCAACCATAAAACACTTTATGTAGCCTACGTTTCTGGTTTAGTTGTACCCCAGCTGGGGTATAAATGTGTCTTTCTATTATATAAGTCTATATAAATTAAATATTTTGTAAATCTTATTATTATTACTCAGCTGCAGCCTCCTCGTATCTGGCCATAATCTTTGGGCGGACTGCCAGCAGCGTACCCTGGTTTCTCCGCTCAACTGTGTACTGGGATTATTGCTAGCAGTAGTACATTTTGCCCCCATCCGGGGAGAGTCATTAGGGATCTGTTCCGTCAGTTGCTTGCTGTATGCACGGTACGGAAGCACTAGTCTCCAGCAAACATCTAAGGGAAGCTGCAGCCTCCTCGTATTTGGCCATAATCTTCGGACGGATTGCCAGTGGCCTACCCTGGTTCCTCCGCTCAACTGCGGTGCTAATGCAGCTCTCGCATCAGTGCTGGCGCTAGTGTAGGCTGTGGTAGCCTTAAATAACTGGCAATAGCGTGTTTGACATTAGGCCTCTCATGTGGAATGAATGGAGTTACCCAGAGGGAGTTATCCTTCCTATTGTTATTCTGGGGACTATCCGACCCGAGTATATTGGAGCTGCACAAAATGCCACGAAGTTTCAGCATTAAATTGCACAGCGAAACCCAAGTCTCTGGCCATCTGGGCATGTATGGAGGTAGATCCTCTAGACATGCCCAGAACCCCTTATTGGGCGAGCGAAGGAAACACTCTCAATAACCCACCATGCCCTATCACCCCCACCCTCACGCAAAGCAATGATTTACTACTACCACTACATTATTACTCGTTCTGCATTATTTTGCCAGCATTCATGCAATCACTATTATTCTTACTTAGGCCTACTTCCCAGCATACATCTGTTTGTGAATCACAAACTTTTTTGCTCTCTCTTTTCATGTTTAGTGACTGAGTATAGCATCTAAACACAAAACAGCCACAGTACATTATTCAGAGTTCAGAATATCTGGGGTGTGGTTTCTATTCCCTGGACGTTAGTTACCGGTTCATCACTTATTGAACGTTTTTACTTAATTTGTCCTGATTAATAACGTAGGGTGACGTATAGTCGTGGGTTGCTTTATGTCGCCATGGTAAAAATGATCACTGATCCCTAAACGACCATGTGACGATACTAACAATCTGGCGGTGCCATCTTCAACCTGTGAATATGCTCTTCAATTCTGTAAGATTAATTAGTGTTCAAAGTGATTTAGGGGTGTCAATTACACATCTTTCTGCCACAACCCCAATAGCGCGTTGCTTGAATCTTTAAATGTGTTTGTACCACCTCTTCTGCATTTACAATATTAGGCTGGTTGAGCCGCGTATTGAAATTATTTTATTACAAAATGGCGACCATGGATCCCAGAAACACGTTTCCATAAGAAAATTGGAGGGGAGCATTCCATATATTATAAAACGAATCACTTTATATTGGTGGCGACATTTGGGCTCCTAAAATCGACCATTTGGCGAACTTTTGCCATCCCATTTTCCCAAATGTACGTATTGTCGCCAGAAAAAAGAAGGGTGTCCAATGGTCGTGAAATGAATGACGACTTTTTGCCTCCCAAGTCTCAGACATACAGAAAAACGTTCGACCACTACCGATTTGATATTGGCCCACCTTCGGCGACGCCGGCCCAACATTCAAACAACATAGTATTCAAATAATTATTAGTATTCAAATAATTATATGGTTTTCTCAACGTGCCATGAAGGTTGCCATGTTAAAGAAGGCTGCCTTAATACCTAGTGTCCAAACGGACGTAGGGCTATCTGTATCATATTTATATAGGAATAAGAGGATATGGAGAAAAAGGAGCATGAAGGAAATCAGAGGAACATGGAACAGGGGAGAAGTGGAGAGAGAGATTGGGAGAGAGAGAGAGAGAGAGAGAGAGAGAGAGAGAGAGAGAGAGAGAGAGAGAGAGAGAGAGAGAGAGAGAGAGAGAGAGAGAGAGAGAGAGAGAGAGAGAGAGAGAGAGAGAGAGAGAGAGAGACATGGAACAGGGGAGAAGTGGAGAGGGAGAGAGAGATTGAGAGAGAGAGAGAGAGAGAGAGAGAGAGAGAGAGAGAGAGAGAGAGAGAGAGAGAGAGAGAGAGAGAGAGAGAGAGAGAGAGAGAGAGAGAGAGAGAGAGAGAGAGAGAGAGAGAGAGAGAGAGAGAGAGAGAGAGAGAGAGAGAGAGAGGAAGAAAGGAGGAGGAGAAGTGGATGAAAGAGAGTGGAAAGGGAAGACTAGGAAAAGAAAAAAGAGGAGACGAAAGAGGAAGTGGTGAGGGATGAGACAAGAAAGAACATAGAAAAGGAAGATTGGAGAAAAGGAGGAAAATGAGAAAATGAATAAACGAACAGAAAAAAGAAAGATGAGGAGAAGTAAGAAGAAGAATAGAAGGAGGAGACGATAGAAAAAAGAAGAGAAAGGAAGAAGTTGAAAGAGAAAGAGGTGAAAAGAGAAAAAAAAGAAGTATTAAAGGAGGAGACAAAAAGAAAATAGAAAAGGAAGATTCGAGAAGGAGGAAGAAAAGGTGGGGATGAATAAATGAGGAGAAAGAGAGAAAGATGTGAAGGAAGAATAGAAGATAGAGAAAAGAAGAGGAAGGAAGAAGTTGAAAGAGAAAAAGAGGGAAGGGAGAATGAGGGGGGGGGGGAATTAGGAGGATGAGAAATTCGAGGAGGAGGAGTTTGGCTCCTTATGCTCCTGTTACTTTTCCTCCTTCTTAACCTACTGTAACTTCAGAGAACGAAGAGGAAAATGGTGACGATAAAGACGCCTCCTTTCTCCTCCTCTTACTTCTTCTCCCCCCCCTCCCTATTCCTCCTTACCACCCACTCTTCGTTTCCCGCCCATCCCCTTCTCCTTTTACTCTTCCTCATCCTTCAGCACCCTCTCACACTATTATTTATTTATTCATCATACACCCCACCTCCATCTTTTCATCCTCCTCTCCCGTCTTCTCCTGGCCCAGTTTAGCCTATATGTGCAAAAGGTGGCCTAAAGCCCGATTCATTTCATTTCTCCGTCCTCTTTATGCTCTTTATTTGTCTTTACACTTAATTATATTCCTTCTCCTCTACCTTTCCTCCTCCTTCTTCACCTTTTGTTATTTTGATTTCGTCTTCCTCATCCTTCTACTCTACTTCCTTTCACCTTATTCCTCCTCGTATACATTATTATCCTTCTCTTCTTTTTCCTCTTTCTTCGTCTTCGTCCCTTCCTCTTCCTCCAACTCATAGGCCTTCGTTTCCTGCCCTTCCCCTTCTCCTTTTACTCTTCCTCATCCTTCAGCACCCTCTCACACTATAATTTATTTATTCCTCATACACCCCACCTCCATCTTTTCATCCTCCTCTTCCTTCTTCTCCTAGCCCAGTTTAGCCTATATGTGCAAACGGTGGCCTAAAGCCCGATTCATTTCATTTCTCCGTCCTCTTTATGCTTTTTATTTGTCTTTACACTTAATTATATTCCTTCTCCTCTACCTTTCCTCCTCCTTCTTCACCTTTTGTTATTTTGATTTCGTCTTCCTCATCCTTCTACTCCACTTCCTTTCACCTTATTCCTCCTCGTATACATTATTCTCCTTCTCTTCTTTTTCCTCTTTCTTCGTCTTCGTCCCTTACTCTTCCTCCAACTCATAGGCCTACATTCCGTCAGCCTCCACAAGCGAAGTTGGTTGTGTGAAACTTAAAAACATAGAGGGCATTTTAGGTTTTGGGAGCGTAAAATAACGAGGAACGGATCAACAACCTTCTCTGTCGCTGCACCCACACTGGTACTCTCTTCTTTCTGTAATTAAGACTGCTCATACAGGCCACTGACTGGCGATTGCCCTGTAAAATTTCTATCATGCGGGCGGGGCGGGGGATTATGGTGGCCGGCTGCTTGGTCTTTTGTTGAAATAAGATGCCGTTGCAATTTTGTATTTCATTCTTTAAATATTCGTGTATTTAATTAGCACGTTGAATAATTATGTCCAGTTGCAACCCAACTAACAAACTAACAAACAATTTACCCCTTTTGAATATGATATAATTGATATCGTCTTGAGCATATGATGAAATGTATACATTGCTGAGGTCATGGCGACAATAGGACACCCCTGTGTATGTTGGTGGCGGGATATTGCCTCCGTGGCGACATAAAGCCACCATATGTGACGACTATTCGCCTCCGGCTGCAAAAGTCCGTCATTTGAGGAGTAGCATTTCAAAAAATGTTTATTTGTATATTTTTAGGAAATTTTCTTTAAAAACAACACTGCTATTTGATTCTTGACATATTGAAGTTTCTATTGGTATAAACAGTTGACATGAAACGCCGACAGCTGTTTTTAAATAACATAAATTCCTAATGCGATTTTTGAAATTTTCCCGAACGTCACGACTTTAGGTGACCTTACGTTACTCCCTAATTAATGTAAATTCCTTTTGATTGGTGAACATTTGATTACTGTGTTTTGTGGACATAGGCCTAGGCCTCATCAGGGGGCGTTCCCACTGGGCACACGACGTTGTTGCGACGTTGAATCAACGTCAATGACATTGATTCAACGTCGCAACAACGTCGTGTGCCCAGTGGGTTTGCAGCTCTCCAATTTATAAAGGGGGGGGGGAGAAGAGGTAAAATTAAGAAAAAATATGGGGGTTCCAGAAATCTCCATATCCGGAAATCCCCAGAGTATTTTGAAAATCTGCAGATCAGTGACCCCCCCCCCCTGTTCACGTCCCTGACAGTTATTAAATAACCTGGGCTCATTCATGACGTTACAGATTTTCCAGCTTGTAGTTCTCCACTTCTCATCAACCATTATAATTATATTATTGGAACTTCAACTAAATCAAATACTTTATCAAGTATATATTAATGAAATGATTTCATAACGTTATTTCGCTTAATGCAACATATGCTTGTGCAATTGGTGAGTGTAAAAGTATATCTGCATTATATTATTCGAGTATGTTATACCTTAACGTATTAGGGGAAAGTGGGGAGAAGTGGGCCAAATGGGATTAGCCAAGGGGGGTATTGGGTCATGTGACTGTGACGGCACAATAAACAGCTGACACACAGCCTGGTATCTTTTAAACCTGGTTTTCAACTGCCCTTGCTGATGCCCGTTGTAATATTGACACAAATATATTAAAGCTCTAGACCACTCTATATATGTTTCAGGTTTTAGTTGTACTCCAGTTGCTTCTCTTTATAATCAGCGTGGTGCTTTCTTTGTACAGATGTGTCCCGCTGTACGAAAACAGGTACTTTAAGGTCTGTTGTGTTCTCACTGAATGAAAGGGAATTATTATTATGTATGTTATATTGCAGGGCCGTATGCTGGTCTCAATTCCGGGGGGGGGGGGGGGGGGGTGAGCCATAGGAGCAGCTGGGGGCTTGTTCCAGCACATGATATTTTTAACCTGACAAAAAATTACTTTTGAACAATCTATCCAGGTAAAGTACATTTTACGCAAAACCTTCGACAAAGTGCTATTCAAACAAAATCATTAGGGGCCTATATATATTTATTTTTAAAATATAATTCCAATCATTGGAAAGGTATTTGATTATTATTTTAACTGCACAAAAATAATAGTTGTACAGACAATTACATAATCAAGTACATAAATACATAATATATCTTACCTCCATTATAGACTTATTATAAACTATAAACTTGATCAAAAATAAAATACCCATCACTACGTAACCTGAAAATCCGAATGCGGGATTATCGTATAATGCATTTAATCCTGTGAAGTAATTTTAGCAATGTGCTCTCGTTCCAATAATCCACTATGATACATATAATATGGCCGGAAGAAAAATATAAACATTTGTTTGCTGAAAAACTACATACATATGTGTCAATAGGCTAACAATATCAGCGTATTATTAACACTTATCATTATAATGTATATAAAAGTGGAATCAGCTCAAGAGACATGTATACATAGCTTTGAATACAGAATGATCAACAATCTCCAAATCAAATTGTATCTCATAATTCATTTGAATCGAAACAAATTAGGAAAATCTATTTTGCGTCATACTGGTGTAAAACAACAGATTATACCCCCGGGGTAGGGCCTAGATCCTAGATTATAGGCCCCACACAGGGGCCAATGACCTGGTTTTTAAGACTACACCTCTTCAATTGGTGTATTTGAGGTCAGAATAATGACATTCGGTACTCCAAGAGTTTTTTGGGATTTTGTGACGTTGTCATGAGCAACGCCAGGTCATGGGTCAGATTATTCTAATTTGTAACGTTCACATCAAACAAGAACAGGCATTAAAGATCCAACTAATATAACTATGAATTTGATCCTGGATTTGGCATATTCTATGCATTATTGTGATCGTTAAACAATGACATAACTGGAAGGGTTTATTTACAAACATTATCACTGATTATACGTGCCCCCCCCCCCTCCCAAACAGAGCCCAGATTACAAAAAACATATGACTTCTTAATGATCCATCATTGCCATCCCGCTGTCATGTCTCCAAATGTTTGGCCTGAAGCACTGCAGTGAAGGCTGAAATAGTTTAAAGGCTATTACTAGGCCTAGTCTAGTCTACTCTTACTTTTGTCTACTCTGAAGGGTAGATCTACATTAATGTTTACCAGGGGTTAGGCCCCTACATAAAATTATAGACTACAAAGTGGATGAAAAATTAGATCACTCCTGTATTATCAGTGATTATAGTCTAGACTATTTGATTAGCCTAATTTGAGACAACATAATTTCTAAACACACAGCCTATTATTAGTACTAGGGGCAGATCTATATTCCTTGTCATGCTAACGTTAGCCTAGGCCTATCTGAGGAGCCACAGAAGCAGAACAAAACACATTAAATAAAGACTATTTTGTAAACCTAGGGCTAGGCTATTTACCTATTGACCATTGTAAGGCAATGTTTGAATTTTCTGTGGACTGCGCAGCACAGTGGTGTCAGTGCTAAGCTAAAGCATGATAGACCTATAAAGATTTGCCATGCTATTGTTGAAAGAATAATGTAGTCTGTAGATAGGCTATTTAAAAATAATCTTTGTAGAGTGAACAGGGTAGTCTATGGGCTGGCTGAGTATGACTTCAGACTATGACCTAGACTGGACCTAGTCCAAGCTGGGGACCCTTGCGCTATGCTCCCGTCTCGAAGCAAAGTGGATCAGCCTGATCTAGACTGGACCCATCACTGCATCAGTTTTCTGCTCTTGGCTTTCCAGGCAGAGTAGGCCTAGCCTCAGTAGACTACTAGCAATAGGCCCTAGTTTTATGAACGAGCCTTCTATTTATAGGCTTAGATTATATACTATAGGGGCCTATAGGCCTATAGTATACTATAGACCTACTAGTACTAGTAACAGTAGGCCCTACTAGCCTATAGCCTACTGTAAGTTACACTGTTTGGCCTGAACTTAAGCACTGCATTTAAGGCTAAAATAGGTTATTAAACACCCTTTGGTTTAGAAAAAAAACAGATTTCAGCGTTGGAAGATTAATGGGTCGTATCTGCCACGGCTATTTTACTTTTTTCTACTCTTAAGGGTACATTACTGTTTACTAGGGGGTTACATAAAATTACCACTAGACTACAAAGTGAGTGAAAATTATATATTATCAGTGATAGGCCTAGGACCTACTGGTGGATTAATAATAGGGCCTATATAACCTAGACTATAACGTAGTCTAGCCTAGCTATTTTAATAGTCTTGCAGTCTAGCCTAATTGTAGCCTAAGGCATGTAACCAGTATAGGCCTACAACTAACTTCATCTCTCTGTTCTACTGATATACCTTAATAATAGGCCTATGAGCCTAGGCTATGTCACATAGGCTATGCCATGGGCATCTGTGGCCTAGGCCAGGCTAGAGGAAGACTTGGAGAACTGAGACAAGGTCAATGAAGAATGCAACAAAAAACTTTTTATCTAGCCTATTGTAGGGCAATGTATGAATGATCTGTTGCAGACTACTGCCCATTACTGGGCTTGTGCTTATTATAGTAGGCCTGGAGGCTAGCTGGACTAGATCTAGCATAGATATAAAAATCGTCTTCATAGACAGTAGACCTATAACCAGGCCTTCCCTATAATTACTAATAGGCTATGTATCATATGACCTGGGATGTGTCCTTCACTGGCTTTAGTCTTCCTCAGTCTACTTACCTCTATGTCACTATACTATGACTATGAGTCATTTCATAAACTTAGCATATATATAAGCCTAGTCATAGGCGGTAGGCCTAGGCCTATGAGGCTAAGTTTATGAAAGAGGCTTTTTAAAATTAGGATCTACTACTAGTTACCAGATGATAGGCCAATGTTGTAGACTAATGGTAGTCTATCATCCATGCACTAGTCTTTTAGTGACTAGGCAATTTGACATAAATTCATGTCACCTAGGCTAGGGCTATATCGATAGTCTAGCCCATACTCTATACTAGTATAGGGAAGAAACACTGGGCATGCTGGAACAGGAGAATCTGTATTACTCTTTAATGATTGACATCTCAGTCCTCCTCAATGAAGTAGGCCTAGTATCAGTGTCAGGACAAGGTACGGTGCAGTGTTAAGCCACTGACCAGACTAATGGCTGAGCTCGTTCACATCCACTCCAGATCCAGAGAAGCTGATGCTCACATCCACTGCTGAGAAGCTGTCAATGCTCACATCCACTCCAGATCCAGAGAAGTGGATGTTTACATCCACTCCAGATCCAGAGAAGCAGATGCTCACATCCAGTCCAGATCCAGAGAAGCCGATGTTCACATCCACTCCAGATCTAGAGAAGCCAATCCTCACATCCACTTCAAATCCAGAGAAGCCGATCCCCACCTCCACTTCAGATCCAGAGAAGCAGATGCTCTCATCCACTCCAGAGAATCCGATGTTCGCATCCACTCCAGATCCAGAGAAGCTGATGTTATCATCCACTCCAGATCACGAGAAGCTGATGTTAACATCCACTCCAGATCCAGAGAAGCCGATGTTCACATCCACTTCAGATCCGAGAAGCCGATGTTACCGTCTGCTCACAAGATCACAAGAAGCCGATATTCAAATCGACTTCAGATTTATAAGCTGATGTTCACCTCCACTCTATAGATCCAGAGAATCCGATGGTCACATCCACTCCAGATCTAGAGAAGCCGATGTTACGATCTGCTCCAGATCACGAGAAGCCGATGTTCACATCCACTCCAGATCCGGAGAAGCCCTACTCTGGTTCCCTGAGCCACACTACGCGGCGTGGCCGAGCTTCATGTAGTCTCTGGTAGGCCCCAGTGGCGAATGTTTGTTACTAGTTGCTATTTTTAGATGAAAATAGGCTAATCTCTCAATTCAGACCATTTTGAACGGTCACTTCCCCGTATGTAGAGTTGTTTAAAGTATTGTATTTCCCCTCTGACGCACTTCCTATGACTTGAACCAGAAAATTATTCGCCGGCCTTATTAACACAGGCATGAAAGTCACGTGACTATATAAGGACCTTGGTCTCTACCCGTCCATAAATGAAAATGGCCAGGCAAGAGAAGCCCATGCTCACATCATCTACTCCAGATCCAGAGAAGCCGATGTTCACATCCATTCCAGATCCAGAAAAGCTGATGTTACCATCCACTCCAGATCACGAGAAGCCGATGTTCACATCAACTCCAGATAAGCTGATGTTCACCTCCACTCTATAGATCCAGAGAAGCTGATGCTCACATCCGCTCCAGATCCAGAGAAGCCGATGTTCACATCAACTCCAGATAAGCTGATGTTCACCTCCACTCTATAGATCCAGAGAAGCCAATTCTCACATACACTCCAAATCGAGAGAAGCCGTGCTCTCACATTCACTCCAGATCTAGAGAAGACGATGCTCACATCTACTCCAGATCTAGAGAAGCCGATCGATGCTCACATCTACTCCAGATCCAGAGAAGCCGATGCTCACATGTCCACTCCAGATCTAGAGAAACCGATGCTCACATCTACTCCAGATCTAGAGAATCTGATTCTCACATATACTCCAGACCAAGAGAATCCACTCCAGATGTCGATGATCACATCCACTCCAGATTCAGATAATTCGATGCTAACATCGATCCACTCCAGAGATGTTAAAATTGATTCTCCCATGCATTGACTCCAGACCTAGCCGTTGCTCGAACATCTACTCCAGACCCAGAGAAGCCAATGATCCACTCCAGATTCAGAAAAGCTGAGTTTTTTGGACATACAGAATTATTATTACATATAGGGGCCTATTGTTAAATCTGACAGTTAGGCCCTACAACATGCAGCTAAAAATATCTTCTACAATAACACTGAACATAAAAAGGTACTGAGTAATGCACCTAAATATGATGATAAAGTAAGACCGAACAATATCAAGTTGTATTATTTGATTCTATTGAAATACCATGATTGGGAAAGGTGTCTTAATGCACCTGAAAAATGATGATCAAGTAAGACCAAACAATAAAGTTGTGTAAATTTGACTCTATCGAAATGCCATGATTGGGAAAGGTGTCTTCGTGCACCTTTGACCCAGGTATTTCGGGTCAGTGATGCAACAAAAAAATATCTTCCACAATAACACTGAACATAAAAGGCACCGAGTAATGCACCTAAGGAATGATGATCAAGTGAGACCAAACAATATCAAGGTGTATTATTTGACTCTATTGAAATACCATGATTGGGAAAGGTGTCTTTGTGCACCTTTGACCCAGGTACTTCGGGTCAGCAGTGCAACAAAAAAATAAATATCTTCTACAATAACACTGAACATAAAAAGGCATCGAGTAATGCAACTAAAGATGATGATAAAGTAAGACCGAACAATATCAAGTTGTATTATTTGACTCTATTGAAATACCATGATTGGGAAAGGTGTCTTTGTGCACCTTTGACCCAGGTAGGCTACTTGGGGTCAGCAGTGCAACAACAACAAAATATCTTCTACAATAACACTGAACATAAAAAGGCACCGAGTAATGCACCTACATATGATGATAAAGTAAGACCGAACAATATCAAGTTGTATTATTTGACTCTATTGAAATACCATGATTGGGAAAGGTGTCTTTGTGCACCTTTGACCCAGGTATTTTGGGTCAGCGGTGCAACAAAAAAATAACTTTCACAATAACGATGAACATAAAAATTAGGCACTGCACCTAAAAATGATGATCAAGTAAGACCGAACAATATCAAGTTGTATTATTTGACTCTATTGAAATACCATGATTGGGAAAGGTGTCGTTATGCACCTTTGACCCAGGTAGGCTACTTGGGGTCAGCAGTGCAACAAAAGAAAAATATCTTCTACAATAACACTGCACATAAAAAGGCACCGAGTAATGCACCTAAATATGATGATCAAGTAAGACCGAGCAATATCAAGTTGTATTATTTGACTCTATTGATATACCATGATTGGGAAAGGTGTCTTTGTGCACCTTTGACCCAGGTATTTCGGGTCAGCAGTGCAACAAAAGAAAAAATATCTTCTACAATAACACTGATCATAAAAATCAATTGATGACAGGACCCCTCTCTGTCCATCAATATCAAGAATGATAAATTTATGCACATGTGGCCCTAACTCAAGGCATTATGAAGTTATCGCGCTTACAAGCCATTTTGGTTTCCGTTACCTGGTGACCTCAAAATTATGTCAAGGTCACTGAATGTAGAAATTGACCTTTGTAATAATGGCATGCACATAAGGCAAAAAAATTTAGGCCCTAAGTCAAGGCGTTATGAATTAGTTATCACGGTTACAAGCCATATTTGTTTCCGTGACCTGTTGACCTTGAAATTAGGTCAAGGTTACTGATTGTCAAACTTGACCTTCAAGTTAGTATCATGCACACCAGCTAAAAAAAATGAAGGTTTTAAGTCAAGGCGTTTTGAAGTTATCGCGCTTACAAGGCATTTTGGTTTCAGTGACCTGGTGACCTTAAAATTAGGTCAAGGTCACTGAATGTCGAACTTGACCTTCAGATTAGTGACAAGCACATGAGGTAAAAAAATGAAGGTCCTAAGTAGAGGAGTTATGAAGTTACCGTGCTTACAAGCCATTTTGGTTTGTGTGGGATGGTGACCTTGAAATTAGTTCATGGTCACTGAATGCCGAACTTGACTTTCAGATTAGTGACATGCATCAGAGATTAAAAAAATAAAGGCCCTAAGTCAAGGCGTTATGAAGTTATCACGCTTACAAGTCATTAAAAAGTACTTTATTTAAAAAATAAATGTGGTCCAATTAATTATGGACCACATTTTCCTCGCTATATAGAACAGAAAATGTGGTCGATGAACATAAAAATTAGGCACTGATGAGTAGGCCTAATGCACCTAAAATGATGATCAAGTAAGACCAAACAATAATTTTGTGTTATTTGACTGTGTTATTTGCGAAATACCATGATTGGGAAAGGTGTCATTGTGACCCAGGTATTTTAATGGGTCAGCGGTGCAACACAAATCTTTTACAATAACACTGAACATAATGGACACAATGCACCTAAAAAATGATGATGAAGTAAGACCGAACAATAAAGTTGTGTTATTTTGTCATTAAAATTACACAATAATTTATAGCTTACTAAGAGAAAAAAAAGTTTTTCATACATATAATTATGTAACACAGAGGCTGAAATTTTGATGTCACTATGATGTAAAATACAACAGTTTTATCCTACAGTACTTTTTAGTTTGCACAGTTTCAGTGTGTTAATTAACCTTACCTGTCAGATTAATTTTACCCATGATGACCTCCCAACACATGCAGGGAAACTGGAATCCTGTATAGGTCTTTTATACCCAGCATACATGTTGACACCCTTGCAGTGTTGTCTCTGTTGCACACTTAGTTTTTTCATCACATGATTCCTTACATGTACATGTAGCTATGCTACATTGCAGGCCTATTATTAGGCCCGGCCGTAGGCCAGGAGCCTGAATAGGCTCCTGGCCTACGGCCGGAATAAAACTGAACATAATAGACACCGAGTAATGCACCTACGGCCTACGCCACTACGGCCAAAATAAACATAATATTAAGTTTATTTTGCCTGAGTTTGTATCCTATTTAGGGGAAAGAGGGGTGCTGTGTGTGTGGGGGACATTTCTGTAGGCCTACACCAGTCCTTATGAACATGTCATATATAACGTTTGAAATCCCTAGGTTAAGTACTCTCGTCTTTAAAAAGTGTTCAGAAAAATTACATTCACGATTAAATATAGTGATCAGAGCTTAGATGGTTTTGGTTGGAATAATGTTAGCCCAGCGTCGCAGACGGTGGCCTAGCATTACATCAGCATGGGGCCGATGTATCTTGTTATCTGTTTTTTTCTGGCGTCTGGAAAGAAAGCGTCACCCGCAAACAATGCAGCAGTCAGAAAACACGGTACAATCACCCAATGCTGTTTGAATGTCAGGCCAGCGTGAGAGACTGTGGGTCAACATTAAAACAGCATTGAGTGAATGCCACGTGTTTGCGCAAAGTATACAGCAGACCCAGTGATGGATTATAGTGTTGGTCCGACGTCATAGACGATTGACCGGCATTGAACCAGCAATGGGCTGCGAGGCTGGCCCAACATTGAACTGGAATTTGGTAGGTAGGCCTACATCCTCTCAGTCTGTACGAGGTACATCATAGGCAAGTATTGAATGAATGTTGGCAAGCACCGGTGATGGTGGTGGAAGGAATACACGTTGAAGAAATATTTTAAGTTGTCTCCTTGGTTTTTTTCTTAATTATATCCTGGACATTTAGGATTCTGGCCCACGAGGAAGACTAAATAGACTGTTATCATGGTTATGTTTAGAAAATATTAGGCCGATTTTTTGTCTATAGCACTCAAACAGACTAAAGCCAGGCCTCAGACTTCGGGAACTCCTGTTCTAGTTGTATTTAGTATTATATTGTATTTTGCTCGTATCACATTTAATTTTTAAACTTTTTCTTCTGAAATACATACATACTGTAAATAATATGGACTAGTAGCCAAATAAACTTTTGCAAATAATCCCCTCCGGGCTCCAATACCCACCCCCCCCCCCCCACGGTCCACCTACTGAAATATCTGGAGTGATTTGTTTGGTCAACTGTAAGAATGTTTGGTGGTTGCTTATTTTTACAAAATTACATTTTTAAATTTTAATTTAACCCCAAAGAAAAATAATCGCACCGACAAGTATAGTCAGAGGGCTGCATATTGAACATGTTCAATTTAGGCCACTACTTTATTATCAAGATTGTAACTTACCAGTAATAGATATTAGGTTCTACCAAATACCAACAATACAAGAGGCCTGAAGTCCTATATCATCCCCCACCATAAATTAGGTTACAGTTTATGCGGTCCAAGGGTCAAAAGTTGATTTGTGGTGGCTATTTTAAATTTCAGTAATATCACCTGCACATATCCACATGGTGTGATTGTAAACTGTGAATTTATTTTAACTTCAATTTTTGAGTTTTTGCGACCACAAAAAATTATGAATTTCATCCGTGGCGACCATTTTGGTAGAACCTTAAAAAAATCACCCGCACATCTCCATAGCATGGGGGATGTGATTGTAAAAATTGAATAAATTCTGCCTTTAATTTTTTGCTTTTTTTTTGCTCCCACAAAAAAATTGAAGTTGATCCGTGGCGGCCATTTTGAATTTCAGCAAAATCACCTGCACATCTCCGTATCGTGGGGAATGTGATTGTAAAATTTGAATAATTTCTGACTTTTGCTCCCACAAAAAAAATTGGGGTTGACCTCTGGCGGCCATTTTGAATTTTGATAGTAACTTTAAAAAATTATTGCACATCCCCATGCTGCTAGGAATGTGATGTTAAATTTTTTTTAATTGACCAAACTAATTTTTTACGTGTTTGCGCTCACAAAAAAATTGAAGTAGATCCATGGCAGCCATATTGAATTTCAGTAAAACCTTCAAAAAGTCACCTGCACATCTTCATATCATGGAGAATGTGATTGTAAAATTTGAATAATTTCTGCCTTTAAGTTTTTGCGCCCACAAAAATTTTTTAAGTTGACCTATGGCAGCCATTTTGAATTTTGGTAGCAACTTTGTAGCAAATTTTGTCAAGATTGTCATGTTAAAATTTCAAAAAAAATTGACTAGTAGTTTTTGCGCCCACAAGAAAACGTGTGTCACGCCTGAGGGATGACGCCTGACAGAATCCTGGCGCAACTAAAATTCCCCTCCCCCTACGGATGGGGCATAAGAATTAAAATTGTCAATTATGTTAATACCTGCCCATGGACAAGTTAAATTAACAACCCTATAAAGAAAGTCCCTCGAATTTTTAAGGCGTGAATATTAAGTGGCGGGAGTTATACTAGTTAGTAGACATTTAGCATGTTTAGGCCCACAAACTTATCATCAGAATATGTTTGCATGACTAATTGATGACTAGATTCAATCCTTCAGCAGTTCCCTCCTAGCATGCTATCTTTTTAAATTAGCATGCATTCCCATAATATAATAAAACTTTTAGCAGTTTAAGAAATTTACAAATTAGTACAAACATACATATGTACATTATCATGATTAGCCTTTAGGCCACAGGATAACCATTATATTGATGATTAGGGCTCAAAGGATAAATGTTTCAAAGCAGCGAGTCTAAGGGGGGCCACCATTCAATCTCCGGGCGGGGGGACTGGAGTTTTTTTTTTTAAATAATTTCAGGCGTAAAATAAATAATTTTCTTCAAGAACGTAGTGTTCTATATAAACATGTAATAAAATTTAAAAGCGCCGCCAAGGTTGAAATGAAGAATTTGTCCGTGACAAAAACTCCAACCCCCCCCCCTTGTGATTGAATGGTGGCCCCGTAATAATAATTTTTAAAAGTGTGGCCTAAATCAGGCTTTCATAGAGTTTCTAATTTAATTATGATGATGATTAGCATATGAGATAAATTTGTTTATTCATGTTTGACCATGCAATTCTAGCCGTCATCATATTGTCATAGTTTCCTTGAACACCTTAGGCTAAGAGCTGCATTAGCCTACTTATTTACTTTTTCCATTCATTAAAAGCTCAGGTATTGCTGATTCTATTTCCAGCTACAAATGAATGAAAAACACAACACAACACTTACATTTAAACAACAATCAGAACTGTATAATTTGTGTAATATAAATGGTTTAAATGAACATAGCATTTTGCAAATTTCAAACATCTAGTCCACATTCATGGTACCGGGGGGCATTGTAGGCCTATTGTGCTGGTGCACTGAAAGGGTAACTTAATCATGATAGGCCTATGTCCTAAATATAATACTGCTTATTTGTTATTCCTTCTTTTCAGTTGAGTGAAGAATATTTTCCTACAGACATTTTGGGATATTTTACTGCATGATTGATATGACAGAATGAGCTATTTGTTAAAGTTGGTGATTAAATTGAATCTGATTATGACAGTTTGTCATTTCTTTTTTTGTGGTTGAATATTTTCCTATGGACATGATGAGGACAATGAGATTTTTCATTCATTTAAAGCCAGCATTACTGATCATGCTGATGCAACTGCTAGTTTGAAATGAATGAAAATACCTCCATGTAAAATCAGATCTGCCTAATTTATAATAATTGGTTCAATTGAGATAAAATTGTGTGAATCAAAAATGAAAAAAATATACCAGAAATGAAGTTCAAAAGGTCGGTTGGAGAACCAACTTTATTATTCTGGTTGTCTGCCAGAATTTTCAGTTGTCAGGCCCAAAAATGAGAACAAAAGTTAAACTATCATTTTGATCATGACCACAATTATTAACTATTTACATAAAATTTCACACAATATTTTGGCCAGGAAAAACAATCGGAATATGAACTTGAAAGTGGTCCAAGCACTTAAACGGTTAATATACATGTAAAGATGGGAAATTGCTAGGCCCAGACTCTGGTCTAGGCCTATACTTCAACCTGGTGTGGATGCATTCATGCATGACCTTTTCAACATGACAATTTTTTCACCTAATAGATTCACTAGTCTGCTTTATACCGGTATATAGATAATTATTAGACATTGATAGTTAAATAAGGGCTCACAGCTGGCCAAATTGGTTCTTGTTTCGGTTCTTTTTTGGCGCCAGAAAAAAATTTCAGCCCCATGCAGGGGATAATTTGCCCGAGAATGTTCAGTGTTGAAATGTACATAAGTGTGTATTAGTCAAATTTCAAGTTCAATAATAGCAAATCCAGCTAAAATTGCATCCCTACTAGAAGTCTGAATGGAGAAAATGTGATGTTATACATGTATGTTAAATTATGCCCTGCTATACAACCTTTATAATTTCTAGATGCTAAGCCCTTTTGGAGCCTTTATGACATGTATGTATTATTTCAATTAACAGACATCATGATTCTCTAAGTATGAAACAATGTGCATCATGGTCAACGTCCACATTGACTGAAAATTATTGTAAATATTATGGTTCAGCTTCAAAGCAACAACATATGTGCTTTAACCCTTGTAGGCCTAAGTCTGTTGAATTGATTTGAGGGTATTTTTTTCATTCATTTGAACTATTTGATTAGCTTAGCATCTAACACTTTAAGATATTTCACTGGTAATTTATTTAGTCTGAAATTTGGCTGAAACATTAGCAGCACAAGGGTTAATAAAGCTTATAATTTAAATAATGGCATGCAGACTTCACTTGAAGGCCAATGTCCTATGCACAACAGGCTAATTTCCTTGTTGCACAACAGACTCATATCTCTTTGTTGTGGTGCATTCGTATCTTATTGTCTCCCTGGTTGATGACATGTATAGGCCTACATACATGTACTAGTGAAAAATGCCGAATTATTTAATTGGATTTTTCACCCACTTGAAGCTATGTCTCGCTCACACGATCCACAACTTCAAGTGAGTGAAAATTATTCAGATTTGACAAAATGGAGATGAACGATTTTTAAATCTTGTTGATTTATGTCACGTTTTATCCTTGACATGTCTAAAAGGTGTCATTTGATGTGCTAATAAAAATGAGATAAAACCTTAATATAATAGGGACCGGCGGTCAAATGGTAAGAACCATCAGTATTTGCTGCCATTTATGTCAAATAAATTAATGGTTCTTCAGTACGAGGAATCATTAAAAATAGGCTATCATTTTTACAAAGTAGGCCTAACTTTAATTTCTACGCTTTCTATTAACATGATTACCGGTAAACAACTTAACTGATTTATCCTTAAAAATGTCCTGTGTGTCAATTAGAAAACTCCCTAGAGGGCACTTATTAGAGTGTTTTTTAAATGAATATATGTACATGTATGTATATATAGCAAGCTGTGATCTTGGATTTTATGTTTAAATTAGAGGAGAGGCCGTTTATTGGAATATCATGAATAGGGGTGTTTATTAGAATAAATACAGTATTTTTAATCAATATTAAAGCCAGTGTTACATGCCACGCTAGAGTACAGTATTGTAGTTATTCAGAGTATCCTGCACATTTTCAACAATGGAAGACCACACAGACTAACCTCAAAATTGTGCAGTTACCAATGGACCTGATCACTGCTCATTATAATTCCAGATCCTGGTAATATGCTATTGCCTATTTATCAGTAGGCCTACTGGTAATGGCAGGCATATCGGCTATCTACCGGATTATACCCACCTAGAAAATGTTTAATATTATATAATGTTTGTTACTGTATACAACTACCGGATTAGCCCCAGTGACAAATAGCCCCACCTCCCATGTATTATTAATGAGCAATGGGGCTATAGTTACAGCCCCACCTCCCATATATTATTATTGAGAAATGGGGCTTCAAATATTGACCATTAAAATGCTTAAAATGGTCATTTACCCCCGAAAATATCCAAGCAAGGGTTTCCGCCAGGAATGTTTGAGAGAGGGGGTCCAAAAGGGGTGGGAGTTCTCCACCAGGAGAAAAAAAATTTGGATTTTTTAATTTTTGTGCTTAAAATGGCCTATTTTAACTGAAATGACAGTAAAATATGGAATATATTTTTATTTTCTTTGTCAACAAGGGGGGGATACCCCTGTAGTGCTGAGTGGGGGGAGGGGGTCCGGACCTCCCCCCTGGCGGAGCCCTGCAAGCCCCTATTTGATGCTTATTCTCGGGCCCCTAATGAAAACCCTTTACCCCAGGGGGGTCTTTTCCCCCAAGGCAAATCAATAATTAATTATTTTAAAGATCGTATAATTTTTTTTAAATATTATACATTTCTAATGTTTGTTCCAAAACTATAGCCCCACCTCCCATATATTGCCACTGGAACAATGTGGGAGTTGGGGCTAAAGCTTTAGCCCCATCTCCGATGTCTTATTAATCAGAAATGGGGCTTAAAATATTGACGATTTAAATGCTTAAAATGGTCATTTACCCATCCCCCACAAAATACAATTGAATCCCCCTATTTCCTGCTTATTCCCGGCCCCAAATGAAAACCCTTTACCCCATGGGGTCTTTTCCCCCCAAGGCAAATCAAGAATTTTTTATTTTGAAGATCTTAGAAAAATAATATAAATTAAATTTTAATAGTATTATTATAAATACATATTATGTTTGTTCCTGTACTACTAGTTCACCGGATTAGCCCTATTCACATTCACTAAAATATCCAAAAATGGGGCCAATACTACAGCCCCGTCTCCCATATATTATTAATGGGAAGTGGGGCTATAACTATACCATAGCCCCACTTCCAATTCATAACGTAGCTGAATATATGGGAGGTGGGGCTATTCCTATAGCTCCTGGCGGGTCTAATCTGGTACTCAGTAGTGCTGGTATGCAGGCTAGGCCTATAATAGGCTATATGTATGTACATTTACCCGTCATAAAACGTGAACCTCCAGGTGGTGTGCGTTACCAGGGTCCAGGTTACACTGCCAGTCACACACTGTCAGTCAGTGACAGTGAGTCACTGTCACACTCATTGACACACAGTCACAGTGCCAGTCCATGAACCAGTGTGAACTGAAATGACTGAGTCTGACTCTGAGTGATAGGCTAATCTCAGCTGCAGCGAATCGGAAAAATCCCCAATTCCCGCTCACCCACTTTTTTGTATCAAATGTCGCCTCGTTCAATTTTTTTAAACTTCATTTAAATAATCTTGAAATGACATCATCGTATTGGTTAAAAAGTTGTGCAAAATCGTCTCGTTTTCGATTTTTAATTTTTTGATCGATTTTCTCACAACTTGGGTTAAGACCGATCAATGTCGGATAAAAAATGTGAGCGATAAAGCAAGTAATTCACGAACAGTGAATCAGTGAGCTCTGCTTAATCACTTGATTATTTCAAAAATACAATTACACTACATCATTTGAAAAACTTATATTAAAGTAAACAGTATAAAGAATCAATGGGATAACAATTATAAATGTATATAACAATTAAAACGGTGAACTTTCAATTCCACGCCCTGTATTTTTTCAACCGGCAATCGGTCAATGGAAAAACACGATGCCGCCTGAAAAGCCCCACATGGAGGATTTCAGTCGGAACGTGGTCTCCAAAACTAGGCGTTTAGCCCCACCGTGCCACCCCAGGGTAGATCCTCGCGGCTCCGAGAATCTACCCCTCCCTCCAAGGATCTATACCCCTTGTTTTCGTGATTATGTGAGGTGTTTTCGGATCCGAGAATATATCCCTCCCTTCAAGAATATACCCCTGTGAGGTGTTTTCGGATCCGAGAATATATCCCTCCTTTCAAGAATATACCCCCGTCGCATGCAGATGTGTAAAAGGGGGTATATTAAGGTAGGAAGGGGTAGATTCTGGCCGAGGACAATATTGTGGACTGGGATGAACTCCCTGAGAAGACCATGGAAGCTGCATCTATATAAATAGGCATCTTTAAGAGGCGCATGTGGATTTAGTGAGCGGAGCATGTACCCAGGCATGTCTGGGTACATGCTCCGCCCACTAAATCCACATGCGTGTGTGAGAACCTGCGTCTCACCGTTGGGGCTGGTTTGGGCGTCTCCGACTTTTGAAGAGAGGCGGTGGCCGGCCTAGCCTCACTTTCGAAGCGCGCCGCATCAGACAATGCGCGTCACTTACTCCCAGGCCGACGAGTCAAGACGTCTCAGCTAGACTCAAGCGCCGAGCCGTTGGCTAGGTTGTCGCGTTCTGCGTGGAGATGTGTGCACTAACGTTACTACAATGTTTAGACTAAATAAATGAGAATGAACTGGAAAACGATTTAACCAAGTTATTTGTGTTCCGTCGTCCTGACGGCAATGAAGTGAAGTGAGATGGGACTTGTTCCACTAATCCCCTATTAGTGACTAGCCCTACACTCACACGTGCACCCCTCCCATATGGCATTGATGACCTACCCAGGTCCCTAGCTGGCACGTACAAGATACAGATATATACAGACACAAACCAAATCTTATATTACAAAGATCACTCAGACTTTGAGTTGCGAGAGACACATACTAAAATATTCGAGACATACATAAAAACATAGTAATCAGAAATAAAAATTATGGAATATACGTAAAATGTTGTGCATACTTACATACATACTTAAATACATACATACAGAAATACATACATTCCCACACCTAATTATATTCATGAATTATCTCACATAATTTATCACATTGTTCCTTATATATTAATAATTTCAAGGCAGGTTTTGGCACATTTTTGCACTATAGCATCATCATTAAATAAAAAAAACGTAGCTTGGCGTCTTCGTCATTCGACATAAAATCAGTATTAATATAACACGCCTGCGTGAACAAAGCTTGCTGTACACCATTATACATAGGACAACTCAATAAAAAATGTTTTTCATCCTCAATACAATTTTCACAAAAAATATAGAATCTGTTATTTACAGGTATACCAAGATAACGACCCAGCTCTAAACTTTCTATGCGCACTCCGCTCTTTAACAGATTTTAGCATCACAGCATACTACTCTACACCATATTCATCTTTCAACTGCCTATAATTATGTCCTTTTTTATTTCGACCGACACCTCTTCTTCCCGTTTCCCTGTTGATCGTAATATGCCAGTCACTTACACATTTAACGATACAATTATTCCTCACGAGGCTTATCATTTCTTGTTTGTTGGTACAACACTATCTCATTCTCTATTCCTAACTATTCCTAACAATTTACATACGCGACCAGACCTGCTTTTTTGTCTTGTACCTGATGACGTGTCTACCCAAATAAATTTATTTAGCTTATAATCTGACATATTAATTAATTGATGGTACTGTCTTGTAATCCCAGAGCGCTGCTTACATAATGGTGGCATGAGACTCATGTCACCTCTAGCAGCACAGCAGTGGGCGCGTGTTGACTGAGCCCCAGATAAAACCGACAGGCTTTGTTATGCTTCAATAGCGGGGTAGCTCCGATTGCCCCACACAGATGCCCCGTAATTTATAATTGACTAAACTAGACAATCATATAATTTTACGAAGCATTTATATGGAACACCTCCATTTCCATTTATTTTTGAAATCAGTTTTACTAGGGCTCTGTGGGCAGACAAGTTATAATTTAAAAACTCATTAATAATTATACCAAGGGCTGTGCTGTGGGCTTTGGGCTGTGCATTCACCAGCTAGGCTAGATATAGAGACGAAATTCCTGATTTCTAATTATTGACAACCATGTCAAAAATAAGAAATACGGGAATTTCGTCTCTATATCTAGCCTAACTGGTAAGCGCGCAGCACAAAAATAAAAAAACATCTGCAGTTCTAGTCTATGGACATGTTTACATCATATGGTCATATTATTAGGCTAAGAGAAAATCACCGATTTCTTGATGATTTTAGACCTGGGCATGTCCCTTTAAGAAGATTAGAAAAAGTAGTCTCCCACGGCCCCTCCATCACGATGTCTCTATCACAACTGATACTACCATCCTCTAGATTTACTTCCATCGGAATGGGTACCGTCCTGTGCTGTCCTTTATCAATGGTGTTTATCTTCTACCAGAAGGCATGTTGACTGTCATTAACACTCTGCAGCAGCTCATCTCTTGTTTTACGCCAGTGAATACGTTTCCCGCGCTGTAGTTGTTTTGAGGAGACTCTGTTACGTTTTAGACATGTCGCCCTTAAATCCTCCGCTGACCTCCCTGTGCACGAAGATATGACTGTTCTGCCTGACGCACCTGTCCCATGACTGGGACACCTCAGGCGTCCACCATGGCTTGGCAGAATGAGGTTTATTGGAGATATGTTTATCTGTAGGGCAAACACGGTACGGGATATTATTGTCCATCTGTTCAGTGAGAAGATTGACCAGCTTCTGGTGAAGCTCGTCTACAGTCACCTGCGACTGCTGTTCACACTCTAAGGGCCTCACCAGAGCCCTGGCTTGACTCACAGCTTCTTCTGCCATCATGAAATCTGGTGGTGTTGAGTGTAGATCATATAGTTTTTGGTTTTGCGTGAGTGTGGAGTTACACCTGCAGCTTGACTTACATTGTTGTTAGGAGTAACAGTCTGATTCAGAGTCACTTTCCAAGTTAGCAGTGAGTGGTCAGGTATTCCTTTCTTGGGGATCAAAACGTCCAAGACAGCCACTTTCCTCAAATAGGGTGGCGGCCCGCCTTACAGTGAATTCAGTATATGATCACAGCTCACAATGTGGCACCAAACCGTAATCCACGACAGAGCTACCAGTTGTGCCAATTCTTGTAAATTCATTATGATAATTACCGCGACCATTCGATACACATAGCTCAGCACCGATGGCAAAGTCCAAAAATAAATCCGCATATGAGTTGACTTTTCCATCCATCACTTCACGTAATGGTACGTAGTCAGCACCTGAGATAGGCCTATAATCTGTCAGATGTCCAGTTCTGCTATTGAAATCCCCACATATCATAAGTGGGCCATTATATTCATATTCGTGTACATTAGATAAATGTCTGGCACATTTACAGGTCGGGATGAGTTCGCTGGTGGAAGATAAGATACCGCAGCGCGAAGAACTTGGTTATGGGTTGTAGCAAGCTGCAGCCATAGAATACCTTCATTAGTACTGTCAGATACTGTCACCTGATGGTTTTCTGCCACCTCGTTGTTTACAAAGAAGCCGACTCCACCGGAGCCTTTGACAGTCCTTCTATGTAGGCCGATAATGTCTAATGTCATAAAAAGCAAGCTTTGTGCACGGGCTTTAAAATTATCAGTATTTTGGTTGATGCTTCATCCTTCTACATTCCAAAACCCGCAAGTCAGCTAACGTCTGTTCCTATCGTTGCAATGGTACCGGGTTCGATGGCCAGCAGCGGTATCAGATGGGCTTCTACCAAAATATTGTCGCTGTCCAGCATGAACATTATCATTGCCCCAGCTGTCTTTATGTGCTGTATTGTCCTTGTCGTTGTGGTGTGTGCTGTGTTCATGTTGACGTCTGTGGTGTGATGGTTGTGTAGGGCCTACATGTTCACGCCGTTCATTCATTAGCCTGCCATCACGGTACACCATACCACAGCAGTCGCCAGCGATGTTATTGTCCATGGTTCTCTGTTCTTCTGAACGGTCAGGCTTGAGGGACACATTGCTGTACACGCGGCTCGGATTGAGTATCCGCTTGGCCTTTAGAATACGGTCTTTGTATGCCCGTGACATACACGTAACAATCACAGTACGTGACCGCCCAGTCTGCCGTGACACTTTGCGCTCTATATTCTCAAACATTAAATCTGTAATTTTTAGTCCTTCTCTCATTAGAGCCTCAATTTTCTTTCGTACATTTTCACGGTTACCTTCTGACAGGTTTCATGATGACCAGTTTATTACTGTACTCTGTTGCCGATTGTCGCTGTTCTGTGGAGGCTGGGGCTGTCCTTGTATCACAGGCCTCCAAGCGTCGTAGTCGTTCTTTCAGGTCACCCTCTCTTTTAGAACATCGGCATTTTTGCTCTTTGAGCTCAATAAGTTGTTTTTCGAAGAACTGTGTAGCCTACGTTTGTCCATGTCTGTTTTTATTTGTTTCATTTTACTGTGCATCATTGTGGTAACCATGTCTTTCACCATCTTTTTCAGGTTGTGGGTTATTGAGTCACTGATCTTTGCTTTCTGCTTTGATTTCTGCATCAGTTCAACCTGGTCCGTCACTAAGCTGACCACTGCATCCAGGCGGTCAGTCTCTGTATATGGACGACCCGCATGTGAGCTGGGACCTGGCTGTGGCAATTTCAACATGGCGTCACTTTCCTTGTCCGTTGTAACCCCAGCCACTTTTTTCTTTTGTGATCCTGTTGATTCTGCATCCAATTTTTGTTTCTTTGTCTTCAAATCCGATACTATGTCTTCTAATACGCATCCTACACTAAAAGAACGCGGTCGTTGGACCTTATTTATTCTTGTTTTTTCCCCATTTTCAGCGTGTTCGACATTTTCACGTCCACACAATAGAATGTAATGGAGGACGGGGCATGTTCGAACCCACTTTTTATATTTATACCTGTAAAATGTGATTAGCATGGTACACACGCAAAAAACAAGTGTGTCTTGTAATGCCCAGTCATATTGACCTAAATATCAAATATTTATAGCCTGGTTGAATACAAAACATTTATATGAATTTCGTCTATAAAGTTTTTGCATATGGTGGTTCAATGTGCCCCGCGGTCGGGGTACATTGAACCACCCAAGGGGGTACATCGAACCATCAAAATAAATATTCGAAATAAATATTTTTTCAAAACAAATTGTATAATCTGCTTACCCCACCCCTTGCCTCATACAGTTTGTAATCAAGGTGTGAAATACCTTACAAAGTATGTAAATAGTTCAGCGGAGATTGATGATGTGTCTTTAATTGTTTCGGCATAGAAACAATGCAAAATGTGATTTAGGCTAATTTATTAGCTGTTTTCAAGATGCAATATAATATTCCCTTGTCATTACTTCCCACTCTGTTTTTTTTATAATATTTTGTGTAAACGTGAATTAAATAACCTTTTAAATTATTGTTAGAATTACAAATTAATTTTCATATAATGCCCGATAGGTCTACCGGAAGTGGTTCAATGTACTCCGGAAAACATGGTTCAATGTACCCCGAATGGAAAAAACATAAATTAATGAAATTTTCAACAGGTATCTGCAACTGTCTATAAACAAAATGTGATGTCAAGGCATCTCATATAGATACATTTTAGATTTACTATAATGATATCAGAAAATATATTCAAATTTGAACAAATTTGAGAAAATAACTAAATTAGCAGCTTTTGCAGCCTAAAACTCTTTATTTGCATATTTCCCAGCATGACATTCGAAAAATTGTGAAAGCTTCTAACATCATAGACAGTACCTAAATGTTCATAACTGCTTGCATTTGGTACAAAAAAATCAAATTATGGCGTCATATTAATGGGTGGTTCAACGTACGTGGCCCATGTTCAACCTGCCCTGGTCTCCTCTATTCCATGCATATATTGCTTCCACATGTATGATATCCCAATAAAATTTTAGTTAGTTGTCTTATATATTTAAAAAAATATAGCGCGAAATGTGACTACAATAAGATCCGTTGGACATGCTCCGCCTCTGGGGCACGTCCGACCAGTACCGTTTGAACATGCCCCGGTTATTAAAGTTCAATACAACAATGACAATAATTGGCAATCCTTTCTATTTTATTATTGTATTTTGCATTAATAGCAACAGTGTGATGTTGTCCTTCACAAGGTAGCAGCACATTGTCAGTCTTCCATAACGTTGCTAACAGTGGGCAATGGCAGTTTGCCCATCAGGCCACCGCCGCACCACTGGCGGCATTAATCACGATTATCCACCAGCCCCGGGGTCACCATGCAGACAAACCGGCATGTGTATGAAAAGTATGTGTGGCTGAGTGAGTGCCAGCATGTATGGGTGAGTGTAGACATGTGTGAATAAGATAGATTATGTTGCAATTATGATAATTGGTTGTGGGGCAAGTTCGGGGCATGTTTAAACCCTTTCCGGGCATATTCGAACGCCTTTGAATGTGACCCGTATTGCCATTTCAGCTCCAACCCCAAGTATTGCCGGTACCCCTTGTGATGGTTAAAAAATACTTTCCCTGTATGTTGTATACCTCTGTGTTTTATTTATGAAACAACAAATGGTTACCTAACTACTAACAATGTAGTTCACACAGTATTTAGAAAATTTAACCTGAATAACATAAAAGGAGACGAAAATCACATATTTGATCGGGAGCAAAACAAAAAAACTGTAGCTGATGAATTTTGGGAGAAAAAGTGACTTAGGGGGTAGGTAGGGCCTACATCATGAATTATATTTTTAGTTCACCAGGTGACCCTCAATTCTGAGTTACCTGCAGGGTGCGAACGTGCCCGGGTGTTCAAACATACCCCGTCCTCCCCTACAAGAGTATATAGGCCTATACGTGACACACATTAGAGGAGAAAGCATCATGTAGCAGTATGCAACAGATTTAACATTGCTAACGTTACATTGGCACTAGTATTAGCATGTTCAATATAATATTATATTTTTAAAGCAGCCCCTTGGGATGACATCAATTTTTGGTTTTACTTCCGCACTGAAGTAGTGTATCCCACGGATCATGTTTTTATTGTTTTCAGAATTTTCATATTTTTACAAATATTTTTAATCAACATTTTTATGAAACCAGAAGAAACCCAAACAAACTATTTGTATACCTGAAGGACGATTGAATGTTTTCACAGCATCAGGCCACATGCTGATGGCATCGGCCCAGCGTTGGGTAGACAATCAGTGCTGCAGGTGTGTCCTCCCGTGTCATGACTATGAGACACCAATTATCCCCCAATTAGCGGCGACTACTCTGATCTTACCGTCTGATACGTGGGAATATGTGATGGAAAGTGGATAATATTGCTGACTTGTTTTGTTAACATGGTAATATACGACCTGGAAATACAACTATTTCGCTCTTTTTCGGTGCTTTAAAATTGTTTTTTGACTTTTTCGTATTTTTAGCTAAGATCAGTAGGCTATATATATATAGCTTCATATAAATTAAATTTTCAAAATTGACAACATTGAAAATGTCTCATCCCAAGGGGTCCCTTTAATTCCCCCAGTGTTCGAACATGCCCCATCCTTCTGGTGCAAAATCTAAAGATGTGGAGAATATTTACGTTTAAGTGTAAAATATAGTATAAAATCTGTCATAACAATTGATAAAATGGACACTGTAGGATCTAATGCATGATGAAAGTGCGTTTGCAAACTGCTTTGTATGCCTGGATAAAATGTGCGCTCCCCAATTAGCAGTCCCGGATGCGGAAGTGACTCATTCATGTCATCTGGCCCCCACCGCTTGACATTAGCAAATGTATGAATGTTTATGTACGATTCACGTTAGTTTAACGCATTATATACGCAGTTTGTATTGCAAATTATACGCTTATGTAGTGGATGCAATATAGAGTATATTGACAATTTTCTGGTGTGCTCATATGCGATAAATTTGAAAAGTGAAACGCCACAGGAGCAATTAGCCGCCATTTTGATATTTGTTTTGAGAAAGAATGGCTAAGAAAACATACGATCTGTTATTTAAGTTGCTCCTTATAGGCGACTCTGGTGTTGGAAAAACATGCTTACTGTTTCGATTTTCTGATGATGCTTTCAACACGACGTTCATATCTACTATAGGTGAGGTTTTTATTAAAAATTCTTTTGTAACTTATTCAAGTTATTGAAAACGATTTGTTACAAATCGTTTTCAATAACTTGAATAAGTATATTTACCATTTTATGGATTATTATGCCAGCCTAATTCAAAAGATTTTTCAATACAAATTTTGTATTGAAAAATCTTTTGAATTAGGCTGGCATAATAATCCATAAAATGGTAAATGATAAACTTGATAAATCATAAAGTGATACTCATACTGATAAACGCCATCATTAGGCTAGGGGCCTAATTATTGACATTTCATTAGAATGAGGCCTAATTCATAAATCACAAATTATCAGTAACAGTATTTGCTGTGACAGAGTGGCTAATCGTACGGTACGGCAATAATATAATATATTATACAGAGTCCCTATTTGTAAAGTCTGTCCGACGGTGGGGGATTGTCCAAAATGAAAGTTAGCTTTTCCTATTTTTGCATTATAAATTACAAAAATGGTATTGGTGTATTAAAAATCCGATTTGGCATTTATTTTTATAAAAAAACTGCCAATACTCGCGCACTTAATTTATTAATCAGCCTTTTCAATCTCGCCTCTTTAACGCGATAAGCGCCGGTGGTAAACTAAGCATTTTATCGCTCACCATCTGGACGAGCTCACTTCGGAAAACCGGCGGGGGTGTTCAGTGTGGTTGCAACTAGCCCCAATGGTCGGCTGTTTTTGTGGCTTATTTTCGTCCATATTAATAGCGTTATATCGGCCTCGGCGCTCAAAAAGAACGTGCCTAGCTTGTACTTGAAAAGTCAAGCGCTCAAGAGTCATGTCAGCTTGTGCTTAGCCTTGGTGAATTAAAAGCACCCCTCCAAAAAATTAAGAATGATCCGTTCAGGAAGGTTGCTATGGACACCTTTCCATGGTTCAAGGTATCACATTTAAAATGGCAGCTGTGACAGTTTAAAGCTGTCGGCAAAAAGTTCAAAAGGAAGATTAAAACGGTAGTATGTTGGATAACATTAATTTAATGGATAATTTAAATGCCAAATGGAACATAGAACAGGTAGATATCATTTTTGATAGGTTTCATGTGGTATTTTTGAGCTGGATACCAAAAAGCTGACTTTCATTTTGGACCATTCTCCACCGTCGGACAGACTTTAGTGTACGGCGAAGTTATACCCAGCAAGCACAACGACGTTGTTTCAACGTTGAAAAATGGCAAGCTGACTTTGAAACGAAGTTGAATAAAGGTTTCGTATGAAATTTGTTTCAACGTCATAATTTCAACATCGTTTCAAACATGACGTCAGAAATAAGACATCGATGCGACGTTGTATTGAGGTGAGACAACGTCGCAACGTGATTTCAACCTCATATCCACGTTGAAACGACGTCACATGCGAAAAATTGCCTGCTGGGTAGGGCCTAGGCCTAATGCCAGTAATGGGAGTCAACGGAATTCAGTCATTTCGTAAGCGAGGCTGCCCATAGACTACATTATGATTATAAAAAATCACGTACGATTAGCCACTGCCTATAATATAAATGGGAGTCTATGGCAGCCAGTCATTTTGTACACGAGGCTGCCCATTGAGTTACAGATGCATTATTATTATAAAGAATCACAAGAAAGAGCAAGGTTCCCCACAATGCCGGCATGCCGACCGGATGAATTTTATGCCGATCAGCATGTAATAGGTCACATCCGGCTGTTATCCAGCTGGTAGATTAGCTAATATTCCTGTCGCCAGTGTCTTACTGTGTTGGTTTAGCGATCAGCGTGTACATGTAAGACAAGATACGTGCTACCATCCCCCTCCCCCCCCCCCCCATAATTATTTTCACAAATTCAGATGAGACTCTTCTAGGAACTTTCTATTTTACAAATTATCAACTTCAGACACTTTTAGACCATTCCACTCAGATTCAATCAAAATTACATAATTCTGACGTATGCTGGAGTATGGTGATGGCACACAGACAAAACACAGGCAAACAACACAAATGAAATTTTTTTTGATATTTTTTATCGCGCGCGCGTGCAACAGTAAATATTTTATTATGCTGCTCGCGCGCGCTAAGTTAAGATTTTTAAGATAACGACCGGATGATTTTTTTTTCTGTGGGGAACCCTGCGAAAAAGAGTTCCTATTGATAATTGAACCCCTCCATCATTCAGTTATCACATTTTTATCACCCATACTGAATGACTGAAACCTTTATTATCCCCCAGGGGAGTACAAAAGAAACTCTTTCAGAACCACATACGATTAGCCAAGTGCACTTGGCCTTGACACTTGCTGTTATTCATAGCGTACGTATTACCAATAAATATACTAGACTGCCATCATTTATCTATAGGCAGACCATTCATGAGTAACGTTACATCACAAAAAGTCATTTTGATGTGTTTTTTTATGTTTTTCTCATGATTTATGGGCAATAAAAGGCTTTTTCTCTGTAAATGTGCTTTTTGCTTACTAGACTATTATTGGTAGAAATGAAGCCATCACTGACATTGTAGAATTAGACGCGTTTTACTTTCATGAACAATATTCCAGATAAGAAAGGGGTGAAACATATCATTTGGGAGGGGGATGAAGCATCGCAAGTAAGGAGGATAGATATCCTAATTTGGTGCGTGGGTGGTACTTCTCCCCTAGGGTGCGAAACGTCCTATGATAAGAATGGGCTGTAAATTTTCACATGGAGTCTGGTCTAAATGTCTTTGATTTCGTGCAAAACAAATTCCCCAGTCGCGGAACATCTTCTCTAGGGGGGGGGGGGGGCGACGTCTAAATAGGGGGCGACACATGGTATTTCACATAGGGGGCGAAACGTGCAAAACATTTTCAGGGCTGTTTAATCTTACACTGAGCACTGCATAAAATTTGCAGCATGTGATGTTTCCCACTAAGTAATATCTGACATCTGCTGAACAACTGATCACACCAAAAGCCGTTATCAGGCCTTCAGTGATCACTCACGCACACCATATCGCACGCAAATGTAAAGCGACGCACACCATATCGCACGCAAATGTAAAGCGACGCACACCATATTGCACGCAAATGTAAAGCGACGCACACCATATCGCACGCAAATGTAAAGCGACGCACACCATATCCCCATGCAAATGTAAAGCGACGCACACCATATCGCACGCAAATGTAAAGTGACGCACACTATATCGCACGCAAATGTAAAGCGACGCACACCATATCGCACGCAAATGTAAAGCGACGCACACCATATCGCACGCAAATGTAAAGCGATATAGACAATAAGTTTTTACTCACCTCAGTGTATTTTGTGTTTTTTGCAAATTGAATTTTGAAATTCTCATCAACCAGTGTGTCATTGTTTAACGATGGTAAGTGATCACTCGCCTCACCACTTTAAAGTGAGGTTTTTTCACTCGCCACCGATTTTCAAATCTGAAGGCCTGCATATACAGTGGTACCCCTGTCCAACGTTGCCCCTCAAGAACGACTGCTCCCCTTAAACGACTGTTTTTCTGTGCACGGATGCTTTTTACACTGTTAATGACCCCTGAAGAACGACGACCCCTCTAACACGTTATACGCTGGCAAAAATTTGGCTGACGGCCGTCACTTACCTCGCCACAAACGACCGTTGGGTATTATTACTGTAACAAAAAAAAAATTGAAAAATCAATATGTGAGACGTCACTCAACTGGCAAGTGGACTGTGTTATATAAGCAATGACTGGCTCCATAAAATAATCATGCGTTGTTTGTTTCCCAAGCCAGGCAGTTGATCAACATTGGGGGAGGATGGTTTGCGCGTGGTGGCTTTGGCCCACTGCTGGTTCACTGGCGACGGTCACTGCTCAACCTTTAGCTAATTCTGTATCAATATATTGTGACAACAGTCAGTGAAAATGCCGTCTACATGACTGACAGCTCATGCTTTTTGAAGTATTGTGAGGGGTGCGCTGACAGACTAGATCACAGGGCGGTGCGTAACATAATTATGACGGCGTTTTCAAGGAGCCGCGCGGTCTGCAACTGCACAATGAATCACATGTACATGGCACCTATTATTATTACATTGGGTCAACAATTAAATACTATAATGTTGGAAAAATGTTTCATCAGCGCTATATGCTTCTACAGTAATATGGGCATTAAATGGAGTCATATCTTAGGCATATCTTTATATGACCATTGGACGCTACACGAGGCGTTGGCCAATGTTGAGTTATTGATGGGCCGACATCGCAGACGGCGGGCCAGCATTCACACAGCATTGCGTCAAAGACTCTAGTTTACTGTGTATTGACTGCCAGTCAAGTTGGAGGGTTCCAGCACTAAAACAACGTTGGATCAGCGTCTGAAATTCGCAGGAACTTGACGCAGATATGACGCGATCAGCCCAGACACGGGGGAGCGCAGGTGTTAATAGGATGATTATCGCATAATTGACACCCTTGTGAGCCAGCGGGTGCTATAATGACAGCACTTGCACTAATTCAACAATTGTATTAAGTCTTATTTATTTTAAATTATTTTAATTTATTTGAGCATAGTATTGGCGTGTGGTAATGCGTAGTTTGCTTCGCTTCCCAAACAGAGACATATGGGCTTATATCACAGACCATATTGAGGCAAACATAGTTAAATGGTTAACTATAAAAATGATAGTGATAGTGGGTTATAAAATGCAATTAAAAAAAAATCAAGAGCCAAACAATACTTCCGTGATGCTAGTGACAAAGTAAATAAATACACATACTATATATGGCCGAAAAGACATTCACTGCTATTTTGCCTCTAAACCTAAGTGCAATAAATAATTTGAGATAAGTCAATGAAAAGTCACTTTCTAAATAAAAAAAATGTTTTTTTATACAGCAAATGTGTTTTGTTCATTTTTTTCTGGTGTTCAAAATATTTCATGCCCCTGACAAACGACCACCCCTCTCATATGACCGTTTTTATGTGGCAGTACCTGGGGTCGCATAACAGGGGTACCACTGTATATTACAAAATCAGTCAGTTAGCCATCTTTAAAGCGCAAATAGAAAGACACAACTCAAAACTAAGTTGTTTTTTTTTCAATAGAAATTACTGGGCGACTGCGCTTGGTTATTTTGGCTGCAGCAGTGTAAGGGTTATTTGAGGATGCAGAATGATTTTTTATTGTACCCAGGGTTCTGCCCACGGTGGGCGGCGCTGGGTGGATGCACACAGCATTCTGACATGGAAAACTGATATTTTGAGTATAAAAACATGGCTGTAGTATAAAAATTGACATTTTGGTGTCAAGGCCGCCCAACACTAAGGGCTGTTCCAGCAAAAATACGGGCTCCCCCCATTGACGGCAATCGTTTTATTTCCGGAGGGGGTGGTGGGTTTCAATTGACACTTTCCCGGTGGGTGTTCTATTTTGTCAGTAACTTTTTCCGAAGTGGGTGGTGGTAGGCTACTCAGCAAACTGAAATCCGCGGTGGTAGGCACCTTTTCTGGCATGTAGCCTATTGTTGGCCATGATACATAAATACAAAATACAGTGGAAATGACAATCGCAATGTGTCTGTATTAGACTAAAAATGACATGAAAGCTGTAAACCTGGGGATTAACAATAGTTTCATATCCCCCCTTTTCACAACAATCTGTGGGGGTGGTAAATAAAAACTATATATATATGTTTGCCATGAGGAAATTCCCGGGACTGTGGTGCTAAAAACAGGTACTCTGGTGGCCCAAGGACCAAGATTTTGAGAGAGGTTGGGGTAGTTTTCCTATTGCCGTCAATGGGGGGAGCCCAGATTTTTACTGAACAGCCCTAACCAATCTCGGGGCAGGACCCTGTGTACCCCTCCGTAATTCATTTTATCACCTATACTCAATGAAGGAAACCTTTATTACGTAAAAAATTCTTTCTGGTGTTTACACTGTTCATATCAGCTTGATGAATGGATTTTCATATTCTCTTTTTATCACCCACACTGAATAATAATCAACTTCAGTTGAGCAGCCTTTTCTTAACGTGACTCTGAAATCTTATAGATGTTGGAGTTGGACCTGTGCATAAATATTTGATTGTACAAGACTGAACAGTCCAATGCCGAAATCTGCATTGCATTTATGTAACATTAGATAATATAGTTAAAAGTGAATAATGTTTGGAGTCCAGACCTAGATCTACAGGGCTAGACACTAACTGATTGAACATTTTTGGGGTACTGGTCCCCCCAATTTGTCACTTATCCGACTTGCCACTGACATGCGGTCTCTGTTGTGACAGTCGTTGAAATTTAAAATGCTGCAAATTGGAGCTACTGGCCGGGGGGCCACTATCTGTACTTTTTTATCTGAAATCGGTTGCCCTGGACAATCAGCCACCGTTAGTGTCGAGCCCTGGATCTATTCTAGATTTTTCTAAATGCAAATTAGTCTAGATTTTAGTCTTTTCATTAATTTTTTTTGCTTGAATAATATAGCAGGGTTGGCAAAAACCCGGGTAATATTAATATTACCCGGCCCACCCGGGCAATAATGGGCAATATGGATATATGCGGGTTTTAATGGGCAATGATGGGCAATATTGGACGGCTGCCCATATTCTCCATTTCATACATCTTTAATTCAGACCCCCTGATCCCTATGTTTGCTTTATTTACATTAAAAATATTAATTTAATATCAGTCATGATGTCATTCTATTTTTATTTTTTATATATAATTGATACTAGTATTAAAAACTACGTATTTTATGATTTTAAGTGAAATCTGTTGGTGGGAATATAAGTGGTTTATGGCATAAATTAACCCAACAACATGTTGTTTTCATGTGTACACACACACTGCAGCTGATGAACCCTTTGAGGCTTGTATTCTCGGTTATTATATCTAATATAATTTCTTATCTAATTTAATTTCTTATAAAATATAATTTATTATTAGATAAAGAAATAGTCATACACTGCCGATAAGAAATGATCTTGTCAAATTCAATTTAGAAGAAAAATCAGTATTTGCTAGAAACTGGGAAAGGAGAAACACAACGACAGGCTTTTAATTTGTTTAAATAATATAAATACGAACCCTAGACCACAAACGCTAATTCCCGTGTCAAATGTCGCCTTCTGAGATTATTGCCGAGATCAAGGCTGCATGGACATCGTAGACAATGGTTGTTTCTTTTCCTTACAAACACAATACATTGAATCAACGTCGACTTAACGCTGTTCCAAAGTCTGCGATGCTGGCGGGACAATAAAACAGCATTGGGTCAAAATCTAGTGCACAGTGGGTGTTCACCCAATGCCGGCCGAATTACGTGTTTCTCAGGCGCGCTGCAATCACACCTCTTGTCAATAGAAAGTTTACCGTCTGGCGTCTACACATTACGTAACCATAAGCCCAGCTACGGAGAGGACGTCTCTCTGATTGCTAACCTAGTGCAGTACATCGCTGACTGTTTTTTCTTGTCTAAATAATATCCGTATTGTTTTTTTTAATATTCATTTGTAAGTTTCACTGAAAGGCATTGTAAATCGATAGCAAATATTTAAATTCAGCACTAAAACTAGCGAATTGCACATTTAGAACCTAAATGATGTCATGGTACGAGCAGTCGTGCATGCCACGCATTTGTATTCAGTGCCCAAGGGACTACACAATTACAAATTTAATGTTAAGATTATCTATGAAAAATACATTTAGTACATTCGACTTTCGCAATTGGGCACTTTCATGGTATAGGTTGCACAATTTGTCTCAAAATGTGTTTTTTTGAAGGTGTTTGATGTTGTATTACTCCAACTTTATATGATGCAGATATATATGTTGTGGATCTTCTTGCAAGTTTTCAGAGCAGCAACTTGACTGAATAAAATTTCAGGCAAATTTTGAATGTCAGATAACCATATTGGAAAATAATTACATTAATTTTCTCAGTGGCTGCAGGAGAGGCATTAAGAGCTCAAATTGACTCTTTTTGTCCATATACTGTTTGACTGGTTCATATTTATTTTAATTGTTAGACAAAAAGTGTTATTATAGTCATAAACGAAAAAATGTCATACATTTTCTAAAAAAAACTTTGAGAAATCACACACCTGCCATCCTTTCAATTACTATTAAATAAAATAAAACACTACTTGCTGATCAGGATGAAGAGAGCAACTAGTAGAAGGGTAGGAGCAGACATGTTCGAAATTTCAGGGCAATATTCACAAAATTGACAACATTATCAGGCGTTCTTTTTTAAGAATTTTCTGTTGTTAAAATGTCCTGGAGAGGACATTTTTTTAACTTTTGAATATAGAAACTTAAATTGTGCTGATAAATCAATAAATTAAACCCTATGTACATTAAAAAGTTTATTTGTAAAGAAAAGTGCTGTTGATCACACACATACATACGGGTATATGATGTAGTTGAGGGCCATGTAAAATTTAGATTCAATCGCGTTAAACAACAACCTGACTCTTTGAAGATAGAAATTGGGCAGTCAATGCCAATAATAAATGTTTATTTATATGTCCCATTTGTTGAAATGCGCTGTACACCCCTTTCAGTTTAAGGGTTGTGAAGGGTAGATTTCACTCCAAAAATTATGCTGTATATTTCACGAGTTTGTTCTGTTTCTCTAAATGTCCTGGAGAGGACAATTTTTAACAGTTGATTTAAAAAGCCTAAATTCCAATTCTAATTGGTTAATTCTTCTTTCATTGGCTATTTTAATTGAGAAATACATGTAGTATCATCCGAGCTCAACAAGTGCTGCACATTACTGTTCTGAGATCATTCAAATTTACAGTAATGCTAATGTTAAGTCAATAAATTATAGAAACCACTGGTGCGCATACAATTTTATTTATATTATCAGTGATGTCAAGCATTAGCAATGGCTTAGTGATATTATAACAATCATATGATACAGTCTTCAAGTTACATATAGTACTGTACCTATACTAGTCATCCTGTACCTGCGTTTACATTATCTAATTGTTAAATAATAATGTTCAGTAGACAGCACTAAAACAATTTAAGAATCCATAACATAGTAGGTTGAGATTTAATAATGAACAAATGATCAGGATCAGAGGTCTATCAGGGTGACATGACAAGGATCTAGGGACCTGATCAACCTTGAGATCAGTCTTGAAGCTATCAGCTGCCAAAGGCAAGGACTGACCACTTTGAGATATATTTTGTTTGCCTTTGAGCGGCTGGACCACAGCATCATTATTGAACCGTCATCCTAAACCAGCCACCCATGTCTGTTGTGCTGCCGCCCATACTAAGCAATGAATGATGCAGTGTTCAATTTCTTAAGTATTGCGTAGCGAAAAGCTACACAATTTTGGCCAATTGATAATCAAACTTGAAATTGATAACCAAAATATTTCTTCTTTAATGACAGGAAAAACGCGTACAATGTGGAGCTTGGTTGCAAATCGCTGTACATACACAATAATTTCAAAACAAATTGAACCCTCTGATGATGAGCTCATTGCTTATGACATAACATATGTCATCGCAATGTATGCTAGTCAGCTTATTGCTTATGACTAAACACACCTATTTACTCTTCTCAGAGCCCCATATAGTCAGGTTGTCAATTCACTTTGTGCTTTACATACAAGTCTATACTCAATGGAGTTGTGAAAGCACCTACAGCACCTCACAGTAAGCCATAGATCTAGCAAGTAAAGAGGATCAAGGGCTTCATCAAATTGTGCTTGATCTCTTTTTTAAACCACCATTAAATATAAAATATGGGTCAAGCTTAGGACAATTTTTCCACCACAACATAGATATTGAAATGGATCAATAAAAACATTTTTAATCCTTTTGGCTGCTAATTTGAGAAATTACAGCTTTTTAGCCCGCATTTTAATTTAAAAAGGTGGGCTATTGCAATTGAAGTTTGGCGGCGGCGGCGTTAACATGCATGGGCGCGATAACTTGAAAAAAATTTCATGTGTCCTTCCCAAATTTGTTATGCATGTTACTAATGAGCAGTTCTCGGACAAGTTCAGTAATGGCTGAGAAAAAAGATCAAAATTGCCGATTTATTGAGATTTTTTGCATTTTGACCTTGTGGGCGCATTAACTTCAGTTCAATACAATGTAATGGCGGCGGGCTATTGTCGAGTGAGCTCTTGTTACTTAGTTAACACTTTCAAGCCTGAATTTACCATTGTCATCTTCATCCACCACAAGCCGCGAATTGCTGTCGCAATTCTCGACTTGCAGTGGATGAAGATGAAGATGATTTTGATGTGGGTGATAAATTGAAGAAAATTACTATGTATCCGTTGAACAATTTCATCAAAATTTGCCTTCTAAAACCGTTAGCTGTGAAAAAAACTAGTATGTTTCAATGGTGTAAAATGATGCTTTAATGCATCGTGAGGGCGTAAAGGGTTAACTTATTTTTTTAACAAACAAACCTTGTTACCGTGGTTACTGTTACCTAAGTGAAATTACAGGGCATTTTGTTAATGATATAAATTCAAACAATTACAAGGTATAATATTTAAATTGATTAATGTATAAAAGGTTATGTAGAACCAGTATTTCTAGTGCTGATATAAAGTTTCCTGATTGCCCAATTTAGAACGTTGTTTGCTTCTAAAGCCATGTTGGCGATCAATTGATCAAAGCGATGCTATATATACTAATTCTCAATATCGCCATACACAAAAGCAGACAGGTGTCACACTACCCTGAACCACACCTCAAATAATGTTGCCTTAGAGCAGATGGGTCATTTTGTTTCACTGAAACATAATATTTATATTGAGGCGGACCCCACTCCTGTTTACTCAGCGAAGCATGACAGTCTTAGACGCGGAGCGCTAGCCAACATTTTCACAACGTCTTTTGTTCACAGTGCGACATATGTACAGCATACTAAGCCAATGTTGTTTTCTTGTTGCTCCACAGCTTTAGTCACTGGACCAGCATTTTAACAACATCATTCAAATTTTCCGTCTATCCACGGTTACCCCCCCCCCCTCAAAAAGCGCACACATTTCACTATCCTCATTCTTTTTCCACCCCCTCCTCCCCCCAAACTGCGAGAGTCCTCTCCAAAACCTCTTGAGCCTGCAGGAGACCAGCATGGTGCTCAGCATGCCAGGGTGCTCACTGAGTCAATTCTAGACCAGAGCAAGGCTCTAGACAGTGTGTAATGAGCCAATTTTGTGACATAAAATACATAAATCATATTCACAACACAGGCGACATACATTCAATGTTAAAATTATGTCCTCTCCAGGACATTCAAGAATTTTATAAAAAATGAGGCACATTATCAGTGTGTCTTTTAAATTTGTTCTGTTTATTATCTGGGTATAAACATGGTTCTATAATGAGATAGTATACAGAACTTGGATGTATCCCGAAAATGGAATCACATGTTACAACCAATATTGTATAGATTTTGAGGTGGATCCTATGACCAGTATAATTTGGTGGATACAAAATTAGTAGAAACTAGATTTATTAGTCCTAGCCAGTTGTGTTGACTAAGTGAGTATTTCTACTTCAAATAAGTGTATATTCAGGTTGTTTGATTTTGTTGGTAACCCTGTGTTAAAGTTGTGTCCTGGAGAGGACATTTGCGTTTTTAACATTTCTATATTTATTAGGAATTGTCGACCTCCAAATGTTACAGATTGACCCTTTGTGGTCCATTCACACCGGGTTAATGAATGTAACAGCAAAAATGAAACTATAACATACCTCAGTACTTACGGACTTGAATGTCCCGGAGAGGACATATTTTAACGGAAAATTAGTTATTAAGATTTTTAATGTATATAGCATGGGAACTATGCTTTGCCGATTGAATAATTGAGTTGATATTGCTTACTGATAAGCTATATTACAACTACATTAACAGAAAAGTGAAATAACTTTATTATTCTTAGCTGGCAGCCTCCTTTGTCCTGGAGAGGACAAACTCAAAATTTGTTTAACGGAAATGGTGTGCTTTGATACAATCCTGCATGGTTTCGCGCACAGACCAGCTATTTAGAAAAGGTTTGAATTGTTTAGTTGATGAGCAACAGTAGTTTATTTTTCAAGTGTGAAACACGTCCATATACTAGATCTTGTAATAGTTATGTTGGCTGCAAATTCCTGAAATTTCATTTGAGACAGCATAACTGTGGCAAATTTGACAGTGATTATTCAATAATTTTGTCAATTTTTCATCTAGACTCATGAAATTTGGTCTGTAGATGGGCAGTAATGTGTCACATTAGAAAACAATTTGTGTGACGTCTTGATAATCACGATGGGGATCTCTTGAAGAAACAACTGTATTATTCCTTTATGCAACCTATTATGTGAAAGTGCCCAATTGGCTTATTTTGTTGCCTATTATTGTGTGCTTTGACAATATTATTTTTACTTTTCACTTCGTGATATTCTAGTATTTTTTATTTTTTATTATTGCCCATTATTGCCCACTTTGTCTAAAAAAGCAATATTGCCCAGCCCGGGTTTTCCCGGGGTGGGAAAATCCGGGCTGGGCAATATTGCCAACCCTGTAATATAGACTAAAAAATATTGAAGACCAGTAGGCTAGCCTTAACATGCCTAACAAACGTGTGGTCCTTTCTGAATTTGGTAGGCACTCATGTAGCCTATAAGCATTAATAATTGTTGGCCAGTCTCTAAATAATTTTTGAGACTCTAACAGTAAAAAATAACAGTCTCAATTTAACTGAACATTATAGTGTCACATAGCCTATGCCTAGACCTTTATGATATAAGGCACAGTATCACAATCAAATATGACTTACATGCTTAGAGATCAATGGAAATATATACCAAATTCCTGGAGATGGTAATTCTTTTTTTCATTCATTATCATCAGCTTTAACAGGGAATTTTGATAGTACCAGTTTCTATAGAAATGTGATATATTTCTTTTGGTCACCATGCTGGGATCTGACAATATTTGTTGGTTGAATGCTGGTGCATCGTCTACGACCCCTCCCATTAGACATGAGACGTTGATCCGGTGCTGGATTAATATTGGGCCGACGCCGTGGATGATGGGCCACCAATAGCCCAACATTAGTTACATGTCTTATGCTTACTGGGAGTTATATCCACACAGCTTCGCATATGGTGGGCTAACATTGGAACAACATTGCTGATGTCTGAAGGTTGTAATGAAAAGGCAGTAGGGCCTACATCTGCTTTGCCATGCAAAACGAGAAGGCATTATCTGCTTGTACCTCAATCATAGATGTCAGTCGCGAGTTTTATGTACCTGGTATGTACCGTTTTCAATGAGGCCTTGAAAAGAATGCGTGCATGAGACAATGAGCCAATGTTTTTTTTTATTATTGGGCAAGCGTTCTAGAGGTTGAGCCAACATTAAAGCAACATTGGTTCAAGATGGACACTGTTCATATACCGTACTTACAACGACACATTGTGTCCGTACGACACATAGTGACCATCTTCAGGTTTGCATAAAAATGATTTTTGATGGTACAATTAATGTTTCAACCTTAGTGTACATGAGCTGCAATTTCATTTTTTCCAACACATTTGTCATATTAACCCTTACACTGCCATTGGCGACTATAGTCGCCCCAAAAAAAGCAAGCGCAGCCTGCTGTAGTCGCCCAGTTATTTCTATTTTTTTTTCACTTTTTTTTTGTGGTGTCTTTCTATTTGCGCTTCAAAGGTGGCTAACTGACTGTAATATAATGGCTTTTAATATCAGTTGTTTATCAGATGTTTTTTTGAAGATATTACTCAGTGGGAAACAACACATATGCTGCAAATTTTATGCATAAGTGTCAGGAGGTAAATATTTGTTAAACCCTAGTGTCATAAAACCCACTTTCTCTTTTTTAACGACAAATAAATGAATGTTATAAATATTGTCAGGTTGACCATTGTTTCCCATAATATTTGTCTTGCTAGCAGCTCGCAAAAAATTTATAGTTAGCGCATTCTTTATATATATGCTTGCATGAAATGTGTTTATCTGGATGGATTTCATGGTTTCCGGCATGAAGCTTTGAGTGGGGTGTTGGTCTGGGGGTGCTCCCCTGGGAAAAAGAAATTGAGTTTAACATTTTAGTGCTTAGAATGGCCTTATTTTAACTGAGATGAGAGCAAAATATGGAATATTTTTTTCATTTCTTTGCCAACAAGGGGGAGGGGATTATCCTTTGATGCTAAGTGGTCCCCCCACCCGGCGGGAACCCTGGATGTATGTAATTTCTTTCGTTTTCATTATGCCATATATCTGTGACCAGGTGACAAATCGGTGAATCTTTGGGGTTTTGCTATATTTTGTATTCATGTGTTGCAGGCATAGATTTCAAGATTAAAACTGTGGAGCTTGAGGGGAAGAAAATCAAGCTGCAAATATGGTAGGTGGTTTAATGTCAAAACATTTTTATGCATCCAAGACAAATTTCTAAATAGTTACTGTAGATCATATTTTTTTCAATCAACAACTGCTAAGCTCAATTTTTTTAGTCATTTTTATTGAACAATCAGATCAGTGTTATTAGGAATGAATTCATTTGAAATTGTTGGAAATTGTGGGTTGCGATAGTGAGACACAACTTCAAGTGAGTGAAAATTAAATGATTCAATTTAGTGGATAAAGAATCAATTTTCAAGTATTAGTTTAAACAAAGGAAAAATTGCTTAGTTTGTGTTCATGTGGCACTGATTTTTGGTGTGACACTCTGTACACTGTATGTATATATAATGATTTTGTATACATACATTTATTTATTTAGGAAATATGTCTTGCTCATAGTCATAGCTAGGACATTGAAAGAGGTGTTTAAAAACCTTTGAAATGTTTGAATCTCATGGAAAATATTCACGCGTTTGAAGATGGCATAATCAGCAATAATCTGTGCTTAAACATACCGGTATTTGACATTTGGCATGTACTACAACAGTGATATTTAATTTATCATATATCATTCAACAAACTAAATTCGCAAGTACATGTACTGGTTAAGGTTATATAATGGTTAAGGTTATATAATGTCATTATTGTACAAATTATGTTCAATTGAAAGTGTCAGCCTGAGTTAGGTGCTCGATTGTTCCAAGACCTGTGAGGATCAACGCGTTCTCACTTGACACAGTTAAGTTCTTTTTTTGCTCAATTACAGAATTTCAATGCTCAGTTATTCACCTACCAAAAATGATTTACGTCGGAGTCTTGAATTTTACAGAATGTTCGTGGGAGCTCTCAAATGTGTACTTGACTAGTCTACTGTGTTGACATAGCATGCCTCATCTTGTCATCTTTGAAAATTAGTATCAATAAAGGTAGTCCATCTCAAATCAGATCCTGTCAGACTATCAACTTCATTTACAATTATTTCTGCAGGCTGCAAACTTTTAATACGCTAAGTGAAGAGGTGCATTTTATTATGCAGGTTACAAATTTTCAAGCAAAATGCAGTTATTCTTTACAAACCACCACCGTCAGTCTACAGATATTTTAAAAACATACAAATCGGGATATTTCTTTTAACCTGTCAAAATCTAAATTAAATTATTTAATTGTTCACCCACTTTAAAGTTGTGTCCTGCTAGGACAGTAGTTACTGTGATTCGCAGTTTCAAGTTGGTGATAATTACTCATATTTTTTTTAAATTCAACTCTTACAGCGCGGGGATGGACTTTAGTCGTCAGAATCTGACGTCTGTAGACGTCAGATTCTGCCGACTAAAGTCTATCCCCGCACTGTAATAGTGAAAATATTTCTAATGGCGGTAGACCCATAACATAGGTATTCAAAAGACTAACTAAGACATTTATGATGAATTCAAACTGAAAAACCCCTTTTGTTGCCATTTTTTTTTCAAATTAATTTAGCGCTTTAAGGGTTAAGAACAAACATTTGATAGAGTGATGTTGAAACACTTATTTTGTTCCTAATAACAATGATTTTATTAGAGCAATATGGGTTAAAAACAACTACAGTCGTGCTCAAAAGTACCCAGCAGAACTGGGCTGCTCACGTTGCGTGAGGCGATGTCATCAGGTAGCTTAGAGTTGTACATAAGGGTTATTACCATTGTACTGGACCTAGTACAAACATTAGTCATGAGGTGTGAATAAGGAAACAAATTAGAAATCAAATGTAGGTTGAGAACTGCTAGAAAAAACGTTGCGCCTCGCTGCCCCGGCGGTGTTGCGCTGCACTGTCTTGCGCTGCAAAATTCAGCAAACGTGGCCCCATTAAGAGCAGCGCGGCTGGTGAAAATCCTGTTTTTGGGGATGCTGATTATGCATGGAGGGACAAACTTGGTGGGATTTTAACGACACGTGACTCTTCTGGCTACTGTAATTGGCCACAAAGCAATGCCGAAAAAATGCGGCGCCGTGAAAGATAAACTTTTCTCAGTTTTTATTTTACGGCGCGGCGTGGCGCAGCATGCAGTGTGGCCCCTGCAATGATAAACAGTACAGTTCATCTTTTTTTTAAGACGCGGCGCAGCGCGACATTTTGTAGGGCCGTAGCTTTACAATAACCTCAACGACTATTGTCATATTGAGTTGATGCGATACCATTGTTCACATATTGTCCACTGAATCAAAGGCAATGTTAGCGTGTTCTCTTCTCTCATGTCATTTAGAACTGTCATTGTATATATATACAGTATGTGGAATGATACTAGGGCGAAATTATGTTCTATTTTGCGATGTAGAATATTTTGTGCGTACTGTAATCTGAAAATTATAGTTCTAATATCGATATTCTGAAGTAGTAGTGACACTCGTATATCGGTGAGCCCCCCCCCCCCCTGTCCCTTCTGTCAGGGGGAGGCTTTTTGTTTTTGTACCGTTTTGTCCGCCGCCGCCACTGCAAGTGTCCTGTGCGCAGCCATACCTTATCACCCCCATATCCACAAAACTGCTTCTCCGATTCATTCACTGTTCCAGATTCTGATAACTAGCATAAATTCCTAGGCTGCATCAATTTTTCAAAAAGTTGGGAAGATAGCCTGGTCATGGCGATCATCTTTAATCTTTTTTCATCAAATTAAAACCTTGTCGCCTTGATAACTTCAAAGTCGCTTATCCGCTATCCTCAATATTTAACATACTGCATAGTAGTATTATTTCCCAGACTGCATCGATTTTTCAGGAAGTTTGAAATGACGGCCATCTTTTTTTGGTAAATTAGGACCTTGTCAGCCCGATAACTTCTTTAAAGCCTCCAATTCGATATATACTCATTCAACATACTGCATCTAGGTATTAACAAATTAATTCCTAGATTGCATCAATTTTTCAGGAAGTTTGGATAAATATCTGGGTCATATGCGTATGTTACTGCATGCTAGACTAGTATTAATTCTTAAGACTTCATCAGTTTTTCAGAAAGATAAGAAAAATTTACAGCTTATGGCGGCCATCTTTAATCTTTCTGGGTCAAAGTAGCACCTTGTCACCCTAAAGTCCCAAACTCTGCTTCTTAATATTACTTGCTAATCAGATACATGCATGCACAAATTGATTATCTGGTAAAATTATCATTTTTATAAATTTTATTTGAAAAGTGTGAAGGGAGCCTTCTTGGGTGTTTACATGGTAAGCTCAAGTTTGTGGTTTAAAAAAAAAAAATCATCATGGCATTGAACAATTTCATCATTCAACATCAAGAATAAATGTTAGTTCATCACCTATAGTTCAAGTGTGTTTCAAGCTGCCGTGTTCGACCTGCATTAGGTAAGCAGGTGAAAATAAATGTATCAGATTAAAGCAGTAATTTTGCGATGGAGAATCTTCATAAGTGGCGCTCCTCTCGTTAAAGTGTGACTATGCATGATAATTGATATCACAATTCTTGACTTGACAGTGTTTCATAAGATTCAGAAAGGAAAATGCCGCATCGTATCATCTGATCAAGGGACACCTAATCTGTAATTATGCAAGCAGCTTATGAAGATTGCAGCAGTCTGGCTTTGAATGCTGCAGGGGGAGGTGCTAACTTCACTTCCACTTTCAAAATGTTCCAGTTCCTCACTGTTCTGTTGTAAAATGAGCAGCCGTCTGTAGGATGTGAGTAAACAGGGCCACCTCACAAATCACCGCCTAAGTTATATAACATGCATAGTCTACTCATCTTTCGTCTGCTGGCAAGATAATCCGACTTTAGGATGTTGATTAGATCTCTTGATGTTCGGATGTCGGTGTCTGCTCTTCTGTAGCGAGAATAAACCTTTACGAAACGGGCAGCGCGACATTGGATCTTCTCCAGCTTATCAATGTCTAGTCTGGTATGTGGGTCCCATACGCTTGATGCATACTCAAGGCTAGGTCTTACGAGGGTTAAATAGGCCAGCTCCTTAAGTCTCTCTGGGCATCCTTTGAGGTTCCTAAGTGATAAAACCGAAGTTACTACTAGCCTTTTGGCTTACTTTACCAATATGGGCTGAGAAAAACAAGTCCTCTGGCAAAAGCATCCCAAGATAACGACTGGTTTTGACAGAGGATAAAACATGACCATTAAGCTGATAAAAGTATGAATCTTTCCCCTTAGCTGTGGACATGATGTAGCATTTCTTGGCATTGAAATGTAGACCCCCAGATGTTTGACCAGCCAGCCCTCGAGGCTGGTCAAGTCCTGTTGAAGGGCTATTTGATCTTGCAAGCATGAAATTTCACGATGGAGCAAGAAATCGTCCGCAAAGAGGCGGCAATGAGATTTTACTTGCTGTGGTAAATTATTTATGAATATGAGAAATACAATAGGTCCAAGAACTGACCCATGGGACACCACCATTACCCATAGTCAGCACTAATTATAGGAGAACAAAATTCGTCTACGACCACTTTCTGTGATCTCACCATAAAAAGCCAGAAATCCAGTTAAGTATACAGTCACTTTTAATCCCATAATGTCCAAGTTTAGACATCAGCCGATGATGATTACGCAATAAATTAGGTGTGAAGGTAACAATTTACATTAAAGGACGAGCATGATCAAGGTGTTTTTGCACAGGTTTAATTAGTCACAATAACCTGGGTGGGGTTGATTGCGACGTGACAATAGATCAGATGGGCAGAGTTTCCTGGGGGCCCTTTTAGGGGGTGGGGGTCCCCCCTAAAACTAGCTCCCCCCCCCAAAAAAAAATTGCTTTTTCCGCTCGCGCAGCAGCTCCCTTCCATTAATTATCACCCTCTCCCCCCCCCCCCCCCTGCATGACACAAAATCATCCAGGAAAACCTGATGGGCATGGCGCTTTCTGAAAGTTAGACGGTCGACATAGTGCTCCTGAAGGCAACTTTGCGCCTGCAGAAGGTTGCATGGCGTTGTGCCATGTTTGAGCCATGGCTACATTGTAGCTAGATGAAACACTGCTTGAAACGGGTGATTAATTATACTATGAGCAGCTACCATTGGGCATGTTGAGGCACTGGCAAAAAATGACCTTTCGAGACTGTTGGATGTTAAAGGAGGTTCATTTGTATCTGAAAGGTCATTTTGGGAATGGTCAAGTAGCCTCCCATAATAAGGGTATAATAATCAGGGTCCTGCCCAGACATTGGGCAGTGATAGGCGGTCTTGGCACAGACATGTCAATTTTTATACTACAGCCATGTTTTTATACTCAAAATACTCAGTTTTCCAAGTTTTTTCCAACTGTTGTGGTGGGCGGCATGTCAGAGTGCTGGGCTCGGCCGCCCAGCGCCGCCCACCGTGGGCAGAACCCTGCATAATATACAGGCCGCCCACCGTGGGCAGAACCCTGCATAATATACAGAAAGTTGGCTGCTCATGATGCCTGCTCCTATAAGCAGGTCGAGGTTCTACTGTAATATTGTTAGAACAGTTTCTTTTAAGATAAGAACAAGTCAATAGTTCTACAAATGTCAAATGGCCTTGAGTTTTTTCGAGATAAAAATTAACATTTCAATTAATTACAATTTATTAAAGTTCAACCGTCATATGTAATTAAATTGCATGTATGTACGCCCCCTAATCCAAGGCAGACAGGCCCGTATATAAATATATAAACTGATAAAACGTAGGTCTATGTCTACATGTACTGTGATCTAATCAATTATCATCTTCTCAATAAATAAACCCTTTATATATCTCGAAGAAAATGAGCATCATTCTTCAATTGTCTAGTTTATTTTTTTTTAATTAAACATGTACGTGAGTTAAAATTTATGTTGTTGGAGATCACGGCCAAGTTTTTGAAGCAGGACACAGATAGCTATATAATGTCATGCCTCTGAGATTACTTTTTCAAAAGAGTACCGGTATTTATCTTTTATATTTTCAAAATACCACACAAATGCCGCTTATATCTTGAATATATGTGCGACTATCATGGAAATATCTTTTCGTCACAGGACTAGGCTGGCAAAATTTCCAATACAGTGTATACATGTATAATATAGCAGCATGTACGTATGTGGTCTGGATAGTATACTGGTAATATTTATTATTATAATACGTCATCAGGTTTTAATGCATGTTTTTTCTGTTGTTTTATCTATGCTACTTGGCCAGAGTGTGATGATTCACATCGATGTTGAATTGTCACAAAGTCTTATAATTAATCTTGTTTTGTGATCTATTTCAATAGAATATGTACATCATCATGATTATGTGTATGCGTTTATGACATGAACAAAGAAGTGGATGAGTCACCTATTAATATAGATTTATTGGATCCTGGCGAACCTCACACGTGGCACTGGTTGTGGAACAACAATTGAATCATGGATATGTTTGAACAGTGCGCATTTTGTCATGATAGTTTATGGCATGGTATATAGTAATATAAACAGAAATGACATGGATGGAAAGGGCGTAGTCTTCACTCGTCGTACACATGGTACAGCTAACATCGTATTTTGTTTGTTCAATTTATTTTGTGAAGATATTCAAAGCAAAATATCCCTCGGTCGTTGGGTGAAGTGGACAATGAATATTGTAACTCGTGACTATGACCTGTAGTGCGTTATACACCGCGTGACGCAGTTACTAACCCTCCCCACCCCAAAAAAAACGCCAGACGTTGATCCAATGTTGGTATAATGCTGGGCCAACATTTTTAACGGTTGGCCAGCATTAGTTCAACATTTGCTCAACGCCGTGTGTTAGTAGGCCGATCACCTCCTGTAATCCCATTAAACACGATATATCCACTGATCCACTGTTGTTTCATTGTTGTGCCATCGTCGTCGACGCTGGCCCAACATTGAGCCAACATTGGGTCGGTGTGTCGTTTTTACTGGGATCACACAGACACCAGAATTTTCTCAATGTTGAGACAACGTTATTCTTAGGGCTTTGTTTTAAAGCTGGACGATGTCACCATGTTTACGTTTGAGCTTGGTAAAGTTCCTGGATGTTTTGTTAGCAATATGAATTAATATTATATATTATATGACTGGTATACGACTGTTTCATTAAAAGTTTAAGTCTAAAACCCTAGGTGTATGAAATTAAGTGATTTTTCAAGGATGAAAAAATATGATGTGAAGCATCATCATTAGGATTAAAAGGGTCTGAAGAGGTTATGGCATGCTAGTGAAATCACCAGGCAGTGGGAGACTTGACAAATGTGCGGAATGTGCGAGGTCGCGCCTGTTGTCAGGCTTGTGGGTGCAGCCACCAAATAACACTTTTCATGAATATGCTTCTAAGTTTCAAATATCTTCGGTACGTTATTTAAACAGAACAGTACGATACTCGATCTGTTGTAGATGTCTGTTACAACACAGTTGGCTGGAATGCGAATCTCCATAATCTGATGATCAACCATAACGAATCTAATTTTCAGTTGTAACAATTATATACATGTATTAGTCATACTTGCATAATTTTGCGTGATATAATTTATTATGATAATATCTTACAATACATCTATTATGAGTCGCTATACCGTATTAAACATAGGCCTACTAAAGAAATACCTGTCAGCCATATTTGTATAAAAGTGAAACGCGCATTCATAACGTCGAATATCTTTGTAAGAGCTAAAGCCTTTATCCTGACGTTATTTTCAAAGCGAATATTTTATTCTGGTTCATATTTGCGTATGCAAATATTGTTATTATGACAGCGTTGATTTCCTATGATCTGTAGTGTACTGTAGGCCTACATGTACTGTGTTGTGTAATAAGAAGAGGTGTAATTCAGGACGACTGCTTTACAATTTGTAACCCTTCGTATCATGGCATGGCTACCAAAATCACTTAATATATGGCCTGACATGTCCAACCTGACCTGATAATTACATTATAGTATTTATACAGGCCTATAATTAGTAGTTTTGAGATTCGTCGCCCCTGTTCATTCTATTGTCAGCGTGTACGACCTTCAGATAACAGTCGTCTCTGTTTGCCAGTGATTTGTATATGAAACCAGATGTGTGTCAAGCATGACTGATGTACACAGATGCATACGATACGTCATCACACCGCTGGCTCAAAGCTGGTTTAATGTTCGAGAATCTTGTCCAGCATTGCGTCAGCACTTTCATAACACATTCCCCAGTGACCATGAGTCGTTGTCTCACCCAAGTGCTTTAATGGTTGCCCACCGTCTGCGACGCCGAGCCAACATTAAATTAACAATGGTTGATCGCCTCTACCAAACTCGATACGCTGAGCCAATGCTGTCCTGACGTTGGTCCACCATCTGTGACGCTGGGTCATTATTAAGGCAACATTGTCTCAACGTTCTGGCATCGTGTATCAGAAAATATGATAGTGAAGAGGATGTGAGATGAGAAAACCAATTCTCTGCTGTGGCAGACAACCCAGCAAACACAAGACTTTGAGCCAATGCTGTGTTGATGCTGGGCCAGCGTCGCAGACGATAGGCCAACACCAACCCATCATTGGTTGCACGTCTCGTGTTTGCGGGAACACGATACGCGTTGACCCAGTGTTGTCTAAATTCTGCCTGCATCACATGATATGATGAACAAACTTAGTGAGCTCCCTGCTCTAACGCCTGCTGTGAGTTGGGATGTATCAGCCACTATTAAGTTATGTCAAGTGTCAACAGTTAACTTTCTGTCCAACTTGGCAAGCCCCTGTGCAATGTACATTGTTATATCGGGCCTGCTGTAGCTTCTCTACCCAACACAGGGCCAATTCTAAAGCAATAGCCCAACATTGAGTCAATTCAGGGGGACATTCAGGTCATCTATTGATGGGAGTCCCTGTATTTAGTACGTGATATAGGCCAATTATAAGTGACAAGTCCACGTTAGCTAAAAAACGTCCGCGTATTTATAATTAATTATTAATGTAAAGAACATACATGTATTAATTGATGTCCAAATATGTCGTTGACAAACATGACATTAATCAACATTAATGCGCTTCGTGTCTGAAATTGTATTCCATTTAATTATAAAACATGATAATGTTATAAAGGACTTTTTCTGTGTATCGGTACACAGTTTTCATGAAATATCAACTTTAGTACAAGCACAATTGAGCTGGTACAACCTGATTTGCGCTTCATGTCTGAAATTGTATTCCATCTTATTATAAAACATGATTGATAATGCTATAAAGTACTTGTAATGTGTACCGGTACAGTTTTCGTGAAAAATCAACTTTAGTACAAGCACAATTGAGATGAGCTGGTACAACTTGATTCATCATCACGAGCAGGATCAACAGCAGGATCTCATACTGCCCACAATACAATATACAGGCTGCTGTTTACTACATCTGTACGACAATATATTAATCTGAGCATTAATATTATTATAAACCTATCTATTTCACCGTAAAATTTCACTTTTATCTGTATATTTTAGTCAAAGTGATTGCCTTTAATAAGTTAAGGGTATTTAGTGTTTTTGTTTGTCAACTCTATTATAATAACTTCGTCATTTAGTCATTCATATTATGCTATAGTCTGTCCGACGGTGGAGGATGGGTCCAAAATGAAAGTTAGCTTTTTGGTATCGACTGACAGTCAGTCAATTCTCAAGCGATTGTCACGAAATTGCAACCATTATTATCTTGTCATTTTGCAACAACCCTAAAAATTTCCCGAAATTCCATTTAGTATTTGAAAAGTTAGACCATGTGACATGTAATGCAATTCTGAGAATAAACCCGAATGAAGTTAATGGGTTTATACATGTTATCAGGTTATAGTGGAGCGACATAAATAGACATTTACTACATGTCAAATGGTCTAACTTTTGAACTATCCAATATTTTTTTACGAAATTTTCAGGATCTATGCCAAATGACTAGAAAATAGGTTTTACAAAATTTCATAAAAATCGCTTGAGAATTGACTGCCTGGATACCGAAAAGCTAACTTTCATTTTGGACCATCCTCCACCGTCGGCCAGACTGTAGTTGGTTATTGGTTTCGTATATTATCGCCCATGATAATATATAACAATCAGTCTATTTATCACAATTTATTATTTTTATATTTCTACCAATGTAGTAGGGACTTTGATGTTCACTTTCTACAAACCATAAATGAATTGATGTACTTCATTTTGTTTCAATACTCTGACATTTAACCCTTATAGGATAGACTTTTGTCGTCAGAATCTGACGTCTGTAGACGTCAAATTCTGATGACTAAAGTCGATATCCGCACTGTAAGAATCAACATGTTTATAACGGCCGTAGACCCATAACAGGTATTCAAATGAATCAGGAAGAGCTAACTAAGACATTTATGATGATTTTGAATTGATAAAAACCCTTTGGTTTTCATGTTTTTTATAAAAATATTCAGCGCTTTAAGTGTTAATACACATTATGTAACGGGTATAAACTAGGCGTTTTGTAGGACGTAGTGTCTACCGTTCAATGATTGCAAGGGTCGACCAAGACACCTTGCGGTTTCTATAAGTATATATGTTTGCATGCTTCTTGTTTATAAAAGAAGAACATTTATTTCACTGATCAACGCGACTGCACTGTTTATTTTGACATAATTTTCTTTGCTGTGAAGGGTATCGGTTTAAAGTCATACACGACCTTATCTCACTCAGGTCCCGAATGCCAACAGGATACTAGCTGGTGGTAGTACATCAGAAGGTGACAGCTTGATAATACTAATGCTGGTTATCATATTGTGACAGCAGTTATACAGACAAAAACTAGGGATGTCTGTATCGGGCAGGATATACTAGTCTTTATCAGATCTATGTCATTCTAGTCAAATAATTTACCATTTAGTAAACTACAATGGTCATGCACTTGTTACGACGTCTACATGAGAATGACTATAATCAATTTCAATCAGTTTTATTAGTCGATCGATCACTGATTATTGAAATGAGAGAACATGAGTGTTTTAAACATCAAAATTTGTTTTTACTCACTTGACGTTGTGGGTCACGGTATCGAGACAAAACATCTAAGGGTGAAATTTTAAATAAGATAACTAGATGGGGGGGGGGGGGGTGGCAACGGTTTATTTGTCAATTAACCAACACTTGACGTGAGGTTAAAGCCAAAAATGGCAATCAATGATAAATTATATTACATGACAATCAATAATAACAAAATATTTTTCACTACATAATTATTTCAATTTGATTTGTTAAGCTTCTACCACATATTATTTTACCTGGTATATACCCACTCAGGAGGCCACGACTTTCTAGATGATTGTATGTACTTATTTTGTGAACATGTGTTTCTCTTGCAGGGATACTGCTGGCCAGGAGAGATTTCACACAATCACCACATCTTACTACAGAGGGGCCATGGGCATTATGCTAGTCTACGATATCACAAGCACCAAGACATTTGAAAATATATCTAAATGGTTAAGAAATATTGATGAGGTACACACACATATATATATGTAATTATGTTGAATTTATATGTACCACACAAGCTGATTAATATATCGGCATATCTATATGCAAATATACCACTTTGAAAATCTGTCATTTGACTTATATTTTGAAATTAATAGTTAAAAGTAATTAAATATTTCTTTGTCTGTGTCATAAGTTGGCCTTTTTAGAACTTAGAAAATTTGCGTTCCAGTATATTGCGTCACAGGTGTGAGCGCGCGACATCAGTGACTGAGGTGTTTTCCATTGTCACAGGGCTTAGTGGATTGAATATTACGTAACAATAGTTCAGAGAGGCAGAATAGTCGAAGAGCAGCATGGCGCACTTGAAGGGTAACATGGTGCTCATGAAGGGGCAACGTGGCGCTGCGCCATGTTTGAAATAGCTAGATGAAACACTGCGTTCCATGCTTGAACTTTAACCCTTTAACCGCCGGTGCCGTCCATATTAGTTTTTTACATTTTTATATCACATTACTTATCAGCTTTTAAAAAAGATGAAAAATGACATTAATCGGCAAGATTTAAAATTTGTTGACTGCCATTTTGTCAAATCTGAATAATTTTCACTCACTTAAAGTTGTGGATCGCGTCAGCGAGACACAACTTTAAGTGGGTGAAAATTCCAATTGAATTATCTCGCGGTTAAAGGGTTAATCATGTTCTTGCAACATTATTGAAGTAGTGAATGCTAACCATAACACATAAAAACGATATAATTAATGATTGTGTTGTATCCATACATGTATGTATCCTCCTTATATTTGTAGCATGCAAATGAAGATGTTGAGAAGATGATCCTGGGAAATAAATGTGACATGGATGACAAACGCCAGGTACAAAAAGAACGAGGAGATTCGGTAAGGAGATACATACTAACTAAATATGAAATAATTAAAAGAGCTACGTTGTATATTCTTTGTGCTTATAAATGTTCACAATTGTACAATAACATAACTTCAATCGAAATCTTTCAACATCATATAAATAGCGCAGTAGCATAAACTAAGTAACATGTTGAACAAACGATAAAATTTGCAATATGAGTCTTACAATTAGATAGAGCGTAAGATAATAGATGCCCTATATCTATTTCATCTAAACTGTATTACAATAACATTTTTAGTTTTTCTAGAAACCGAAGTATAATTACGTTTTAAAGTGTTGTAAATCTTTCTAAGCTTGTTTTCTTCACAATTAGATTAACTACAATTAGATTAACTGATTATGTTTATAATACCGGTACATATATATGTATACCTTTGTTTGTGTTTATTTTTCAGATTGCTAGAGAACATGGTATTCCGTTTTTAGAGACAAGTGCAAAATCTAATATCAATGTAGAACAAGCATTTATGGATCTAGCACAAGCAATTCTGAATAAGGTAGGACTTCATTTTACAGTTTAAAAGTTTATCGGTTCATTAGCTTTACAAATATGATATATATACTGCCTTTAATATTCTACTTTATCTTAACTTTTAACTACAGGGGAATTTCATACGATTATTATTCACCGTGCAATCCCCCATCGCACAGTGAATGAAAATGATAATTTCCTCGAATACCGGACCGTAAGATATGTCGAACGTAAAACTCCTAGCTTCCTCCTTATAATGGACGGCACCATTTCCTATTAAGTCTGAATATGCCCATGAGGCACAATGCACATACGTCACTAGTAGGTGAAAGGTCGGATGTCTTGTTTTCTGACATTGCCAAATGTATGTGTTTTGTGTTGTTGCAGACGCCGGGTAAAGACACTGACGGACATGCGAAACCGGGTTTAGATATACACAAGACGGAAAGCAGATCCAAGTGTTGCTAGAGACAGGACTCTTTGCCCACTTGGCCTGGGCCGAACTATTTGCTGGCCGTCTAGCATACTGACTGGTGACCAGCCCTCTTCAGCTATTGATGAAGCAGGTTGACCACAAACACTGTGGACTAGGGACTTGTATGGAAGGCACACATTGTGTGACCGGACGAGTTTGTGTGAATTTTACAGCATGCTAGTTGCTAGTTTGTATGGAACCAGCAGACACGACACGTCGACCCAATGCTGGGCTAATGTTGGCCCAGCGTCTTCGACGCTGAGCCAACATCAGCCCAGCATTGGGTGAACGTGTCGTGTCTGCTGGGGTGGAGTACCATTTCCTGCTTGTGATAAATGTGGTCGTGTCTGTAAGTGAGGGTGTCAAGTAATCAGTCGCAGGGCAACACTACGGGATCACACAAACGACCACGTAGCCAAGCCAGCCATTTCTTCACAGTGGATCATCAGACATGATAAGTACCAAGGGGATTCTTTGATCACACCAAGCGACTCTAATTACAAGGGGACATTCTCCGGAGGGATTCTCACACAGGTTATGTTTTGAAGCTGATTACACATCATTGTGTCGTCGTGTTCTGTCACTGCTTCTGCTGTGAAGACCAGTGATTAAACACGTGATTTTGTCACTTCGAACAAGCGGCTTACCTCTAATCTAGTAACCTGTCAATTCGTCATTTAGAAATAAATCCATTGACAGAGTGCTTTCTACCCTTTAAACTTACATGGCATATTTTAAATGAAATTAATTTAATGAAACAATTTTGCATAAGCGATTACCTAAACCCTTATCCTGCTGAGTAAATTTATTAAAATTTTCAACCACTTGAGGTTGTGTCTCGCTACAGCGATCCACAACGTCAAGTGGTTGAAAATTACTCATATTTGTCTAATTTGAGAACAAATATTTACTAATCTTGATATTTAAACTGTCATTTCATTCCCAATAATTGAGATTTAATTGGCTAATAAAATGGATGAAAAACGACATTAACCGTCATCAGCAGGTAAAGGGTTTAAGATGTTCTGAACGGTAATTTGAGATATTTTACTTCAGTTGACAATGTGAAAAGACACATGGGTGTTGGAAGGAAGGTTTAAACACAGTATTTTCAAATGATTAGTTAATAATTATATCTATAATTCCCCCAAAATCGGATACATGTATCAAGTAATTTCCACCTATTTGAAACTGGTTGGATGTTAGTGTCACACAGTTTTTAGCAAGCACCTTGAAAAACGTTCTGTCCCAAAATACATTAGCCCGGAAGCAAATTCTACTGGACAATGAATGTTCAAAATTTAATAAATTTAATCAATCAATGTTACATAAATCAGTAAATAATGCAGTGGGTATGACTCATTTTGTTGCAATATCATTTTTCATGTTTTATCTGAGACTTTTCAGTTGGGGTATGATCAATAATAATATACACAGTGGTGTATGGCTAATATACAGTAACAATTGTCAAACCTTCGGTCGTCTCAATTGTGTGATTATGATAGTCTTCGATTTTTGTGTGTACCTGTATACCAAAACAAGGTTTAATATCAAGGGACAAAACGTTTATTCATGTGACTATAATACTGCCGTGCAAAGCCAAAAGGCAGTATCTGCCAACTGCCAAGTAAATATTTTGGCTTTGAATGGTGAGCTACTCGTGTGTTGATATAAAGTTTAACAGTGCCTCCTCAACCATGTTACCTGTTGGTACTTACTTGGGTAATGCTGGAAAGGTTGAACCTGCACTTAGCTGATATATTAGGATTGAAGAATGTCCCTTAAGGATTAAACACCCCCCCCCCCCCCAGCAAGCACGAGACATTTCCCCAAGGTTTGTTTAATGCTGGTCCACCGTCTACGACGCTGGTCCAACATTGAATCAACCTTGGGTCTCGTGTTTGCTGGGCCTTTAGTGGAAGAGGTTCATGACTAAAGAGACTTCAGTGTTGACTTCCACAAGTTGAGCCTTTGGAATTAGAGTGTATCTGCCTTCTTTTCAGCGACAGATACACCCTTTTAGTTCCAAGCGAGAGCTTAATGTTAGTCGCGGTCAGTCAGCGTGAAAACGCTCATCAATGAACATATTATTGTATATCCGCAGTCACCACTCTTTGTATAAAACAGCTTATTTCCGCCCCGAGCTTAGAAAATCAAACCAAGCTTCGTGTCCATTTCGTTGTCGTTTCTGCTTCATTAGCTTGGTTATGTACAGAGCAATTTCTGTCAGTTTGCTGTACAGCTCATCATTCAGCTTATGTCAGCTTTATGGGTCAATTGTAAATTTTATTTGTGGGCTTTTACACCTTTCTTCTACGTTCTTCTACGTTCAGTAGCTGAACACAAATAAATATTATTATCTTCAGTGAGGCGGTAAGTTATTGTAAAGGATATTTTCCACATTTAATAGTCACGTTTTTCTGTATTTTTAATCGAACCAAATGAGTCTGCAGTAATGGTAAATTGTGTAATAATATGTTTGTTTGTGTCATACAGGTGATAAAATAAAGTATTATATATTTATGTGAAGAGGCATTTGCCATATTTTTACCACATTTGTAACAAATATTGTATTATACTCCAATTTAAATAACATCAAAAAAATTAAAGGGATAAATGTGACCTACTTGGTACTATGCCCGCTTCATTTCAACAAGGAGTAGAGTACAGTATTGGAACATAATTAAAAGGGAACAGAAATCAGTGTTATTATTTTCATTATCTATTTGCTGCGTGCAGTAAACTGAAACATTCATTATTCTATTTTGATGATGTTGTATTGTGAGAAACTAACATGATGTTTTCTCTGTATGGATTTTACCTTCTTTAAGGTCTAAAAGCAAGAGATTTCACAACTGGTACTTTCCTAATATATAACAATCATTTTTTTTTATTCTTTGGATTCTCTAATATTTGAAAAAAATATTTTATCTGTAAGAAAACAAGTCGATAAAGCTGTAAACTTATTTCCATTTGTTCTACTGTTTAAGATGGACTTCACGTCTCGTCATATTGAAATGAAAATGTCATATGTCACGGCACACAGTACGTATTAAGTGTATGCGGAATCATTTAATGCTAATGTGATTTGTATTGCTTGAATGGTATGTATAACTAGTGATCAATTGTACACAGATTGTGGCGGAACGTTTACTTAATAAGAGTTTGAAATTTAAAATATCGTCATGAAAACGTTGTGATTATTTTCATGGTCCGACTAATGAAGATACATGTACCTATTGCAGCTTATCTAGTCAAGCAGCCCTATGATCTTTGCTCATGGGTTGAATGATAGAAAGTATTTTAATGACTTCGACATCCTACACATTGTGAGATGTGTAAGATTTAAATACCCTTCTCTAACATGTTGCGTCTAATGTTGCTTTTCTGAAGTTGGAATTCAGTCATACAGTGTGCCGTATGTTAAGAATATAACTGCTATTCAAAGATGGCTTTCCTTATTGGTGTAATTTGAAATATAAACAGAAATAATGTTTCTTTATCTAACTGTATGACGAGATAGGGTGTTATTCTCATTGTTGGCTAATCTGCACTGCTACTCCCTGGGAAACATTCCAACTACCTCTCCCAGTATTCATAATGCTTTTTTCGTTGGAACAAAAATAACAAACTTATATATATACTAAGCTACTAGGCTATTTAATGTAAACATGTTGCTAACTATCGCAATAGCATGATATCAGCATGGACTTCGCGTGTCTTAACTTACCTCTGGAATCTAAGTAACTGGTATTCCTATCACACTATAGTGATTGTATTGGGTTGGTCTTCCTTGCATCCGTGATCGATATTTGAACTGCATGTAGCAACTTAGAAAAGGCAATTGTATGCGGAGCGTAATATTCTGCTCTAGTCTATGTATGTATGTATGTGAACAGCTGGAAACACAAAGAAATGTTGCCTCTGAGTCTATGAGAGAATATCCCAGCTACTTTAGTGGTACTCATTATAGCAAATAAATGGTGGGGCTTGCTTAATAATTTACAGATTATTTATATGCACAGTTCAGTTTGGAGTTTATTTTCTTCCGATGCACCGATATTTTTAATTGACATCCTCCTTTGCAACACTGACATGCATGAAATTAGGGAAAATGTGATCTTGTTCGGTGTTAACAAATTTTCTTGGCTACTTGGTTATTTGAAATAAAAATGGCGTACCCTAATAGCATTTACAAAGTGGGAATTTTGTATTCATCGAAATTTGAATATTTTATGATATTTATAGAATTGTATGCATGAGTACATGATTCATGTGATAATTTCATTTATTCTTGCAATTTATTTCAGATTAACATCGATTTAATACAGCGCAGTGATTCTTGTATGCAGTGAACTGATAGAAACCATTATTTTGATGAAATTTGTTCCAAGTATAAGCTACTAATTTAAATCTTATATATTCGCTGCTGTACATTTTCTATACTTTGTTCAAGTTTTTATTTTTAGTAGAAATATTGATATGTTGCCAAATTTTTGTAGATGAATCTAAAGTGTGGTTGTGATGAGGAATAATTGTGGATTTGAAATCACTAGACTTAGGTCGATCATGCATGTTAATGAGAAAACGTGCTTTAAATAGTATTGCTCATATTTTATTTTCGTTTATTAACGTAGTATGTGAAATTTTAATGTGTTTTTTATATAGTTGATATTTATTCTAAAAATATCAATTAGCTATCTTTATTTGAAACTAATTTTAATAAAGATCATTACCACACGAAACAACTACTTTATTAGACAATTCAACTTAAGGTTATACATTAGTAGGCTGCTTGACCAGCACATGGCTCATTAGAAAGAGACTATGTAACTGCTGTGATATCATTTTGTGGACATGTAATATTCCCTCAGAGTAAAAAGAGCAGTTTATTCCAGGGGCCTGTTCCAAGCTGATTTTAGGAGGTAACTAAGCAATAACAAAATAGTCAACCTAAATTGTTTAACCCTTTAACCGCCAGTGTCGCATATATTTGAGTTTTCATTTTTTATTAGCACATTAAGTACCACCTTTTAAACATGTTAAAGATGAAATAAGACATCACTCAGCAATATTTGAAAACTGTTGACCTCCATGTTGTCAAATCTGAATAATTTTCACTCACTTGAAGTTGTTGATCGCGTCAGCGAGACACAACTTCAAGTGGGTGAAAATTCAAATTGAATAATTTGGCGGTTAAAGGGTTAATTCTGGGCCTGCGTCGTGGACGACCAGACAACATTGAACTAACATTATTTTATGTATGTTTGCTTGGGAGTAACTGGCCAAGCAGAATGATTCACCACCCAGCCAACACGATACGTTAACCAAATGTTGGTTTTATGTTGTTTCACTGCTTGCGATGCTGGCCAACATTAAAATCTAGCTTTGCTTGGTACACATAAATGTGCTGCTTAAATGGACTAAGCTATCACTTTTATGCTAATCTCAGAACACGGCCCTAAAATATACATTTTATATATACCAGGTAGACATTTGATTTATATGTGACTGGTGTATATTGAAATATTGCATTGAAAAACATTCCTAATGATTTATTTGAAGTTTCGAGATCGAAGCTTAACATTGCATATAAATTACCACTTATGATTATTATTTTGTTATTTTCAAGCATCGTGGGAATGTTACATGGCACGATATCATGGCACACACATTAAATACCAAAGAAGAGCACCATAGATTAAAGTTCCGCTGTAGATATTCATATTTATTTAAATAGTAACGTTGTGTTGTTTGAATCAGTATCGGTTATTGATTAGCAATCACAATTTGCATTTATATTGTGGAAGTGCGATGAGCAACCCCAGGTACTGCCTCTACAGAAATGTATTTATTAAACAGTACGCTAAATGAAAGTTTTATAATATATTAAGGTTTGAATATCAATTTTCCAATTGTTTCTATTTTTTTTCTCCACATTTTACAGTTGTGTTTCTACAATAATATCGTTTTTATGACTGGAGATTCACAGATATTTCCAACACGTCAGTACTTCCTGAACATCATGAACAATGTTCCAACGATAGCTGTCGAATTTATTACTCTGAATTACACACTGCTGTGGTTGCGCAATCATAAAATAAAAAGATATATAATGAAAACAGACGATACGAAAATAAGACGTTCCATAATTTATAAAACATTTGTCTATTTTCTACCAACAAAGACAATAGGTCAATTCTGCAAGCTAAGGAATAAACAAAACCCACAAACACCATGCGTTATGGATTAGCAGTTGATCTTGAATTAATTAGTAAATTAATATTATGTGTATTTCAACATCGTCGCCATGGTATCATGTCCATTATATTTCTATTCATGGTTGTATGCTATGCTTCCATGGGCCACGCGAAGAAAAAACGAACATATTGACCACCCACCATAGAAGTTATCCATATGGGTGGGCCCACAATCATACATGTCTACACAGGACGACGCATAGCTGCTTTTAATTCCTTGGGATGATCATAATTATGCATTTGTAATGCCCTCTCTCTCATCTGCTATCATTGTATTTCTGTTTTCTCTGGGCAATGCTCCAACGCTAGCCATTTATATTATAATCAGCGCCAGGACATGTCCAATAAACCATTTTCATTATTTCGTTGTCATTGGGCTTGTTTAGTGAGTACACATTATATCTAGTGTATTGTCATGGAAACAATTTGCTGAATTCACGTCCCATTGAATTGACGTTCAGTTCTGCGATGTTGCCGGGCCAGCAAATTACCTCTTTTAAATGTATGTTTCGATCGCAAATCACTTTCACTACTAACATCTCGACCATCTTTTAAATCGGCTATCATACTTATTAGTTCTACTGGCAGGATATGTCTGCCTAAATCCGGGTACCTATAGCTCAAATAACAGATTTAAAATTGTAACAATGAATTTTCGATCTATCAAACTCAAAACTGCACCCTTCTCCGAATATGTGACTAAATGCGGACATTGTGGCGGTGACAGAAACATGATGAAACAGAATCAACGATGGCATGCCGACATCTTCTAGGATACTTCCTGGCTATTTGTTTTTTCACGAACCTCGGACAGGAGGAGGTGTAGGCATTCTAGTTTCTGAGCAATTCAAAAGAAATATTCATTCTCTGCCATAATGAGTGATTTCTGCACATATCGGAAACAAATATAAGCTTCAATCCGGTACATGTCAATTTTTTGACGAATTTCAAGATTTGCCAGAGAACATAATTCCACTACATGATAGTTTGTATATATTGAGGGATTTCAACTTGCATCTAGTCAACTGAACTCTGAAATAAAAAAACCCATTAAAATCCTCACATTTTTTTACCCCAAGCAGCATGTAAATTTGCCAATTCATGGTCATTGGCTAGATCTTTTAATCACCAAACGCGTCATGTGGTCATATCTGAAATTTACAGTTGTAAGACTGGAACAAGGGAAAAATTGTTCCGAAAGATTAAAAAAAGTTAATCATAAATCGTTTCTATCAGATATTATCGATTCGGATTTAATAAAGAAACCAGGCAAATATCTCTCAGCACTCTGTCAGACAAACACACTCCTGCAAGTACAAAGACTCCATGAATGATTTCGGAAATAATAAAGGCTAAAACCCTTCGTCACAATCTCAACGAACATGGCGCAGATCTCGCACACACCTAGATGTCAGTGATACCTGTGTAATAAAATGATGACAAAAGATAAATCGCATTATTTAGCTGATGTTATTTCAGAAAATTCGGACAATCCTCGACGCTTATGGAACTCCTTAAATAACATTCTGCACATAATTTCATCCCGGCTCTGCCAGAACACACATCAGTAAAATCATTGTGATAATTTCTCTGAATATTTTGTTGATAAAATTGAAACTATTCCTTCCAAATTACTAGAAAAAGTACCGAATATTCCATCCGTGCAGAAAACAGAAACCAGATCTAAAATAAACATTTTTGAACGTGCGACAGAAGATGAAATTAAAAAGCTTATTTTGAGCTTATCGTCATTTGATCTGGACCCCTTTCCCACAAGCTTGTTGAATAATTGTCTCGAGATAATAATGACTCCCATCACTGACAAAATCAACATTTCCATGGAAACTAGTACATTTCCTCAAAATTTCAAAAAAGCTCTTGTAAGACCACTACTTAAAAAAACATGTCTTCCTAAAAGCGAACTGAAAAATTACAGGCCTGCATCCAACTTACGTTTCCTTTCCAAAATCTTAGAAAAGGTAGTAGCCAATCGACTGCAAGCTCGTATAAAAAACAAGAGCACGCTCGAAAATAACCAGCCGCAATTATTGAACTTGAAACAAGGTCAAATAATTGACGTAAAATGCAAAAAATCACAATAAATCAGTCATTTTAAATTTTATTTCAGTCTTTAATGAACGTGTCCCGAGAACTGGTCATTAGTAACATGCATAACAAGTTTGGGAAGGTTACATGAAAAACGTTTTAAGTTATCGCGCCCACAAGGTCAAATTATTGACGTAAAATGAAATAAATCGGCCATTTTGACTTTTTCGGCCATTATCGCACTTGTCAGAGAATTGCTTATTAGTAACTAGCTTAACAAAATTTGGAAGGATACAAGAAAAACTCTTCAAGTTATCGCTTTTTTATTATTTTTTTTATAGCCATTATCGAACTTGTCCGAGAACTGCTATTAGTCGCATGCTTAACAAATTTCAACAGGATACATGAAAAACTTTTCAAGTGATCGCGCCCACAAGGTCAAATTATTGACGTATAATGCAAAAAATCACAATAAATCGGCCATTTTGAATTTTTTCCAGCCATTATTGAACTTGTCTGAAAATTGTTACCATGCATAGCAGATTTGGAAAGGATACATGAACAATTTTTCAAGTTATCGTGCCCATCACAAGTAAATGTTAACGCCGGCGACGCTGAACTTCAATTGCAATAGCCCACTTTTTTTAATTGAAATTAAAAGGCGGGCTAATAACCATCTAATATCTGATTCATTACAACAAGCCTACATGAAACATCATTCTACATATAGTAGGCCTACATAACGATATCATTATCAGTATGGACAACGATTTGATTGGGTAAAAAAAAATCCCGGGAGGGGTTGAATGTTTGTATGGATTGTGAATTCAATATGTTGCACCATGTTGGTGCAGTAGCCAAAAGGCGGCGGCGCACATAGGGGACGACAGCACCCCTTCGCGCTCGACGGGCCGAGGGGTAAAAACAGTTATGTTTACTTTACAAGTAAGCAGATACTGCCTTGTCGATTTTCAGGGCAGAACTGTGATCCTTGTAGCCTACTAGCTTGGTGCGGTAGGTCATTTTTGCCAATTGTGTTGCTCAAATTGATTTTGTTGTTTTTATGGTTTCCTTAGGGGACAAATAGGCCAAAAATGTTGGGGCTCGATTTTTCCCGCCCCTCAACCTCGTTTTGTGACACCATTCCAAAGTGGCCGCCATCGATATACACAATCACGTATTCAGCCATAACGTGGGCTCTATCATGGCTAGAATCACGATTTTAATGCCTATACCCATGTTTTGGGGTGAGAAATCCAATGGTGCTCATTCAAAATGTTTATCAAAATTATAAAATAACGATAAAACACATTTTTCGTGTGTTTTCAGTCATATTTTGGTCGCGAATATGAAAAAAACTCAAATTTTTCAACAATTATTTGTGTAGCGTTATTTAGTTTGTATTATTATAAACACTACATTGTTGATAGTTTCTGAATGATGGATATTTCGTTGGGGGACCCAACATATTCTGGGCGGGGGCCCTAGGGTAGTGGTTAGCACCACTGCCTATCACGCTAGAGTTCGCAGTTCGGTTCTCGGTCTCGGCGGTTTGAAAGAAACAAAAATGTGTGAAACCCATCTCACCATCCTCAGGAGGTTCTCCTGGCCCAGTTTGGCCTATATGTGCACAAAGGTGGCCTAAAGCCCGATTCATTTCTTTTCCCCATCCGCCAGGGCTCGAATTTCGAATCCTGTGTCTGGAGGACAGTGTCATCTCATTAAGGCTCCCCCCCCCCCTACTAGGGGGGAGGCTTTTAGTTTTTGTACGGTTTCGTCCGCTGGCGCGTGCGGGCAGCGCCGCGCATGGACACCGCCTCTCATCCATGTCACCCTGATATCTACAAAACCGCTTTTTCAATTCATTTGGTGTTCAACATACTGGATACAAGTATTAATACCTAGGCTGCATCAATTTTTCAGAAAGTTCGGGAAAATTTTCGGGTCATTGCGGCCATCTTTACCCTTTTTTCGTCAAATTAGGAGCTTGTCACCCTGATATCTACCAAACCGCTTTTTCGATTCTTTTTGTGTTCAACATACTGGATGCAAATATTAATTCCTAGGCTGCATCAATTTTTCAGAAAGTTTGTGAAAATATTCGTGTCACGGCGGCCATCTTTAATCTTTTTTCGTCAAATTTGGACCTTGTCACCCTGATGACTTCAAAGCCACTTATCCAATATACTCAAAATTCAACATATTGCATAGTAGTATTAATTTCTAGCCTGCATCAATTTTTCAGAAAGTTCGGAAGAATATCCAGGTCATGACGGCCATCTTTAATTTTTTTTTCGTCAAATTAGAACCTTGTCACCCTGATAACTTCAAAGCTGCTTATCCGATATACTCAATATTCAAAATACTGCATAGTTGTATTAATTCCTAGCCTGCATCAAATTTTCAGAAACTTCGGAAGAATATCCGGGTCATGGCGGCCATCTTTAATCTTTTTTTCGTCAAATTATGACCTTGTCACCCTGATATCTACAATACCGCTTTTTCGATTCACTTTGTGTTAAACATACTGGATGCAACTATTAATTCCTAGGCTGCATCAATTTCTAAGCAAGTTCGGGAAAAATTTTGGGTCATGGCGGCCATCTTTAATATTTTTTCTTCAATTTAGGACCTTGTCACCCTGATAACTTCAAAGCCACTCATCTGATATACTCAATATTCAACATAGTGCATAGTAGTAGTATTTCCTAGACTGCATTATTTTTTCAAAAAGTTTGGGAAAATATCCGGGTCATGGCGGCCGTCTTTAGTCTTTTTTCGTCAAATTAGAACCTTATCACCCTAGCCTAAAGCTGCTAGCCTCTGCCTCATAATATTACTTGATAATTACATGTACAAATTGATATTTGCAAAAAATATAATTAATGTATAACTCTCATTTGAAAAGTGGGAGGGGGAGCCTTCTTGGGTGTTTACATGGTAAACACTTGCATCTAGTTTATCTCGCCATCCTCAGGAGGTTCTCCTGGCCAAGTTTAGCCTATATGTGCACAAAGGTGGCCTAAAGCCCGATTCATTTCATTTCCCAACATATTTTACCAGGATGCATTTCTTTTATTTGCAAATGAGCATTTTAGAACAGAGGACAATTAATTTTACCAAGTGTTTCTTTTGCAAAAAATAGACACTTAAATTCTGAGAAGTGGAAAGGAGGGGTGAAGGTCCCATTCGAAAACAATAGGCCTAATAATACATAATTGTGAGTAAATTGTGCGTTTCAGCAATGTTTCATGTGCTGTCTAAGAAATTATCAGAATCAATAATGGCGGGTGATTGTGGTCCATCTCATTCGCAAAATTATCCGATTTTTTTTCTTCTAAATCGTTAATTGAAAAAATTAAGGGTCCCCTATTCAAAAGATAAATTTAAATACTGACAGTAAATCCCCACTTCAAATCATTATTCAAATGAGATGTAAATCATCATTACCAATTACTATCAGTAATCTAACAAATACGCCCAGCCGTGCTATGATTTAGGCATACAGACTCTGTATCGCGTATGCTCACAGATTGTTATTGTGGTATAAATTGGTAAAAAAAGGATCATTACCACAACTGCCATTTTAACGGATTACTGCAAGCATCCAATGGGTTTTTTCATCAAAAAAACATTGATATGAGGTTTAGGTTCATGTTTAGTGATTTTGATTTATATATTATCGACAATTTCAAGAATTCCAAAATGGGCGAATGTCGTTCACAATGCCACTTGGCACAATAGAGCCACTATAACTATATGGTTTTATTGTCATATACACACTTCTTGCATTTGTACAAGGGTGTTGAAGGTTGAGCATTTTAAAACAACTACATCTGGCTCCACGGCAGTCTAATTTGCATCCATATTTGGTGAGCTCAATAACAACCCTTGGTGCAGGTGACATATCTGACAGAAATGAACATGCTTTCTTTCACTTCCCACACTTTTTGTTCAACTGGTGATAGGTTTGGCCATCCAAGGAAAATAGAATCATGATTCCCATCCAAGGAAAATAGAATCATGATTCTATTTTCCTTGGGCCATCTGATAAAGTAGGTTTTGTCTCTTATAGTCAGCCAGCCATCGAACGCTATCGTGTCAACATGGTGCAAATCTTGTTACAAGCGATAATAATCTATCAAGATATAGTGTATATGTGATCATTATCATGTTTTAACCATGTTTTCATGGTCCATGATATATTTAATAATGATTTTAATATAATTTTTAGTAGAGCGAAGCTCTACTGTTGCAGTTGTCTGGGCCTAATGTATTTTAGTGTCGATTTATTCCACGACAATGACGTTAAATTCATTGAGCTGAGAACATAGCTAACGTCATGTGTCTGTTAAAAAGAACTTTCTTCGTTGCACTACGAGCTCCAATTTTGAGATTTATATTTAGATGCTCAGATAAACAGTTAAATATTTGTTTTTTTTCTGTTAAACCATGTCAGCCTTTAGAGATGACGCGTGGCCCAGTAAACAGCGTACAGGTCAACCCAGTGAACTACATGTATATATAGTTCACTGGGTCAACAAGTCCTCCTATGTCCCCTGCCCTCTGTCCAGTTGATTAATTAGGTCAGTTCGGTGACGTCTTACGTGACCCGGCTGCGCGACATTAGCTGTATGCACGGCACATGCATTAGGCCTCAACGCAGTGACACCGCCCAGCAAACACAAGGCTACACAAGGCATTCAACCAATGCTGTTTCAATATTGGCCAGCGTCGCCGTTGTTGGCCCAACATTGAAACAGTATTGATTGAATGCCTCGTGTTTGCTGGGAGGACTGCATCATATTTCTATCTGTAGAAATACGATGCAGTCTTCCCACCTGCCCGGAAAACACAAGGTAGAACATCATCATGTATCTGTATCCCAGGTTCTGTAGGCCTATCTATGCAGATACAGTCATGTTATAATTATGTCTTTATAATATTCTGCCTCCATTCTATGTCTACGTAAAAAGCTCGACAAGCAGTTCATGGGGGATATCCGTTTTTTTGAGTAGGCCTAGGCCTACATAGCCAGCGGCTCCGGTTATCCTGGAGGTGTCCGTGCTGCATTAGGGGAGGGGCTGTCCAATTAAATCCTGATCAATATAATTATAAATAGTATTAGAGGTACGGTAGGCCTAATCGTTTGTATATTAAATACATGTAGGCCTACACGTGTGTTTGCATTTATATTGTTTGGTGATTGAATGTTAGTCTATATAATCTCATTCTGAAATATTATTTCACCTATTTACATATTTTGATAATATGATCTTCGGATAAGATTGTAATAAAGTAGACCTCGATTAAAAAACGGAGAAATGAAATTTGACTAGGCCTAAAATAATCATAGGAATATGCAGGTTTATCGGTACAATTGGCCTGCTGTTGTCATAATTGATCTACAACCACACAATATATAATACCGGTATTGTATGACAAAGTTATAATAATTGCAAAAAACTTTGAACGGACTTTCGACTTCAGACTTTCAACTTTAAATTTTGGGCGTTAGACTCTGGACTTCAGTTTTAGACAACTGACAGACTGCAGACTTTGGTTTCAGACCCGAATTTTGGACTTCAGATTTTGGTTTTGACTCCAGGTTTTGAACAGACATACGTAGTACTTCAGACTTTGGACATAATTTAGACAGTTTTCGGACAGACGTCGGACATCAAACTTCAGATTTTGTCAGATTTCGTACATCAGACTTCCGATTGTTGACTTTAGACATCAGTTTTCAGACTTCGGATTGTGGACTTCGGACATACTTCAGACGTCGGATTGTAGCCTTCATTGTCAGACATAGTAGGCTACAGAAGTCAAACTTCGGACTCAAAGACTCGGACAATTTCTTTGTCACACAACAAAAACAAGCATACATATGTAGCCTAACCAAATAAGGTCAAGAAATACATTATAATATATGTTATGAGGATCAGCAGAACTGCTGATCAATGGGGATCGCCATCATGCAGACCACTTCAGACAGAATTCGGACAGTTTTCAGATTTATGACAGACTTCAGACAAACTTCAGACGTCAGACTCCTACTTCAGACTTTGGACCTCGGCCAGACTTCGAACATCAGACTTCGGATTTTGAACTTCTGACTTCGAATTTCACACTTTAGATTTAAGACTTCGGACAGACTTCGAACTTCAGACATCAGAATTCGAACTTCAAACTTTGAACTTTAGATTAGAGTTCGGCTTTTAGACTTTGGAGATAAAGCCTACTTCGGACAGACCTCGTCCTTCGGATTTTGAACTTCGGTCTTTGAATTTCAGACTTTGTACAATATAGGCTACTTCATATTTCTTCGGACTTAAAGAGTTCAGACTTTAGACTTCGAACTTCAGACTTTAAAGTTCAGAGTTCAGAAACCCCCACTGGGTTTTAATACTTTAAACAGCTAAATAATAAATTAAACACAATTTAAAAATACGATTAAAATAAACAAAACAGCTAAGCTTTAATAATTATTGTGAGACAGCTCCATTTTAGCTGTCCGTAGAGCAATAACCCTGAAGGTCGACGCAAGCTCTACTTCAGTGCCATCAGGCTCTAGTATGTATATTCTATAGCATATTTCATCATGTTAAAAAAAATACTATAATATTTAATGTAACTATTAGGAGTCATCAGTCGCCTGATAATCAGTATGTTGATTGCTCAAGTTCCCAGATTAAACATAAAAATTAGACAAACTGTATGCCCAAACAAACTAGAAAACTGTTCGGGCAATATGAGTCATATGTTGCATTGACACGGACATCAATCGGCATGCGGCGCTAAAAATAGATCTTCGTGGTGGGGGTTTTACCCCTAGTGAGCATTGTTATAAACGAACGCATACAAATTTAACCTTCAACAGCTTTTCTGTCTGATAAACCATGGAGACCAAATGGGTTTTTTCAATTTGAAATCATCATAAAATGACTTAGTTGGCTCTTTTCGATCCATTTAAATCTTTGTGTTATGGGTCTACGGCCATTAGAAATATTTGTACTCTTACGGTGCGGGGATCGACTTTAGCCGTTAAATTCTGACGTCTAAAGACGTCAGATTCTGACGGCTAAAGTCTATCCCCGCGCTGTAAGGGTTGATGGCCGGCCTCTTCGAGTTCGGGTTGAAACCAGTGTGTTGACAAGCCTACGCGCTGCTATATGCTCCTTCACTAATAGAAAAAAAGGAATGCTAAGAGATATTACACAAGAGTTGCTTCATGACAGAAGAGTGATACACAAGCCAGATCGATCGATCGATGGAGATACACTTGAATGCCCTTTTATATGTGCGCATAATTGATACTAGTAGATATGTTATCCAGCAAAAAAAGTGGTAAAAATATTAAATCATCTGCAATAAGTCTATTTAAAAAGTTAAAAAAAACATATTTCAAAAAGAAATGTGCCACAATTTTCGACAAATTCATAATTATGAAAACTGACTTGCAACAAATTAAATGGTGGAATTTATAGGCATACATCTTTGCCAAGCTTTTGGCGACGGTCATTTTAAATTGACATCGCCTAAGCCTATTCTGTTGTGCATGACATTGTGTCATTGTAAAACAATATTACTTTTGAGCTGGGAAGGAGCAATGACTAGGACCTACTATCATCTACTTATGCTAGAAATCACTCATTACCCAGCTCAGGCATCAGTATCAGATTAAAAAATTGTCAGTATTTGATTAGAATATAATATAATTTGGTTCAATTCACACCTGTCTTGGAATGCCGCTCCTGGTAGTGTATCTTCTGCAGAAACAAAATGAATTCTACTGTCCTGGAGAAGAGAGTACAAGCTCAACATATTACATGACACAATTAACAGCTTTATTAAACAAACTCTATTATCGATAATACTTTCTAGAGTATGCTCTCATGAGTGTTGTGGGTCTGAATGTAATACTGATGCCTGGACTGGGTCGTGGGTGATTCGGATTGAAAGTAACTAAAATACATCATTATAATCATGGTACCATTTACTTGCTGACTCCATCAAATGATTGGCCCGAGATGGGGTTTTGTATCACTCTTCTGTCATGATGGATCATCTCTTGTGTAATCACTAATAAAACTGCCCTTGATTTATTCTTTGGGCATCTCCTTACAAACTTCTGACTTCATGAGGTTGATCTGTATCACTTGCATTAATCTGCAAAAACTCAACTCAATAGGAGCCAGTTTTAAACAACTTGGTTGGGATGACAATATACACATGATACATGCATAGTAAATGATCAGCAATCTTGATTTGTACCATTCTGGAATGACTTCTCGCAGGCGATCTAATTGCGTTAGGCCTATCACTTTTTACCGGATAAAAATACCTACGAGACAACTACATTTTTTATGGGCTCCTTTTCATTGGTCATACCCAAAAACATAAGCATAGATATAAAAATCGTGACTCTATGCTAGAGCCCAGTTAAGGCAAAATATGTGATTTCGATGGCGGCCATTTTGAATGCGTCATAAAACGAGGTTGAGGAGAGGGAAAAATTAAACCTTGATATTTCTGTTTAATTTGACTCATAAGAAAATAAATAAAAAACAATAAAATCAATTTGGGCAAGGAATTTTAATTGTATGCACATACCGCACTATAGACTATTAGCAAGGTCACAGAGATAGTTAACAAAAATAAAACAAAATGGCTGGTTATTTTGGATTATAGGCCTATATTTGCAAAAAATGTCCTGTGTTGTAATGAGAAAAACGATTAAAAATGGATTTTATCTCTGCGAAATTTGTCAAGGGTTGTCCTTGTGCCAGACCTTACATTTTGTTTTATATTCATAGTCCAGCTATTTTGTTTTGGTTTGTTCTTGTAAATATCACACAATTTTTCAAAATCAAAATGGCCGCTAAACGGCCATTTTGAAATTGTTTGCTCACAGGTCATTTGCTGACAGAGCTGAGCATAGGCTTATTTGCCAAATTAAAAGAAAATCCAATGGAAATTTTCCCCTGAAACTAGACAGACATGCCGTATGAGATAGATTAGTAGCTATTTTAAAAACAAATAACTGCGGCGGTGGCGGACCGTGTGTGATACAATAAGCAGCCCGCCTCGGGCTGCCTAATTATTCATAGCGGCCTATAGGCCCTATATAATTATATACCGCACCACCTGCTCGGATGCTGTGGCTGGTAACAATGCCATAAAGATGTATTACACAACTATAAAGTGAGAATACCTTGATCATTTATTTTTAGGATCGATAGACCTACTCGAGAGGCCACTCCTGTACAGTGACAGTCAGCGCTACTAACATTAGACAATATAGGCATACATGTGGCAAACATAGTGTGTATGGCCCGCTAGACCGTTGACAGTGTACAATGAATTTCTGTAAGCCCTAGTAATTTCACCATTGTCAATGGTTTGACCTAAATGTTTGGTATCTGTCTGGACGAGATATCTACCTAAACCAATCACATATAGGCCTATGTGTAATATTTAGTATACCGGTACATGCTATCTGCCGACGTGATTGAGGCTTCAGATCTGTACAGTCAAAATCAACGATATTGGAAATAAACAGAGAGCACAGGGAGTAATCAGTCCAACGACGAAGAGTCGATGCAGATTAAGCAGTGAAATATGCTTGAAAACGAGGCCGATTTCTCAAGTAGTGAAGAAAAATAAATAAGCGTGAGTAACTGATAGAAAATTATTAAAACTGTGTCGTTATGATTAGCCGAGTAAACATTTAGGATGCCAATACAATGACACGTCCACAGGAGTGGGGTCTGCCGTGACTTGAATATTTTGATTCACGGAAGCATATTAAAGGTGACCTATCACCACGTATAGGGTATGAATAATTTCGTGACAAATAAATCAAAGTTGATGTATACATATTAAATCATTAAAACATCATTAGGCAAATGTCTCGATTCAGCTTGGAAAGCCAAATGTAAGCCCTAGACTTAACAGCCATAGTTTTCGACCACAAAAGAAGGTGAAACGTTCTTTTGACATATAATATCCAAGATTCGGCCATGGTTTATCTGATAAATAAATGGTTTAGGCCTCATGTAACAGTGTTGAAACTGCCCAGTCCAGGGATCGAACCATCGAATCTGGTATCATTATGCCTGAGCGCTACGAATCTAGCCAAAGAGTCGACTCGTTGGCCAGAGCAGTAATCACTCGAGTCCGCTATTCACACACCCCGGCTACAAATGGTTTATGCCTCATGATTAGAATCAGCAACATTCCACCTACATTTAAAATGTTTGAGTAACTGTGGCTCGTTTTCTATAACGTTGTTAAACAGTGTTTATACTTTCCCGCTAGCTATAACCCAGGAGAGACGTTCAGAGACTGACGCCATGCGAGACAAGTGAGTGAAAACTAGGCCTATGGGTATACATGTGAACAAGGAGGTTATAAAACCTCCTATAGGTGATTAAACCAACTACAATAGCATTATAAAACAAGAGTATGGACCATGTTTGACAACTCGATTCAAAATTCACACTCTACAAATTAGCGACGCAGCATGTAGGCCTACTGTTACGCATACCATCCACTCTAGAGAGTTCAATTTCAAGCATGCTAATCATGTTAACATACTAAGTGAATTTAAATATGCACGAGAGACATAGGTTTAATAAATGAAATGTCTTAACTGTATTTTTAAAAGATCTGCTAAATTACAATTTATCGGTCACGTCTATACTCATGGGACTTTGCAAGATATGAGATACAGGGTGGCTACTGGCTCTTTCAACACCTCATTTGGACAACCGCGACCCTCTGTTCGCCGAGGACGCATCTAAATTAAATGGAATTCTGAAATGCATTTTTAGCTCCTTTGCCTCCCTTCATGCCTGCTGCCAGATATCTGCAATAAGTAGTATATATACTACTGAAGAATTGCAAAGACTAAAATCAGCTCAAAACAATATCCCACTCTCAGCACCCTTCGGGTGCTAAGGTTCACTCAGTTCAGTTCAGTCACCACCCAACAATATCAAGACAGTAACACAACTTGGAAAATCTATTTCATTTTCGAGCACACTTCATTTATATTGTTTCTCTGTAGACAGAACATTAAGAGTAATCCCTGTGTTGTACGCCTTGCCATAATTGTAATAGACCTATTATCATTACATAGGCATGCATGATCTATTCATGTTCATCCACACAATAATACATGCTTTATCATTACATGTTACAGGGCTAATTACAGAAATCATCCGAGGGTGTCATAGTTACGTGCAGCTATAAACTGGTACAATTTCATTCTATGGTGATTGAGAGTGATCATGGATTTAAAGGGAAGAATCATTGTTTACTCCATTGTGGGTTGTCCTCATTGTATGAAAGCTAAACACTCCTTGAAAGAAAAAGGAATTCCCTTCCATGATGTCAGTCTCAATAGTTTTCCACAATGCAGAGCGGATCTGAGGGAAAGAACCAAGAAAACAAGTGTTCCTCAAATTTTTTTCAACAACATCCACGTGGGTGGCAACGATGATTTGCAGAAATTGGTGAGTAACGCTAGGTCCATAATCCATATAGGCCTATTTGCATTTTTCCCGGGTTCCCAGGTGCACTTACATGCATGTACATTACCATTAATCGTGGTAATACTGTGACAATAGGCATATTCAAAACGAATCGGGCTCTACGCAACTTTTGTGCACATACATACAGGTCACATACAGGCTAAACTGGATCAAGAGAACCTCCTGAGGATGGTGAGAAGAGTGAGATGACATTGCCCTCCAGACACAGGATTCGTAAGTCAAACCTTTGAGGTCTGAGGCCGAGCACGCTACCTCTCGGTCACGGAGACTACCCACAATACTGAGTTTTACGAGTGGATGGGGAAGTAACATTTTTTTTAAACCGCCGAGACCGGGAAACGAACCCCGAACTCTAGCGTGAAAGGCAGCGGTGCTCACCACTACGTTAGGGCCCCCGCCCAGGCATATTCAACAGGAACCGATAACCATGATAACCCAATGATGTTTTCATGCTGGCTTACTAAGCTTCATGGAGTAGGGGAGACTGGGGCACCTTGAGAAGGAAAAATTCAAACCCCCCAAACATTGATTTAATTTTCTAAAAAAAAATATTGTGATGACACATATGGATGCAGCATCCAGTGAGGTATATTTGAGCAAGAGATGAAAATTTTCAGAAATGTGTAACTTTACATTTAACAAAACATTTTTTCAAAAAAGTGTCTCAATTTACCCCGTACTCGGGCACCTTGAGACACCACATGGTGTACCTTGAGACGCCAAATTAGGTACCTGAAAACAACGTAGATCTAACTAAAATCAAGATTTGAATACTACATATACCTGTAGCTAAAGCTTGCAGTTGGCTAATGTTAGATGTTGCAGTAAAATATGTGCCTGAAAAAAAGTGGGGGTACCTTGAGACACTTTCGGGGCACCTTGAGACAGACTTGGGGCACCTTGAGACAGTTTTGGGTCATATTGAGACAGCGTCTCAAGGTGCCCCACCCTGACTGACCTCACATCTGATATCATAGTTTGTGTGTGGGGTGTATTTGAGCCAAACCATTATACATAAGTTATAAAGTGATAACACAGGTGTAAGATACCACCAAAATCATAGGGAAATCAAGTATTATGTGATCTATAGAACCAAATATTGATTATCCCAAAAATCTACTTTTCATGTAAAAAATGGACCTAAGCTTACATTTATGCCAAGAAAGTTCAATAGCCATTAGCAAAAGGGTGGAAAATCGAAATTGGTTAGTTTTGGTATCATTGACCAGATGGCACACAAATCGCAAAATAATTTCTGTGTCAAACAGGCTTGTCTCATGGTGCCCCATGTCTCAAGGTGCCCCAGTCTCCCCTACACATACTAAAGCGCACGTCCAGCGCACTAAAAATTGAACAATTTTGGTCTCTGCGTTGTGATTCGCTTGGTGTGCGTCAGAATTCGTTGATGATTTTACGAGAACGCGAGATGAACGTTATTCATTTATCATGTTTATTGTGGGTGCTAACCTTTGAGCACACCCACTTCATGTTGAAAAGTGTGTGAAAGTAGACGTCAGAAGAACGTCAGACCAGCACCAGTCTAACCAGGTCAGGGCGCATACCTGTATCTAGTAACGTTAATGAATTTATTAACGTTGTTAAAATTCCCATCGCAGGCGCTGTTAAAATTAACAACGTAGGCCTACTTATATTTAACCTCGGATGACGTCATTCCGTTCAATTGATCTAATTCATACCGATTAAGAAACTGCCAGACTAATAACGTTTTTTTTCCAAGGAAGGGCATTATCTAATGGTCTTGGGATTATAAACGTTGTTAATTTCAACGTTAAGTCAAAAAAACAACAAACATTGAACGTGAGCTTTCGATGTATCTAGCATTGATATGACGTTGTTGTAGCACGCCCCACCTGTTTATGGTGGTCTTCTGACGTGTCGATTCATGCGTTCATATGCGCTCAAAATTTCGAACATGCACAACATGCACAGTGTAGCACGCTCCACCAACCACTAACGAGTGTGCCGACGCACGACCGACGCTTTAGCAAAAAAAAATTCGGTGCGTGGGTCGAGCGCCGATTATGTGTGACTGAACCTCACAGCGAGAAAATACCTCAACAATGACGGTGCTGAGTGAACATAATAGCGCCCGTGCATTTAACGTGTTTCTAACGCATGTCCACATATAACGTGTAATTTTGGGCGTGCTAAATGACTTATTTGTTTCGCGCACTGGCAATGTGCTGTGCATGAATTCGTTAACTTCATCGCCCTACTAACGCGCTGCACGTTAGCTGCACGACGCTGTATATTCGCTTATTATTGTACCGGATTTATTTAGGGGGAAGGGCGGGCAAAGGGGGCCACTTAACGTTTCAATGGTATTTCAGGAGAATATTCGAACTATTTTAAAACCAATGACTGTCCTATGTGAGGTATATGCAATGTATCTATACATATAACAGACTCACTTAGTGTTTTAAGGATACCTTATTTTAATTGTAAGCCAAATAGATTTTCTCTCAATGTGGTCCCCTTTGCCCAATAGCTTGGGCAAAGGGGGCAAGCGCATTGGGCAAAGGGGGCCACCCCCACCTTGGTACTTTTTATTATTTTGATACACAAGTGTGTACATTGAAGTGAGCCTAATAAAACAGGTATGAAAAAAAACCTTCCATTTGGTGTATATGGTGACATGCTTTGCTGGACAAAATACTAAGTAATATACTAAATACTTTCGCTCACTGGGATTAGTGTGTGAAATATGTACCCATTGTAAGTTAGCGGGCAAAGGGGGCTATGTTTGAATTGAAATGGCCTGGCCCCCCTTTGCCCTGGCTCCCTTTGGGTAGAGGTGGGAAATTTAGCCTATTATCTCTCCCCAAAGTGATCTCCTGACTAAAGTAATGACTATAAAACAAAAACAATATAATGTACCACACAACACAAAAGATTTTCAGAAGAAATCACATAAATTCATCAAGAGATTCATACAAATATATAAGCTTATATTCATAAGATTGTTGTCAAAAACTCCCTTTCGTCTATTATTTCTATCTAAGATATGTAGGGTAAGTTGTCCTAATATGAGCATGCTCCTAATATGAGCATAGCTGGAATTTCCATGAAATATAGTCACCAGGTGGTGTATTTTGCCTTCTTTTGCGAGGACAATGTCAAGGCTTCTAATTGAGATTAGTTTTATTCAGCATCAAATGTATCAGAACAAATCAAGTGACTTCAACTGAGGTTTTTTAAACGAGTTCAATTTCGTATAAGCTTTAAATGTATGGTGATTCTATAGAAGAACATATAAAGATGTCAAGTTTGTTTCATGTAAGATATGTGGGCGATAAAAAGAGTATCTATCTCGTGTTATTTGTATTGGTAAATTATAATAGCCATGCTCAAGTGTCCTATTATGAGCATAGCGGATGTTCCGATTATGAGCATATGCTCATGTTGGGAGCACCAATGTGCTCATATTAGGGGCATTCGTGGCAGTGAGTAAGGGTGTCCTACTACACACCATGATTTGTTTGTGTGAAATATAATAATAAACAATTACTTAAAATAAATAGTTCTGCATTACCACATGGCATTTTTCATACGATAGTGGCATTGTTGAAGTAATAGCTAGGTTATCATTTACAAGTGTGCTCGTTTCAAAACTAGTCTACTGAATATCATTTACAAGTGGGCCTTGTATTGTTTAACTTTCAGTTCTGGGGTTTCACATTTAATAATTTTATTTATATTTTAGTTGAGAATAGACAGTTTGTCTGTTTTTTTAAATCCAATTAAACTTCGATGCATGTAAATGATCAAAGACAGCGCCTTTTGTATTTTTGTCGATTCAGGCACTTCAAGGAATTTCCCACTGAACCTACATAATTTATTTTTATATCACCTATGTAAAATACCTTTACCTATAGAATTTAAAAGTCCGTATAATTACAAAAAATCTTTTTTGCGATGAGCAAGTCATTTTTAAATCTTTAGTCATGACAGGTAGACATGAGACGAAACGTCCATAACGTCATTATGATAAATCATATTGGGGGGGGGGGGAAGTTTCCAGAGGTCAATAAATTACTATGCTGTATCTTTCACGCCAATAACGTAAATATCGTTTACTGTTCATCTTTCATTTTAACAAAATTAACAATGTCTTTGGAATTTAAGAGTTGTCTTGGAGTTCTTAATTTAGATAAAATATGAAATAATTTCATAGCCTTGCGGATTCAGTGGCGGATCCAAAATTTGCCTGACGGGGACACCTAATTTTCAACTAAAATTTACACACCACAGCTGGTAATTCAAATACAGGGATCCGGTTCATGATCTCATGGGGAATTTTGACAACTAAGGCTTCAATTGGTGCTTATTAAAGCTTATTTCTGTACAAATATGTCGTTTTTTATTTTGAGATATTGAAGGGTGGGAGGGCGCACCCCAAAGGATCCGAACTGGGTTATTCCACTGAATTAGCTAAGTGCACTATATTTGGACAAAGTTTATTTAACTGATCATTCCTTGGATACATCTATAATAATAATTTATGAAAAAGTTCTGGTATCGTGACGATATAGGGCTAATTAATTTTAGGCCTACGCGTTTTACAGCAAGTTCCAGGCAGCCCCCCTCCAGGGCTGCTTTAGTGTTAGCAAGGAAGATAATCTGGTGAAATTGCCCATTAATTTGATCTTAAATCTCTACAATTGAGATGTAGATTCCCCTGAAGCCAATTATTTTCCTCAACGCAAATGACTGCGCTTTTTATTTGCATACAGTATCTACATAAGCGAAGTAGACCAAGATCAGCAGGCATATTCCCTCATAATATAAAATAATAGAAAATACATGCACTACAAACTACAAAATTATTTCCCTGTGGGCAGTTTCACATAAAGGGTGCATTTAGGAAAAATTGAAACTTTACACAATTTTTTAGCAAATACTGCTAGAAATTTATATGAAACATTTTTTATTTCAACAAGGGTTGTATGGGGAAACAACAGACCAAATTTTATAGAGTTTTGTCAATTATTTCTTCATAAATCAGTGGTATTTATGTTATTTTCAACACATTTTGCAGTCTCATCCCGGAATTGTCTTCATAGGAGGGTTTTTCTATTCCAGATATGCATCTAACACACAAATAAAGTTTTATTTGTGGTATGGTTATTGGTCTTACGATTTAAACGACACATGTTTGACAAAAATCGACTCACAAATTCTGATATAATGTGTATTTATTGAGTTTAAAGTATTTTCTGTTAAAAGTTTTTTTCAATTTTTCCCGCCAGTACATCACTGCCCAGCTTGAACTATCTACATATATATAGACATTTTATTACTCTTTTGAATCGGTCTGGTGGTTATATATGGCATACAAATACTTTAAACTGATTGCTGATTAACATTAGCAAATCAATTAGAATTACCTGTATGTATGTGAAAATTCCGTTAAAATAATGTCCCCTCCAGTACATCACTATTCAAGATCCACGCAGTGTGTTTTTCTAAGATATATTATTATTGCAATATAACCTGCCTCTTTGAGCCCCCATGTGGATATTAATTGGAAATTCATGTTACAACAACCACTTATTTATTCATTTTTAGATGAAAATAGTGTTAAATTAGAATTGTCCCCTCCAGTACATAATATCAATATTTAGTATTCTTTGTGTGATAAGACCTAATTTTGGTAATTTACTGATCTATATTGGTAATTATGTATTATTATAATAAAGCCTTCGTTAATGGCAGCCACTAGACACCAACAAATTGATATTTATTAAAAATACATATATGTATTTCATTAATGGATAAGTTGTAACCAAAAAATATTTTGTGGGTGTTTCCTTTATTCATTTTTAAATCAATATTAGCATGTTATTGTAATTTCTTCACTGTTCTGACTTACAAGACCTACTAGTACAATATATATACATTTATGGCGTATATATTATCAAACAAATGTGCTCTATATTGTCTATAATAGGCTGCCAGTACACTGCGTACTGTAGGGGACAGAACGTATGTAACACTAAAAGTGTAATTACTCAGGTATAGGACTTGTGGTATTTTTCATGCTTGTCAAGCGATTTAAGCGGTCTGTACTGATACACAATCTACTAGACTACTTGAATTTAAAAAAAATGTGTTTATAGCAGCTGGGTCCTTTTGCTTCACCAAACCATAATAGTTTCGCTTCGGCGGCCCCACTCCTGTGGACCTTGACGATGCTGCACATTCGGATGGGTGGATAATGTTTGCTCAGCGAGCCATGATGACCCTCCTACTTTAAAATGGATTCAATAGTTTAAATGTATGATTGTCATATACATTTTCTATTGCAAAAAATGAGTTTAAATGTCTTGTTGACTTTCAAAATATGACCAGAAATGAGAACTACATACTATCTAATGCCCCTGTTCATTATCCACCCAGGGGGTGGTTTCACTACAGGTTATATGCTAGGATATAAAATTATGTCATGTCTTATAACATGGCCCCAGCCCCCAGAAATACAATAGTTGATAGCGCACATGTCACTGGTACATGATGTAGGATCTTACAATGCTCAAGTTGGCGCAGCGTTGTATGGTCTTAATTTACTATGCCTGATAGTGATATCTGGCAAACCATGCCAAATAGCCAGACAATTAATTGATATAATATAAAATGTGAGGTTTTAAGGAGGGCAAGGCTAAGCAGATCGTTTGATATAGCTAGACTATAACTATAAAAAATTGTGAGGTTTGAGAAAGTGTTACCAGCATACCAGTTATATTAATAAAATATACATGTATGCCTCGAAAAACTTCCAAATCTATCAGATTCAAAATGGCCAACTGGTGTCCATTATTTAACTTAACATGCTTCATATCCAGTGCCAGATAACTAGACAATTAATATAAAAGAAAATGTGAGGTTTCCGGGAGGGATTGACCTCAGATCACATTCAAAATTGCCAACTATCTGCCATTTATTATCTACTTTAAAACATATATATTTTGTCTGATATATCTAGCAAATATTGCCGTCCACAGCAATCATCCAAGGGCAGCTGCAGCCTCATTGTATCTGGCCATAATCTTCGGGCAGATTGCCAGTGGCGTACCCTGGCTCCTCCGCTCAACAGCGGAGCCGATGCAGCCCCCGCATCAGTGCTGGCGCTGATGTAGGCTGTGGTAACCTTAAATAACCGACAATAGCGTGTTTGACATTATGTTTCTCACGTGGGATGAATGGAGTTACCCAGAGGGAGTTATCCTTCCTATTGTTACTCTGGGGACTATCCGACCCGAGGATAGCGGAGCTGCGCAAAATGCCACAGAGTTTCAGCATTAAATTGCACAGGGAAAACTCAAGTCTCCGGTCGTCTGGCCATATCCGGGGGTAGATCCCCTAGACATGCCCAGAACCCCTTATCGGGCGAGCAAAGGAAAACGCTCTCAATAACCCACCATGCCCTATCACCCCCACCTCACATCATCATCTGTACATCATTCATCTCATCAATTGACTACAACGTTTTTATCGTATTACAATGTCACTTAAAAGACCTTTTGTGCCGAATAGTGACGTAAAGCAAAGATTTACTACTACAGCAAATATTGCCAGACGGCTAGACCATAGAATAAGAAAACAAAATGTGAGGTTTTAAGAATCGAGGGAAATGCCCTGAAAAATTTCAACCCCCATCAATTTCAAAATTACCCTGATAACATCACAGTATTGGCCCAATAAAATGGTTTAATTGAGCCTGATTAGCATTATGTCTTGCACATTGGTGCTGTTTTCAGCCAATACAGTTTATGATCTATATTCCGCATTGGACCAGTAATGGGCCAATAAAGGCAAAAAATGTAATCGCATAATAACAATGGCTGAATACTGTTACTGCCGATAGCATCCGGTATAAAATAGGAATTGACCTAATAACGTCATGTTTAGGCCTACTTTATTATATGTGATATCTGCTAAAATGTGCCAGATAGTTCAAAGGTTATTATGCTAAAACAAAATGTGAGGTTTCAGGGAGATATTTTGGCAAATTAAAAATAGCTGATTATCGGGATATATGAAAAAAATCTAATTTAATAGGTTATGTTATGAATACAAATATATCCCAGATTTGTAGATATAGGGCTAGGCTGGAGTGAGAGAACGGTATTGTTATATAAACATGATAAATTATCATTTGTACCATACTAAAATAGTTAACCAGTAATTGCTTTACCGTAGTAAAAACGTAGCTTGGTGTAAAATAATGGTAGGGCTATTGATACATGCATGTAAATTTGTAATCAGTTTGTGGTGTGTATTATTATTTTTTTAATTATATGTACCATTACATACAAAACTTTGTATCCAATTATATAAGCTCAAGATCGGCTGGAGTTAATATTATTTTTAAACCACTGTACATAAATATATTGTGTACGGTACATTAGCATAATAAAACAGTTACACTACGACTAAGTAACAAAGTAAAAAGAAAATGCTAGATTTCAGGGAGTGATAGCTGTGACCTAACAAATTTGAACTTGATCACATTCAAAATAGCAGACTTGCGGCAATTATTTAATTATTGAATATGCCTGATATCTGGCAAACTACGGTATGTTAGCTAGCTAGACCCTACAAAGAGCTTATGCTCCTAACAGCCATGATGAAGTGAAGATAAGGGAGGAATATGCATTTAAAAATGGTTATTTTCATTTATATACCTTGACAAATTTCAACTCTATCAAATGCAAGATGGCTGACTATTGCCCATTATTTACTATATGCTTGATATCAGGAAGAGCATCCCAGATACCTAGCCCAGTACTATAATTTATTCAACTCCCCTCATGAAAGCCCGGAAAGTATTTTGTTGGCATATATATCCTTCCCTCAAACCTCACATTTTGTTTTATACCATACACCTCACATTTTGTTTTATAGTATAAAACACAATGTCAGGTTCAAGGGAAGGATGTGCCAACAAAATGCTTTCTAGACTTTCGTGAGGGGGTTGGAATGGATACACTAACTGTCTCTGCGGTTATATTGGAATAATAGTAATGTAGATGTTTGTAAACTATGACTGATGATGCTATTTTATCTCTTTTTAGTAGTTTACTTGTTATTCAGTTGAATTATTGAGTGATCATTCATGCTTACAGGTTTGTTATTGTTGTTAAAAAATATGTCCTCTCCAGTACATTTTATGATATTAGCTTGAACACCGTGACATTGTCCAAGTTATGTCACAAAAAGCAAAATTATTTTCCATTGTTTTTCCTTGATGGTGTTTAATACGATGCAGACAAATAGTTGCGGCCTTTACCCGTGCTAAACCACTTAAACATCATTTTATTTTAGCAAAGTTTATACAATTATGCTACTTCAGCTCAATTTGAAAACAAAATGTTGATTAATAACAATATATATTGGAGCAAAATTAGAATATGAAATGTTGAGCAGCATATCATGCTTTACTGATCTAAAGTATGCATTTATAGCCCTTGTGATGTTGTTATTTCAACCGTTAAAAAAATGTCCCCTCCAGTACAGTTTGTCACACATATAATTGTGCAGAGGATTCGCATGAAAAAGCACTGCAAAAATGCACAAAATATGTCATATATAGTATTCAAGCTATATGTGTATATTTAGTTGATGTCAGATCACTAATTTGTTGAGCTGTCGTAGTATATGCTGTACAATTCATACTTGAGTGTATTGCAAAATTTTATTTGTCACATTTCAAATGAATATCAAATCTATATACATGAGAAATACGCGTACAACACATAGTGATCTTCCCTTTAGAAACACGACAATAATAAAAAAAAAATTAGGGGTTAGGATTTTCAAATCACCTACATTATTAGCATTTGAGCAGAGACTAATGATTGTTAAAACAAATGTCCCCTCCAGTACACGCAAATAAAGCATACATTTCACAAGTCAATATCTTCATTCATGGGCATAATTAAGCTCTGGAAATTTAACTGATGTTGGGGAATGACATCTCGCTGTCAAAAGTTGTGAAATTATCATACATGGAAGGTTTTTATTTTTGACATGCTATGAGACTTTTTGTGTGCCCTTTACGTGAAATTGTCCCTGTATATGTGAGAATAAATAAATTAGTGAAATAGTTGCCAAATGTCACTTTTCGACAGTGGTCAGTAAACAATATTTAAAAAAACAGTGCAAACTTTATGATAAAAAATGAAACTGTATATGTACAGATGACGACGCGAGGGTGGGGTGGTTGGGCATCGTGAGTTATTAAGGTTGTTTCCCTTCACTCACCCATTTTGGGCATGCCTGGGGGGCTTACAACCATACATGCCAAGACGTCCAGAGACGTGGGTTTTACTGTGAAATATATTGTGGAACGCCGACGCGTGTCGCTCAGCTCGGCTATCCTCTGGTCGCATAGTCCTCAGAGTAACATGAGTTGCAATGAGGGGTAATTCATGCATTCATCCAATTGACCTAATTTCAAACACTCTATTGCTGGTGGTGAAAAATGGTGTTGAAATAGTCGGTACTTCCATAAAATGAAAAGTACTAGTACTAACAACTATTCTAGTTCCCCCACAAGTGTATTTTGTATCTTTCATTCGCCACTCTATTTATACCAATTCGAACATAATAATTTTTTTTGAAACATAGATCTTTAAAAATCTTGTGCGTGGAACGAGTTTTATATTTGAGAAAAGTTATACAATAAATCAGGGACAAAATATAGCACACTGCACCTAATATGAGCATAGGGGATCCTTTATGAGCAGATCTGCTCAAATTTGGAACACCTATAAATGTATTCACAAATAAATAACAGTCTTTGATTCTTCAAGTGTTTTTAAATAATCATTGAGCCAGCATATAGAAAAATGTTATATTCGTGTAATGATTAAAATATTCTTTAAAATTATCTTCGTACAAAACATTTAGCTCCATTCTGATGACCGTGACAGCCAAAACAGTGTCATGTTAAATAGACAATGTTCCTAATATGAGCATGGTAGTTCCTTTATGAGCATGCCTGCTCATTAAAGGTACTGGCCATGCTCATCTTATGAACAGATGTTCCTATTATGAGCAGGATTGCAAAAAAATTAAAACTTCCTCAAAATAAAAAAATGTCGTTATCAAAAAGGCGAAAATATATATTTTGATAGAAAAATCATACATATGTATATTTTATTAGGTTCAGTTGTCATTGACATACCATTAACGCTCATTAATGTTCCCATACTATGCTCATAATAGGCACTTCTCCCCTATGAGATGTCTATTTATGTTTTTTGTAATCGGCCACTAGGTGTCTCCATCGGTTTCTCAATCGCAGGCGAGCGTGCTATGACGTCAATAATATTTCATACAACATGTCACAATTAAAATATCATTGATTGCACCTTTACCCACCGACCCCCTTTGCCCGCCTCTCCCTAGTCTAACACGCTGTAGACCTATATTTGTTATAAACTCGCACAACCGTGAACGATGTGCGCACTGCTCTCATTTGTGTCACTCAAGGCGTGGGCTGTGCGTTGTGTATGCTTGTGTGACTGAGGTATTAGCGTCGCATAGACCAACGTAAAACAATACTGGGCCAATGTCTAATAATAATTATGCTTGCTCTGATGGCATAATTATAATTATAAATTAACATGATAAGGTTTACGCTGCTAGCTCTGATGACAAGTGATCCAAACTGTGCGAAGTCTTTGAGTGTACAGTGCTGCCTATAGTAGGCCTAGGGGCCTACTATGCACTATAAGCAATCCTTGATATAAAGTCAGTCCATAAGAGTAGGCCATAATCCCGACTTCGGGCTTTTTTCTGCCACAATATGCAGACAGCGATATCAAACAATATTCACTCACTCACCTTTCAATATTCTAACGTTACTTCCTATTTCCAATGAAATTTCACGTAGTTGTTATCATTATTCATGTTATTAACCGACAAATATCTACTTAGCAAATCTCAACCGCCTCCCTCCAATCATGCCTCCAATACCAAAACGCTATAAAAATATTAATTATAAAATTAGTTTATGAAGATAATTAGGGTAGTCAAATAAATCAGATGGGGCGATAAATAATGAGGATATTGTTGCTTGCAATCTTACCAGTCATAACGTCGACCTAAATATCATTGTGATTTTAAGCTAGAAGACGAAGTTGAATTTGAAAGATTGCTAGCAGAAGTCAAAGATAACGCAGTACCCCCTGAAGCACCACAATTACCGGATCCTGACACTGCTGAAGATGCTGGTGAGGTTTACATGTTAACATGTAGAAATTCTTGCCATGTTTGTACCTATATTGAGTGGATAACTGTCACTTTGGTATTAACCCTTTAAGCCCTCACGATGCAGCATAATTTCGCATCTCTGAAGAGTGGCTTAATTTCCTGAAACCTGTTGGTTTTAGGACAACAAATTCATGGAACTGTTTTAAAAGTAACAGTCTATTTTTTTCACTTGTCACCCACTTCAAGTCATTTTCATCCACTACAAGTCGAGAATTGCGACATGATAAATTCAGATGAATGATAAATTCAGGCTTCAAAGGGTTATACCAAGATGACTATAAATCCTTAAAGTTACCTTAGAGTTACATGATTACGTTTTGGTTCCTATTACCATTGAATGGTCCGCGACACACGTGGAGGATCTTCTGCTTTCAATAGAAGATACATACATTTTTTTTATCTTGAAAAATTATATTTGTAAACAGTTTACATTAAACAATGACAGTCAGTGGCATTGATAATTCATTAATAATATATTTTATTAGTTCACTGCTTATTCCATCTTATCCACAACTCTTTTTAGCATTAAAACATTTTAAAATTGATACATTTCATTAAATTGTTCAGCAACTAATTGACATGTTAATTAGAGGTGCACAATATTTGATGCAATGTTAGTGAAAAACATCATTGAGATAATAAAATATATTTTTCTATTACATTTATATTTTGATTTTCCAAGTAGATCTAGGCCTGTATAGTTTTAACCCTTTCACCGCCGAAATATTCAATTTGAATTTTCACCCACTTGAAGTTATGTCTCGCTGACGCGATCCACAACTTCAAGTGAGTGAAAATTATTCAGATTTGACAAAATGGAGTTCAACTCTTTTTAAATATTGCTGGTTGATGTCGCATTTTTTCTTTATAATGCTTAAAAGATGGTACTTAATGTGCTAATCAAAAATGAAAACCCAAATATATTCGGCACCGGCGGTTAAGGGGTTAAATCCTATTTTGTAATATTGGTATTGTATTTGTTCAGGAGCAGATGATTATTTTACCTGTGAAAAGGATGAATACGCTTCAATGATCGAAGACCTGAAGAAGAGCGGACTCATTAAAACCCACGGGTTTATTTTTCAAACCAAAAATGTTTTCACCGGCAAGGAATTTGTGGATTGGGCTGTTAAAACAAAGGATATTGGTAAAGTTGTTTAGTGAACATTTATCATGTTTATCAAATATAGCTGAAATAAAAATAATTCTAAAGGGCAATCACAACCATCAACGCTTTTAGATTTTCACCGGCAAGGAATTTGTGGACTGGGCTGTTAAAACAAAGAATATTGGTAAAGTTGTTTGGGAACATTTTTCATTTTCATCAAACAAAGCTGAAATAAAAATAATTATGAAGGGCAATCACAGCCATTAGAGCTACAGTAGAAAAAATTAAGCAGAGTTTATAATTCAGCAAATTTATAATGAGATAACATTATACATGTAATAATATAAGGTACTACAATCGAATTTCAGTAATACGTCTAATTCATTGCCAAACGTCAGTTGATAACAGTTGAACCAACGTCATAAAAAAGTCATCTGGATGAAAAAATGAAATTAGTTTTATAATTTGGACCAAGTAATAATTGTATTATAACCCTGACCAATGAAAGAGTGGCTCAGCCTGTGACATGACCATATCAGCTCTCATCGCCATCACCCCTGATCACTCAGTTGTCATTTAAATTAGGGGATTGAATACCATGCTTGTGCCATATATTTTATAGCAATAACAAAAAGTATGCGCTGTCTTTAAAGATCGTGCACGAGCTGTTGAAATGGGTGGTGTACTCATTGAGAAACACTTTGCTCACGGGATTGAACTGAAGAAACAGATATTTCTTGACGATGGAACAAAATACCGACTGCTAGAACATGATACGAGCACTGCCTTAAACAGTGGTACGACGTCTGAATGTCAGCCACGCCCAGGTAATCAAAAGCATATATATCTGGACTCTTCTGGCTTGCACAGAGCAGTGGTACTGCTCAATTGGAACCATCAGAGAGTAGCCCAGCAAATACAAAACATTTGTAGAACATTTACACAATGTTGGACCAATGTTGGACCGACGTTGTAGAAATGTTATATAATTTTTTTGTGTTTGCTGGGAGGCTATGTAATACAAACGTATCGTTTTATTTAACCAAATCTTTTTCAACGGCTTCTAACTAATTTTCTTATTTTTCCTGTTTCAATACATGATGCGTTGCACAGTTTTCACTCGGATCCAGAACATCATGTTTAAAATTAGTACTTTCGAAACCATATACTACTATCTAAACCATTTCTAATTTTTGGTCTACACACATTTTAAGCATCCTTCATATGTGTGGATTCTAATTGTTTTTGCAGTGTCCGTCCTCTATGGCCGCCAAACCCGTAATCTCGTTCTGTTTCGGTCACTGAGGCTGAGCATATATGCAATTAAAAAAATGTAGTTTTTTTATGATTATTATGACCAAAAAAATAACTACACCTGATCCGGCAGACATGGCCACCAAAAAATCGTTTCATTTTTAAGATAGCCACAAAAAAATCGTTTCATTTGAAAAATGGACACCAACAATCGTTTTATTTTAAGCCTAAATTGAAGCTGGGGACCAGTCTTCCATTGATGTTGTTTTGGTGCATCAATCTCTCAGATGACAGCAAGTGTCAGAAATTAAACTTAGAAAAAAATTACATTCTTTACACTTTTTACACTTTATATTTCGTTTTTTTTTCACATCCAGCTGGCGAGCTTGGAGAAAACATGAGAAAATTAATCCTCAAACTGTATTCGCTGTTCCTCACGCCGGACGGAAAGGTACAGATAAATAATTATTTATAATATTAATATTATTTTCTGAAATTCCATCTACCATTTTTTTACTTTTATTACCACGGCTTTAGTTAGTATAATTTGAAATGTTTAAAAGGAGGTATTCATTTGTTATTAATATCATGAATATTTTTCATTTAAAATCTTTATAGCCCACGCCACATTGAATGGTTATAGTGATTTGAACAAAACGACATGCTTATTTATTATGTACATGAGAAACGTTTATTTTCTTGGTCATCATTTTCTCGCCCTTTATGTATCAGAAAGTTGATTACTCTGCAATGGGCAAAAGTGAAGAGTTCACGAACTATGAGAGGCTCAGTCGAGAACTTATTAGGACGGACGTGACGGCTCTGAATCGCCAGGAGAAGCTAGCATTTTTCATCAATGTCTACAACGCTCTCGTTATTCATGCTAACATCAGGAGGGGATCACCAACCAACCTGTGGCAGAGGTATAAAGTAAGTCTATCATTACTTAGAATTGAAACATTGTACATGTCAGATGATAGGTGAATTTTGTAATTCTTAGAGGACATGGTTCAACGACGTAACAGTCAACTTTAAATTGAAGTTCAACAGTGTCTCTTGCTAGAGATTGTGCATCCTCACTAGTTGGAGTAAAATGAAAGCTGCCACACATAAACCCTATGGCCTAGAGATAAGAATTCTGGTGCAAATTCATTCGTCCGTCCATTGATTGATGATTGATTGATTGATTGATTGATTGATTGATTGATTGATTGATTGATTGATTGATTGATTGATTGATTGATTAATTGATTGATTCACCCATCAATCCATTCATACGTTCATTCCGTCGTTCGTTGGTTCATTTATTCTTTCAAAAGGTGTGAGCAGGAATTTTGTGTCGTATAAATGAACAACTACAATGGGTGGTGATTTCGTTTTCAGTTCTTTAATACAGTGATCTATGTTATTGGTGGACACCCTTATTCCTTACAAGATATAGAGAATGGCGTTCTCAGGGCGAACAGAAAGGGAGTAGGTAGGTACATGTTTGTCTGGTTGTTTCCCTTGTGGTGATAATAACAAGTTTTATAACTGTTTTGATGTGATCTGTCTAGAACAAGCATTTTGCGAAATACATTCCTCTTGTACATAAGACACACCAGGAATCTAACTTAAAATAGTTTAGAAATATAGACTCTTCAACGTATTAGTGACCAATCCAGGTTTTGGTCACCATACTAAGCGGATTTGGGGTAATCTGTGATGTTTGGTAGACATGATAGATATGCCTTTATAAAAAAAATTAACGCCGGTTTTTTTTTGGTAGCCCAACATTCATGAGACAATAACTGTATGCATACTGCAAAAATAGTAGGCAGTAATTTTGACACGGTCAGTAATAGAAATTAGTTGATCAATCAATTTGATATCATAGATGGACCCATGTTAACTTTGTTATTTTTTATTACAGGTATGTTTTCTAAACCATTTGGTGCCAGCGACCCTCGTTTATCCATAGCATTGACAGAGCATGAGCCACTAATACACTTCGCTCTTGTGTGTGGTGCTAAGAGCTGTCCTCCAATCAAAACCTACTCAGCCGATGTAAGTATATGTGGCTACTAAGAAATGTCTAACAACGTGTTTGTTAACCCTCTCAAGCCTGATTTTACCATAGTCATCTTCATCCACTACAAGCCGCGAATTGCTATCGCAATTCTCGACTTGTAATGGATGAAGATGACTTGAAGTGGGTCTCAAATGTAGAAAAGATGTCGTTATTATTACAACAGTTCCATGAATATTTTCGTTTTAAAATTCTAAAACCTTGGATGTAGGAAAAAAAGTCATTCGTCAGAGATGTGAAACGATTCTTTAATGCATCTTGAGGGTCCAAAGGTTACCAAAGAGTGAATAAAACACAAAACGATAGTAATATCAAAATAAAGGTTATATTGTACTTATTGTGATTTTTTTTATTATTCAACGAAATTCAATAAAATATACCACGTGGACCATACATACGACAAAGGTGCTTACATTATTAAAGCTGCAATTAACCATCAATACACTGATGTCGACTACAGTAAACATTTTGTGTTTTCATTAGCAGCTATATGATAAGTTGTTAAAAATAAAATATGGTTTCAATCTTATAACACATATACACTGAGACTTAAATTTCACAAATAACACAAATTTTTAGTCATTTGAAGTTGTGGATCGCGGTAGCGAGACTGAAAATTTAAATTGAACAGCTGAGTGCTCAAAGGGTTAAGACCATGTGTGATCACTATATTTCAGGGCATTATGGATCAACTCAGGCTTGCTGCTGAAGCATTTCTTGATGGAGATGATGGAGTTAAAATTGACATGAAACTAAAAAGCGTGGCACTTTCAAAAATATTCTCCTGGTACCAAGTGGACTTTGGTTCAAATAATAAAGAGGTATAGTGGTATTTTATTTTTCATTCCCTGATTATTTTTAGAACAACATTTTTTATCATAATCTATAGGGCCTATATCCATGCGATGCGTATTAGTCCTAAGATTACTTTGTAAGATAAGTACGCAAGTAAAGATAAACCTATTCATTTCTCGATTTTATGTCTCTGGCTTGCGGTTCGCAGTACAAATAAAATATTTTGTGACGCGTCTGTAGGGGTTTATGACTTGAAAACCATTTAATGATCAAAATCAACTATCGTAATATCAATGCCATAGCAAGTCATTCAGCTTACAAAAATTGATTTTGGAAGTGAAAGTGTAATTGGCTTAAGATGCCATAAATTGTCAGCTTCAAATGAACGAAAACAAATAAAGCCAGACCATTATATCTGTTTTGAAGAAAGCAGCTCGTAGACGCTGGAAACTATTTAACAAGAAGTATGTCGTCTCGACAAAGATTTGGACTTCTCTTGTACACAATACCCCAGGCAGTCTGTTTGCAGAATGAAAAATAAAACTGTATTTATAACAATACAATAACATAGCGTTTCATAGCGAATCACAGCTTATTGTGTTACGTACTTCAATGCTTGATGTTGTAGCTTTTGAATTTCATTGAGAAGAATATGGCTGAAGGCGAGAAGAAGCAAAATCTACAGAAATTGATTGAAATAGGATGCAAACCATCTTACCTTCATTATGACTGGAGTTTAAACTCCTGAACGAACATCATGTTTTAATGTTTATGACTTACGTTATTGACGAATACATATGTGGGCCGTGATATCGATGAAATTTACACATTCATTGGTACCACCTCAATCAATACATCATTTAACATTATTCTCAAGACGTCACAATCGGCAAATATCAAAAGTGGCACATTTCTTACATCATTTTTCGTCTACCATTTATTACTATATTGATTCAACAACATATGTTTTCGAATCAATATAGTAATAAAATGATGGACGAAAAACGACGTAAGAAATGTTATGCATCCACCTGCACGTTCACCTAGAAATGTTGTGTACCCACCGGCACGTCCACCTAATTATTTGCTTTAAATCACATAAGATTAAATGACATGAGATTACTGCTGGATTTCAAATTGAGAAAATAATGAGTTTTTCAAATTGAAATTGCCCTGCAGTATCCCCCTCCCGCCTCTCATAATCAGCCGGCTCAGGCGTCCAGCGCTCTTTCCGGGTCGTTTTCTGTCATCCCGGAGAAGTTGGGTCGCTGAAGTTTCAGGGACTGATAATATATAACGACGTCTCTGCTGATAGGTAGGTAAATGTGTGGTGAAAAGGGGGATGTTACGTGTATAGACAAATACTGGTTGCTGTACGGCAAATTTTGTTCTTGCGCAATTTACTTCAGCTGTGTGCTGACAATTAAAACAATGCTATTTAGTTTACAAAAATAAAGATTGAGATCACTTTTACATAATGCTAAGATTTATGTAAACTACATAGGACTGCATAAGCAGATAAGTTTAATTAAATAAATGTTAATGTTCGGGTTTTTTCTTTCTTATACTCGCTACATATAATAAGGATAAAAATAATAGGTTCCCAAATTGATTATCGATGGTATTTATTCTGTTGTCAAGTAAAACATTGGACTTGTATCATTTTCACATTGTGCAATAGTCGCTATAATAATATGTAGATTATTAACCCACTCAACTTATTTCATTGAACAGGAGACGAATAAATATTTTCATTGAATGACTTATTTTATTCATGAGATACATGTATACGCCACTAAATAAATCTGAGCTAAAAACGGGTACTGAAATCGCCGCACATTATCTTTCTATTTATTTTAAAACCACTCGGAATAAAACACCAGTTATATACCTCGGTTTTCGTTTGTATTTAACTCATGCTTCCGTATCTACTTGGCGGTCTTGGTACAGATGAACTGGTGGTGACAGTTCTGGTTTTAGCAGAGATCGCTCGGGGTTGAGGACTAGGAGTTGACCTGACTTTATGGCTGAATCCGCATTGTCTGATCCCTCCACGAGTGACACTCTTAGGTCGAGTGGTAAACGCGCGGGCACTGCTGATGTTTCTCGTGTGTGCTGGCTTAGTCTGACCTTCTCTTGTTCCTCTTCCTGCAGACCGGACATGACGTATAACGTAGTTTCCCTTCATGAGACTCTGACAGCACGGGCTTCTGGGAATGCTGACCTGAGCCACGGTACCGTTACTACGTGGCTGTTTGGACGTGTATCCGGGGGCGGGAATCCATGGACAGATCGGGAAAACCTCTTCCACTTTGTGGGGTGAATAGGACCGGAACACCGTCCGGAACCTGTCGGTCATTTTATGAGATGAAATCTCTTTGATGTGTAACTGGTTCCAGTGCTCCAATGCAGGCTGCACCAGCGATAACCTCAAAGCCTCATAATAATTGTCAAGCGCCCCAGAAACCTTGTAACACAAAATCCGTATGCAATTTAGAACACCGTATTTAAAGTAAACCAAAGCCTAAAAAGTATGGAGCAATAATTTGGTGTTACATAATCATTATGTAGAAGAGGCTACATTCATATAGGAAATACAAGGCTAAATATATTGCATTAATTATTTTGATAAAATTACGCAATCATCAGGTTCAAATCTATGGAAGATTTTTTTCCAAAAAATCTAGATAAATAATAATGTTCAACATTGTTGTCCCCTTACACCTGAAATGTAGCCATTAGAATCACTGCCACACAGCCCAGATTGTCCTAGAATTATATTTTGAGTCAAATTCATACAAAATATTTGAAGCCATGGATTGTCTGTCACTCATAGCATTATCACGTAAATGGGCAATTAGCTTCTTTGAATTACAGGGGAAGATGTTTTTTTTTACAGTTTACGGATTTCTTTCTAATTTAATTTTATTAATGATTACATTGCACAGTTTAATTAGACTGAGTATATAATATTCTGTGCTGAGTTTAACCCTTTCACGCCTGAATTTATCATTGTCATCTTCATCCACTACAAGCCGCGACTTGTAGTGGATGAAAATGATTTGAAGTGGGTGACAAATGAAACAATATACTGTTATTTTTAAAAGAGTTCCATGAAAATTTTCGTTCCAAAACCACTAGATTTCAGGAAATTAAGTCATTCTTCAGAGATGCGAAATGATATTTTGATGCATCGTGAGGGTTTAAAGGGTTAATGGAAGTTACATAATATATAATAGTAAGTAGAACAGGATGTTCTGTCGAACATGTGAGTCCCCGGCAGCAGTGCATAATATTGAAAATACCGCACCAGATGTTTCAACTACCGTGTCAGGACCATTGCCAACTACATTATAGCGTTTGTGGACCCCTCCCTGTTCGTATTCGCCTGCAATTATGCAAACAATTTTCGCAAAACGAAGTCCCGTCACAGAGTGGTCGGGGGAGGGGGGCTCAATTATAATTATGCACATTGGCCATATTATACTGCTTCTACATGTCACGTATTTGTGTCTGCTCATCATTGATCTAAAAAACCACCCAACCTGTATCTGGGCTAATTTACGATGCATGCCAAGTTAAACTCACTCGCTTTCTGATGTCGGATACATCCTCTATTGTAAAAGGTTTTCCATTACGTGGTGCCACCTTGATGACAGGAAGTGGTGCCTGCAGCCGTGAAACCCGGGGAATTCCCCAACCGTGCGTCTTCTTACTCAATTTATGATCTGTAAACATATAGAATTAGAACATAATCATTTTTTATCACATATACGGAATGAAAAATTGACAGGGGTGTTTTGCAAACATGAAACAACACGAGATTACAAATACACAATATCATGTATATAGAGCATTGTGTGTGCAAAACATAAAACCACACTAGATTAGTGCTTGAAAATTGACAGTAGTGTTCAAACAAAATGCGGCAAGACATTTTCTTTTCTGCGTTCATACATGCAGTTTCCCACACTAAACCATTAATGCATGCCTTTTCGCGATAATTTTTTATTGATGCAAAGCTGCAACAATTTAGTCATCAATTCCACTTTCAAATGGATAAAATACAATTGAACAATATAACATTCGTGTTCTGTTCATGTTGGGCAAACGTTGTGAACGAAGGGTTGGTGAACATCGAGTCAACACGTGGCCAACGTGTCTTGCTTAACCTTTTAATCCCTCACGATGCATTAAAGCATCATCATTTTACATCCCTGAAAACAGACTTAATTTTCCTACAATTAAGGGTTTTAGAATGAAAATTTCCATGAAACTGTTTCACTAATACATGACAAGTTTCTTTAATTTTTCACCTACTTCAAGTCATCTTTATCCACTGCAAGTCGAGAATTGCGACAGTAATTCGTGGCTTGTAGTGGATGAAGATGACAATGGTAAACTCAGGCTTGAAAGGGTTAATGGAACAACACACGTTGGATTGCAATTATTATAAGGGGGCCATCATTCAATCTCCAGGGGGGGGGGGGGGGGTTGTAGTTTTTATTGCGTAAGAATTATTTATTTCAACCCGCGCTGAAAATAGAACAGTTCGTAATGTAAATTATTTATTTCATGCAGTCCGCCTAAAATTATTTATTTCAAAAATACTCCAGACCCCCCCCCCCCTCCTCCACCCCCTGGAGATTGAATGTTGGCCTCCTAAGCAGTAGGAGGCATACCAGTTTTCTTGTTGTTGTCTTTGATCTCCGTTTCTTTGTTGAGGGTCCTTCGTCTTTTTCTCAGACTACTACATAGAGGGTCTGTCACATCCCCACTCTCTTCAAAACAGGAATAATAACAGAATGAACGATAACTGAAAGGCAGTTTCATATAATAAAAATAATAGCACGTGATCTGGTAATGCAACAAAAAAGGATGGAACAACGTCAATTAATTACCCTTTCAAGCCTGAATTTATCATTGTCACCTTAATCCACTACAAGCCGCGAATTGCTGTCGCAATTCTCGACTTGTAGTGGATTAAGGTGAGTTGAAGGGGGGGGGGTGAATTTAAGAAAATTGCCATGTATTGGTAAAGAGTTTCATGGACGCTGTAGGAAAATTGAGTCTGTTTTCTGTGATGTAAAATGATGCTCTGATGCATCGTCAGGGTTTGACATTATGTTGGTTAATTGGTGGGCTAGCGTTGTCGAAGGTGGAAAAACGTTATATGAACAGATATACAGAAACATACCAATTAAACTATTATCATGACAAGGACTTTAAGATACGACAATTCAAGAGATACATGGCTTTTCAATGAGGATGTTAAAACAGCTGGGTTTAAACATTTACATTGTGGATGATCTCAGTACGCCAACTATGTGGACGTTGACCATATTGCCCACGCGGGTGGGCCCAAAATGTGTGCTCAGTGGATCATGATGACTACTTTAAGATCACGTTCAGCATTATACACTCTAGTAGGTGGTAGGTGATGGTGGTTTTGTATGAACTTTAATGTTCACGCTTCAGAAATCAACTAATTGGAGGCAATTTAACAATTTTTGGTTGGTAACGCTTTTTCCACTGACGCCGAAATATGCAAAATACACCCTCCCATTTTAAGCGAATTGCCACCGCCAGCCATCACTGTATCGTGTGAACTGTAGGACCTCGAAGGTCATGTACCCACTCAAAATTTGCGTAATGACCACATTATGGGGGGATCGTTCGTATATTCGTATACCCTAACATCAATGGTTTTAAATATATTGGTCTAAAACTGATTTCAACCTAATAAAAACAACCGCTACAACCATTTATTATGTTAATTGTTCTATTTTCTACATCTTATACATTGTAAATATTGTAATAATTATAATAGCGTGGACCTCTACATTTTTTCATTCAACACAGCCCCAATGCAAGCACAACACATTTTATGTTCATTTGTCTGCAAGTAGCCTACTCGTCCTGTTCTATTACACATTTGGCATTTCTCATGGAACTATTAAATCATCGGTCTCAGATGGTACTAGACCACAGGTGGCGCCTTGCATCAACTGTAATTGGGTGTAAGGTACAATAAAGGTATGAAAGCTATATCACACACAGACAAATTCTCCATTCTTCAGTTGAATTAGTTGAGGTCACAACTCAACAACGTGAATCTGAAAAATGTAAAATCAACCGCCACAACAATTTATTATGTTAATAATTGTTCTATTTTGTACATTTTACACGCTGTAAATATTGTAATATAATAATATGGATTTCTACATTTTTTTCATTCATTACAGCCCAAAAGCACAACACATTTTATTTTCACTTGTCTGCAAGTGCTTACTCGTTTTGTTCTAATACACGATGTCCGCAAATCATCAGGCCTGGACGGTACTAGACCACGGGTGGCACCACTCATGTACAATGAAGGTATGAAAGCGATATCAAATACAAACAAATTTTTCATTCTTTAAATGAATCAGTTGAGGTCACAGCTGATCTCAACAACACTAAGTGAATCTGAAAAAAATCTGTGTGTCAGTTAAGGTCAGTAAAAAGCTTCTAATGTCAAACAGTGTTAATAATTTCATTAATTTATGCTTACTTCAACATATTGTGGTAGAAATATAAAAAACTCGGGTGCTTATGGCTGAAGGTTCTATTTTAAGTCCTTCTTAAAACGTGTGCTATCGCATTAGTGCATGTGTTGTATAACTACAGCTAGAGCGAGTGGCACCACCTGTGACTTGACGTATTACATCTGTTGCTTCATACCCGAGTGGATCTGGTTTCGTGTATTATAATTATCAACATTAGAGTGTTATATCTACACATTATTCTAGCATTTACAATATCATACCCTGACATTGAATACCATCATCTCGACACTGTTGAATAAATAGTGTCTGGTCAATCAGGGCATCTGGACACAAGTGCATGATCTTTCTGATATCATCTTGCCTTTGAAGTAGTATATGAGTAAAATTAGGAGATAATTATATGTTGGAATGAAAAATTATGTCAGTACTACAGTGATAATCATACTATATTATTACAGTAAGATTATTACACTCTAATGCTAAGATATGACATGTAGGCATATGGCATTATAATGTCACTATATATACTAGTAATGGGATTATGTCGTGACAAACCTAGCAGGATATGGCATGATAGTGACAAGATAAGTAGGTCTACCCTGATATAATGATAGGACAATAAGATTATTGATATTTTGCTGTTAAATATACGGATTTATAGTATATAAAAATGTATATGGCATCTTAATTGCAATGCATATTATTTAACCCTTCAAGCTCTTTTGAAGGCTAATAAATGACATGAAATAAAATATTGAGATGTTAGCATGACATGGCATTATAAGTTATGACATTACATTTTCAATATACTAAAGTGACATTTTATTCGGTATAATAACAGTTCTGAAAATGGAGAAATATTGTACTCAATGTCATGATATAGGCCTAGTATGTATTATCTATGGTATTATAATGTGAGAATATAGCTTTATAATATCCGGGAACAAGATAATGACGACATATTGTATCACACTGTTGTGATATAGCATTATAAAAAGAATATTATATGGTATAATAATAAGATATACATGTATACCACTTTGATGTATGGATGTGAGGATATGACATTATCATACCAATAGTGTCGGAATATGACAATAATATCATAACTACATGCTATAGCAAAGCAAGTTAATGTAATGATTAGCCATTATAATGTTAGTAATGTTAAGCTATATATGTCATCAAAATGTCTGGATATGACTTTGAAATGTTGGGATGTGATAATATAATTTCATTATATGGTGTTATAAAATGTCGATATATGTCAACAAATGATTATGCAATGGTATTATCTAATATAGTATAATGACGAAATAGTATAATGACGAAATAGTATATATATGTTAGTGTAAATTATGAGGACTATAATTATAACATGTCATATGTAGCTGCCACCTGGTGAACGGCAACTCTTTATTTAGTTGGTGCCGCCACTTATAAGCGACTGGTATAATATGATATTCCCGTGATGCTTCACTGTCACCACTTTCAATCATCTCTGTACCTGACCTGACTCTGTACGTTCCCAAATGGCACTTTCTTCACTTTTATTACTGTATTCTGTTACTATCATGGCAAACGGAATAAACACAGCAATAGATATATATATGTCATAATGGCATTATGACATTATGATGTACTTAGTGTAGGGGGAGATATCATTATATTTTCACAATATGACATGATATAATTTTAATGCTGGTCGAGGACACTTTAATGTCAGGATAAGTTTTTTGTGTAGGTAGGCCCCTATATGTTATTAGTAGTAGATAGTGTGTTGTTTAACTATAATATATTTGTTTATGTAGTGAAGCACTTGCACATTAAACACAATTATGGAAAAAAGTAATGGTCTAAGACCCTTCCGCTGACTAGCTGAAATATACCTCATGTTTTGGAATTTTGCCACTTGCGTCTTCAAAAATAACTATTTTTGACATTTTTTTTTAAAAAGTAATCATTTTTGGCCTTTCAAACCAATGTTGGGGTCTTCAAGACTTGACTATTCTGGTCATTTAAAGTAGTTGTTGAGCTCTGTAGGTGATTATCGCAAGCTCAAAAAGACGTTATTCAGTAAAACTTTGGAAAGTTATTTCAAGGGACCTCACATATAAATTCGAGAAGGAATTGGTTTTCTGGGATATTGTTCCAGGTTCAGCACAAAAAATGACCCGGTTTAAATAGGAAACAATAACATAATAAATGGTTTTAGTAGTTAATGTTTTTTTATTGTGTTAAAATCAGTTTTCGGCAAATAAATGGATGTTAGGGTAGGCCTGTAGAAATGTATACCACCCCCCCCCCCTTCCATAATGATGTCATTGTGAAAATTTTGAAGGCTCACATGACCTTTTAGGCCCAACTGTTCAAAAGATAGACCACAACAGCGGCTGGCGGTGGTAATTCGCTTAAAGGGGGGGGGTGTATTTACAAGGTAGTGTCTTGCGTATTTCGTTTAGTTTATTCCTTGATGACCTTTAAACGATAAAGTACTGGTGTGCTATCTTGGTACATGTGATCGGTCAATGTCCGAAGATGAGCATGATTTGTAATGAGACATACTGTAATTCTGAAGTTTATCATACTTGTCGTGAACAAATTAACATAGCACACGTAGGCCTAAAGCTAGTATTTCACCCGGCTTGCGACCGATTGGCGACTGAGACGAATGGAAATTCGACTGATTCTGTTTTTATTTTTTATTTAGTTTAAATCTGGTCTGTAACAACTCTCTAATTAGTCTTTTTACTCGCTAAGACGTCTTCAGTGGTTGCTTCAACGTCGTAGGGCCTACTTCGCTCTGTTCAGTAGTCCTTGAAAAAATAGTTAGCGACTCCTAGAAACCAATTAGCGAATATATGACGAACAGTTAGCGATTAAATTACGACTCATTTCAGACTACTGTCCAGCGACTGTGAAACGACTGTCTAACAATGTTTAGCGAGCGTCCTCAGCCTCAGCGACGCCCCTACAAACTGTGACGAATTTATTATAATTACTGGTGCAAGACGACTGATATTAAAGCAACAACAACTGCTTAACGACACAGATTCGATTGGAAGACGACTGACAATCAATTGACTTGCGACAGTTTAGTGTCTAGTTAACGAATGCGACGACTCTGCAACGACTCGAAAGACTGTGTGACGACTGTTTAGCAAATGCATAACGAGCAGATAGCAACAGGATATTTGGTCGTTAAGAGGTTGTTAGTCAGTCGGTGATTGCTAGATTCGTGGTGCGATTGCGACATACATAACGTCAAAATTAAGACAGCATAACGATATATACAGACAAGTGAAAGACAACTCAGCGAAAATTAGGCCCTATTACCAGTCATAATATCATAATAGGTCCTTAACCTGACCAATCTGCACCAACTCCATCCAGTGACCAGGATGATTCTGACAACACTGCAGCTACCATCTATAATACTGGAAAGAGGGCGAAGAAAGGCGAGATGGAAGATGTATACATGGAGTGATACAGAGAAAGACTAATTGGCATCATTTCTGGAAGCTGACCCTGCCTTCCATCAGTCCCATGTGCATCTTGAATTGGAGTTTAGTGCGAAATGAATGCTGCAGGACTGAGGAACCTTTTTACATGCCCAATATGATGAGTCGTCTAGTTCGTCAACAGATGGTTCATGATTCGCTCAGCAGTCGTCAATAAATCGCTCAAGTATGGTAAAACAGTCTGAAAAAAATGAAATGAATCGGGCTTTAGGCCACCTTTGTGCACATATAGGCTAAACTGGGCCAGGAGAACCTCCTGAGGATGGTGAGATGATTGAGATGACACTGTCCTCCAGACACAGGATTCGACATTCGAGCCCTGGCGGTCTGAGGCCGAGTACGCTACCTCTCGGTCACGGAGGCTCCCCGCAATAATGACTTTCACACGTGGATGGGGAAGAAACATTTTTTGTTTCTTTCAAACCGCCGAGACCGGGAACCGAACCCCGAACTCTGGCGTGAAAGGCAGCGGTGCTAACCACTACCCTAGGGCCCCCGCCCAGAAAAAACAGTCTGAAAGCAGTTGCCAAAATTGATTCATTTGCTACAAGGGTGGACCATGGTCGAGATACAGTCGCTGCATGTTAACGATGACATGCACCCCTTTGGAAAACATTCGTCAAAAGTATTCAAACACACGCCAAATTGCCGTCTGATTGGCTAAGCGGTCGCAAGTATGTCGCCCTACTGTTGTTGATCAGTCGTTATAGACCACAATCGCTAAATATTTTGACAAATTCGTTAAGCAGTCGTTTAAAAACGCAGTCGTCAGAGTCGCTAACAGTTACCAAGCAGTCGTTTCTTGGTGAGATACTAGCTTTACTCTAACAAAATACTATTGTTATTTTTACTTAAAAAAATTAGTTTAGATATGAAATATTTGTATACCCACCGAGTTTGTTTCTGATCTGAGGGACTAGATGTATGTCAGGTATGCGGGCCACAACGCTGCCTTTCTCTGCTAATTGCCGTAACGTTTTCTAAATAAGAGAAATTGCACATTATCTGATTATATTCCTGATAGTGATGTTGATCTACGCTACAGTTTGAATTTTCATTCAGTTATTGTCAATGAAATATGTCCACCTTGCATGTTTCACATTGTAGCTGACATAAATGTGTTTCCCATTAACATAACAGGTACAGAGTTTTCAACAAATTTTTTAGAGCAGATGTTTTTTTCAGTGTTTCTGATCTGTCGTCATAACGGCAGAATTGACGACAAGCTTTCCCCCCTGACGAAAAAAACATTCCATTCTGAGTGACCACAATTTTTAGAAATCATTTCCAGATATATTTTTCAGTGTTTCATTCGTGAAAAATCATTTGTTTTAAATCTTGAAATGTACCTATCAATGATATCACCAGAAGCCATCTAATGCCTTCTCTCAAATAAAAAATTCCCGGGGGCATGCCCCCCGGGACCCTACCCTAGCGTTATGATGGCCTTCGGTGGCCGTTCGCCGGAAGCCGCGCCTGCGTTCTGACTCCAACACCATGTTTGGAGTCAATATTTTCATATCGTCTAACTTCAACTTTTTTCAGAGCCAAAAACACTTTTTTTCCTGGATTTTTTCCCTATATTAACTTAAAAATGGCAAATCCTTTCTGGCAAACAAGGGTGTTTAAGTGCAAAAACCTTTGGAAAGCCCTACTTCTATCTCTAACCACGAAAAATAATACCCAATATTTGAATTTATTTAAATTTAATTATTATACAGCATGCTCGATGCAGCCTTAAAAGAAATAGCCTAGCACGTTGTGTTAGTAATGGTTACCACAAAGTGTAAACGTGACAGTTGAACAACGAAATGAGACTTTTCGTAAACAAAAAAAATGTGCTGCATGCAGGGCAGATGCAACATATCGTCTCCTTGGAGGTGAAAGGTGCTAAGTTGTCACTTTGCAAAGTGACAGTTTAGCACCTTCTAACTCCAAGGGGACGATATAAACAAGCTGATACAACAATGATATAAATATTAACCCTTTAACCGCCAAATTATTCAATTTGAATTTTCATCCACTTGAAGTTGTGTCTCGCTGACGCGATCCACAACTTCAAGTGAGTGAAAATTATTCAGATTTGACAAGATGGAGGTCAACTCTTTTCAAATCTTGCTGGTTGATGTCACATTTCATCTTTAACATATTTAAAATGTGGTAGGCCTACTTAATATGCTAGTAAAAACTGAAAACTCGAATATATGCGGCACCGGCGGTTAAAGGGTTAAGCACATAAGTAGTTTTACTTGATATAAAGGTAATTGCAATTAGGAGATACATTTTACTTAAAATATGAATTGAACAGGTGTTTACATTTTAAAATACTTGATTCAAGTAAATATCCTTAGAGCCCTACAAGTAGGCCTACTATCGCTGACATCCATATATGTCCCAGTGGTCTCCACCGCGATCTATAACGCGTACACAGTTTCTGTGTATAGCGTGACGTCATTGCTTCCGGGTTTCGGACAGACAACGGTACCAAATATTGTGTTGAACTAAAAATCCGAATGTACTTTGTACCTACCAGCAGGTCCTCATTTATACTGTCTGGTGTCACTGCCGTTCTTCTCGCAGTGCTTTCCATTTTCTGTCGGTTCTCAGCTTCTTTGGGATCCACATCACACGTCATATCGATGAACGATCGACCATCCGTCTGATGAGCAGCGGGGTGTTTGGTTGTATCGGGCTCAGAGTGTATACTAGACTTAGTGTCCATAACTTCTTCTATATCAGGACCAGTAGGTTTCTGCTGTGGTTCTACAGCCGTCTTTTTTCTACCCCCTGTGGAAACAGATTTTGTACCAGAGGTGTTCTTTTTATGTTTCTTCTTGTCCACTGTGACAAATGGCAGCGGTTTGGCGTAGGGTGATTTCTCGTTCTTTGCAGCTTTTTGCATCTTCCTCAGTTGTCTCTCCAGCTGTTTATCATTGAGACCGATCAGCCTGGCCCCTGCAGTGTAACAACTGATAACGTGAGGTGCGTGACGAACCTGAAGAAAAACAGAGATAACATATTGTCCGTGACCACAGGACATACATGTAGTTAAGGGGTACCATGAGGAAGTCTGAGTTAACATATCCACTGCGCCATGGGTCTTAAATTGTGAGGAATGTATATTATATGTATGTATGTGCTGTTTTGTTTCTACCGCTGTGCAACTTATTGGAGTATTGGAGTAGTGTTTCCATTGCATTCACTAGATGTCGCTTGTCTAATAGGCTCAGTCATTAAACATTTTTGTGGATCATCCTGGGTTGTATACACTGAGGCTAATTGATTAATACCCGAGTCATATTGATCTTATCTATGCAAAGCTCCAATAAAAGCCATAGCCTTTCCAACAGAACTTGAGTTCAAGACGTCAGTGTAGCCAAAGCTTTCGCTTGTTATATTATCTGACAGAACAGTGAAGGGGGCAATCCTGTGTATTGTCAAGAAACAATGCCAAGGTTTCGTGTCACGAAAAAGAATATCAAGCAATAAAAAGGAGTCAGCATGGATAAGAATGTAATTATTAAAAGTGATCCTCCTGAATGTGACTGCTCAGTAAACACAAAACATGGCTAGATGATTTCTATTCAGGTGATAAGGAATGTTTTTTAACTAAAAATAGTAGTTTGAAACATTCACTCACTTACAGTTGTGACTCACGTAAACAGGGTAACGTACGACCCACATCTTCTAGTTGGCGAAAATTACACGTATTTGTAAAATTGGGATCATTATTAAAGTCTGAATAAGCTCGGCTTAGGTGAACCCTTCGAAAGAGGGTGGGACTACATAGGAAATGTTCTGGGTCCATTCTTTTTTACACTATAACGTTGAGTAGGGCCACAATCAATTACAATGTGATAAAAATGGCATCCCTTTGACGACGACACACAGTCATTTCACACTGCAAAAATGAGGGGTTGCTTCATAATGTGTGTGCTTGACAGATAGGAAGGAAACTGAGCATAATTGAAAAATGGTAGTCATAAACGACTTTGCTCTACGGAATAATAGATCGGTTTCAGGTGATCACATTTTCCATGGGCGTGTAGGCTTACATTGTGCTGCTCGCGCTAAGATCTCATTATACCTATATTTGTTTGTTGTGGTCCGAGCTTTCCATGTACATCCCTGTGCGTATTGTGTTGCTGTGAACTGACACATCGTCTTGTTGTATTAAAATTATAGATAATGTATATGTTAAGGGTCTAGTTTTTTGTGAACAAAAATATGGAGATGTCTCCCCTCCAGCAGCATAACCATAAAGGTTAATTCTGTGAAACTCAATGACCTCGACCTCCTTTGTTTTCATCGAGCTGGCTAATACAATGAAGTATGGGGGAGGGTTCTCATATAACCTTCTTTTCACCGAGTGACGTCACTGCGTTTCACAGAATGAAGTATGGGGGAGGGGGGGGGGGGTTATAACCTTGTTTTCACCGAGTGACGTCACTGCGTTTCACAGAATAGCTAATAGATGTAGTGTCAATGGCTTTTGTAATTAATGTTGATAAATAGCTCCTGTGGACAATAGAGACTATGTATTAAGAAGAATTTATTATTCCGTTTTGATGCGAAACACTTGTCAACACTCCCAGCAAACACGACGTTGACCCAATGCTGGTCCCCCGTCTGCGACGCTGACCCAGCATCAAGCCAGCACTGGTTTAACGCCTCGTGTTTGCTCGGCTGTGTTCAACCCAGTAAACACAAAACATTTTTATAACATTTGTACAATGGTGGACCAACATCGTTATTATTGCTTACTGCTGGCGGCGATTAAAAGCCGACACCAACCCAATGTCTGTTAAATTTTGGGCAGCGTCGCCGATGCTGGCCAGTAGCCATTCAATCCTACATTCAGTACTCCATGCTGTCAGTACCGGCATGCTGGCAGTACGGGCACGATGCTTTGAACCAAAGCTGGGTTAATGTTGGCCCACCATCTGTGACGCTGGCCCACATTCTGCGTGGCGCCACCAAACATGACACGGTAAACCAATACTGGGCTAATATTGGGTCAGCGTCAAAGACGGTGGGCCAACATTAGCCCAACATCGGGTCAACGTCTCGTGTTTGACCTCCTGCACCACAGAAATCGCTGGACAGAAATGAATGGGAGACTCACAGCACAGACTGAGAGAGATTGAGTGGACAGGTGTAAAGCAATATGTCCCCACCTCTGTGTACAGAGGGGAGACATGATTATCTGTGTTTGTTCCCATAGATTATGGCTGTGACACGTTCTCGCAGTTTCTGAAGCATGTAAGGGTTGGTAATATGTGTACACTGGATTCTTTTCAAGCTTCAAAGAAAATATGATTTCTTTCTGATGCGGGTAGCGGAATGATTGCTAGTGGTAGTACTTTTTGCCCCCACCTGGGAAGGGTCCTTCGGGATCTGTTCAGCCTGTTGTTTGCTGTATGCCATGGTACGGAGTCTACAGTGATTATGAGAGGGGAGCTGCAGCCTCCACGTGTCTGGCTATAAACTTTGGGCGGATTTCCAGCGGCATCCCCTGGTTCCTCCGCTCAACAGAGGTGCCTGGTGTTGGCTTTGGTAAGGACCATAATATACCGGCAATATAAGTTTGACATTAGTTCTCTCACGTGGGACGAATGGAGTTAGTCTCCGCTATTGTTATGTCTAGTATGGGGGTTTATCCCCTAGACATGCTCAGAACCCGTTATCAGGGTTATCGGGCGAGTGAAGGAAAACACTCTCAATAACTCACCCGATCACCCCACCCTCACGTCATCATCTGTACATCATTCATCTCATTCATGGACTGCACTTTTTTTATCGTATTTTAATGTCACTTAAATGGTCATTAGTGCCTAAATGTGATGTTAAGCAATATTCTACTACTTCCGTGCATGATAATCTCTGCAAAGCCAAACAACATTATAGACCAATTCTATCCCATCTAGCAGAAGTAATTTAAAACATTTTGAGGGGCATTTCAAACTTCATGTGTCTTCACCTTTTCCCACCTTGCTTAATTGGCGTATTAAATAATCAAATTAACCATAGACTCCATGAGACACATATTGATTGTCGTGTCTCTAAGCTCGGAACACGAAGAGCTACATATTCTACTCGAGTTAGTATGTTTATCAATTCTTCGATAAAAAATTGTTATTTATTAGTAAAGTGCAATTTCGGTTTGCTCAGTTCTGTTATCCAAGAAATTTCAGGAAAATTATGATGTTCCAGAAACTTTAAATAACTATGTTGAGCTTTGAACTACTACTATTTTTTCATGATGTTTTTTTATAAACTTTGAGGAATGATATATCACACATCTCATAACAGAGACTTTAATTATTGTTTATTGCAATGTATTTTGAAATATTTCATATTATACACATTATACGTTATATTATTTAAAAATCAATTGATTTTCAAATGTATATACCACGACAATAATATATCAACTTCTTTGAAATATCATTTTTAAATGTAATTCTCTCATTAACTCTCTTATTGCCTCTATTATATTCTATGCAACATGTTTTACTATATTTTATAAGAATTAGAAATGAAAAGAAAATTGTACCCACCGTTCACCTAAAAAAGTATCACTTACCATATGTTTCCAAAATGGAGGCTGTTAAAAAATATTTTGAGGACTAAATTTGTAGTCACCGTGATCTGTTTGTAACAATGTATTTAAACAAGATGTAAACAAAGGTTTTAATATAATACTTGTCACTACATTAATTATTCGGCAAAAGATATAGCAAATAAAATTACCGTCACTTAAAAAGTAAACAATATTTCGTTTTCGCTTAACCCTTTCAAGCCTGAATTTACCATTGTCATTTTCATCCACTACAAGCAGCAAATTGCTGTCGCAATTTTCGACTTGTAGTGGATGAAGATGACTTAAGTGGGTTGCAAATAAAAATATACCGTTATAACAGCTCCATGCAAATTTTCGTTTCAAAACCACTGGGTTTAAGGAAATTAGGTCATTATTCAGAGATGTAAAATGATGCTTTAATGCATCGAGACGGCTTGAAGGGTGTTAAGAAACAAAAAGTGACACAAAAAATAATGTGATGAAAAAATCGAACCCACCTTTGAAGCATAGTACCTCTCCACCTCACCCAGAGAGTTCTTGATGGCGAAGCTGGTGATGGCTGTGAAGAAGAGTGTTTGTCTTGGATTGTAATGTGACTGACCACTGCCCCTCCTCTCGTGCTCCTGTGCTGCTTTCTCAGGATCTAAGATCAACACAAATAGCACTATGATCATCCACAGCATAGCTGGTTACACATTGTACAGGATAAAATTATTGGGATGTGTTATTTTTTTCGTAAGTATATTTTTCTAAGCGGCATACTGATGATTCCTGTTTCTTTTCAGACAAATAAAACTAAACAGGCGAGTTAATGATAGATTTCAAAAGTAAGCCTAACATTTTCTGACACCTAACTTAGCAGCTTTTATGTATTTATGCCTAATATAATAATGTTAATTTATTTTTGTGCACATCGAGGCTATAATTTTCCCTGTTTGTACATACTAGAGTCAATTGTGTTTGCTTTTCAACATTGTTGTATCGGGTGTCGCAGACCAGCTGTGTTGCACCACAAAACCAAAAAGCATAACTGCTTGCTTAAAAAGAGCTTTGTACGACAGTGTAAATGGTTAGTGATCACACTGTAGATAATAGGGAGCTTACCCAGTGAACACAAAGCATTTGTATAACATTTGTACAATGTTGGTCCAACGTCGAGGACGTTGGGCCGACGTTGTATAAATGTTATACAAATGTTTTTGTGTTTGCTGGTACAAACCAATTACACCTGTCCAGTTATTGAAAACTCACCGGAAGATAACATTTCAAGGTAGCGATCCGTCTCTGACATTGTGTAGAGAAACTCGTCAAAATCAATCTCCCCATTTCCATCTTTATCCAGCTCCTGCAGTACGCTCTCTATCTCATCCAAGCTGACCTCTATATCCAGTTCCTTCATCACCGTGTAGAGCTCCTGGGCGTCCAAACTCCCTCCACCATCACGGTCAAGCAACTCAAAAACCTGCACGAAAGAGTAAATATACCTCAATTTGCAATAACATATTCATTCGAGTACAAAATGTTTGGCTTTTTTAAAAGCCACGACTCCGATAATCATGATATCTGATTTCGTTCTAGTTGACATTTCGGCCAAATCTGCCTTTTATTCTGAGAAAAAATGGTATCACTGGTATTTTTTTTAAATATTATAAGAAGCATAATATGATAACGTTTTAAGCAGTGTAAAATATGATAATGGTAATACTGAGTTTTTTTACATGTCCATATGGGTTCAAACAGGGTTGTATTTTAAGCCCTATGTTGTTTTCATTGCTGGTTCAAGAGATTACAAATGAGATACGCAACCGTGGAGGTTACGGCAATCAGTTAACTCCTGATATAGTTGAGCTCAGTATATTGCTGTTTGTTAATGATATTGTTTTAATTGCTGATACGGTATTTGAATTACAAAAGAAACTTGATGTATTATATGAAGTCGCTACAAAGCTCGGTCTTATATTTAATATTGATAAATCAGAAGTGCTAGTTTTTAGAAAAGGAGATATTTTGGCGCGTATTGAAAAGTTGCATGCTGGAGGAAAAAAATTAGAAGTCGTGACAGAATATAACTACCTAGGTTTTTTATACTCAACCAAATTAAATACAAATGTTATGTTGAAACAAGTATCTTCAAAAGAGAAATCAGCTTTTTGTCGAATAACCAGATTATCCAATAACTTAAAAAATATGTCATTTACTATTCTGTGTAAAAAATTTCATGCACAAATACAACCAATCTTATTATATGGTTCTGAACTATGGGGGCATAGATGAATATGTCTATCATAGAAAGTGTTCATATTTTTTCGATGTGTCAAATACTGGGTGAGGTTAGTAAATATGGATAATGATAGATATGCATGTGAGGTATATAAAATGATGATTCATGACAAGAACTGTTGTTATTGGGCGATTAAAATAAACGAAATGTTTTTAATTTTGATGATGTGTGGGAAGCAGAGTTGGGGTCAATTCCGGAATTGAATGGGAATTGAGCTCAATTCCTGACTCAATTCCAGGAATTGGACTAGGAATTCGAATTGACAAAAAGGGAATTGGATTGAATTGGAATTGACAAAAAATGCCCGGAATTGATAAAGCAATTGACTTTTTTATCCATGTTTATTTTTTAAGCGCTATTAAACGCATGCGTCATCATCACTTTTGTCATTGCAGTAGAATTTTACCTGATCTATGTTGATTGATATGTGTATTAAAATAATAATAATAAACTTATATTAAAAGGTTTATTTAAGTTATGTAAAAATACTCATTTAAATAACCTCTGGCCATCAAGATTGAATAAGACTGTGATGTGTAATCTGAAAAATAGTTGTAACAAGATTGCCCCTGCTAAGTTGGAGCAATTCAATCTAACTATCAAAGATTGGTGTGTGCGTTTATACTTGTTATTTGCTACTTCTTGCTACTATACACCATTGATTTACTCCCGCGGACTGATGTAACCAGCCGGTAACAGTTTCGCCGAGAAGTGCGACTCATGACAACTGAACTGAGAATCACCATCGAGTGGCTGAATTATCATCAAAATGAGACGCCGAGCCGGCGTTGGTTTAATCTTGGGCCGTCATCGTTAACGACGGGCCAACATTATATCAACATTGGGTCAATGTTTCGTGTTTGCTGGCTTAAAGTTCTGGATATAATTGTACTATTATTTTATTAATGCTTTCCTTATATATTCGCGCAAGGATGATCAAACTGTTTAACTATCACTTTTGTGTCACTTAACAGCATTTTTTAACATTTGTATTTAAAAAGTACAGTTGTATTTAAAAAAAAAATGGGCATAATTTTAGTTCTCGTATTTGTTATATTTTTGTCATTTGGACGTCTACAGCTTATAAAACAATCACGAGTCATGATTAGACTTAGGTGAATGAATGGCTTAGAACATAACTATCGCTTGTCCTTCAAGTTGGTAGAACGAAAGAAATATCGGGACCTTAAAACGAATGCGTTTCCAATAGATGTTGAGCCAATGCTGATTTAATATTGGGAAAGCGCTGAAGACGGTGGAGCAACATTAAAGCAACATTGGGTTAACATCCAGTGTTAGTAGGAAGGAAGCTATGCAACGTAGCCAAGCGCTCTAATTGACCCTTTGATTACTTCGTAATATGCCTTTTGTGCCCTAGAGGTTATCCTGATATATTTTCTTAAGGTTTATTTATTCGCCACACGCTAGAATTAGATATTAAAAAATAGTATAATCGGAAAATTAATAATGTGAATAATTGCATCAATTGAAATACAACAATAGATTCTACGTTGGTTTATTTTTAATACGAGTTTATTTGAGTGAGGTGTGGGTCGACACGCCGTAGCCTCCACAGGGTCAGACTTATCAGAGTTTCAAGTAGCACGGCTTGTCGCGAGACATTGTGTTAATTACACTGCCGTGTTGCTGGCAATTGTGGCGTAACAGTTAGTCTATAGAAATAACACGCTCACATCCGCGTCCACACGAGTACAGCTCCGTCATCAGGTATTAAAGATGTACTCCACCCAACTAATATTGAAGTTAAGTAGGTGTAACATGTTTAAATATGTTTACAAGATAATAAATAAAATGTATTTTATTTTATATCAGGTGTTATTATTTTATTGTATATCAAGTTATTATACAGCTGTTCCATGTGTATCAAAAGTCTCACTCTTGGGTGGAATTGATAAGGAATTGATTTTTAGGAATTGGAATTGAATTGGAATTGACTTTTCTCAAAACCAAATGAATTGGAATTGACTCAGGAATGGATAAAAAGGTATTGGAATGGAATTTGGAATTGATAAAAAGGAATTGACCCCAACTCTGGTGGGAAGCCCAGTCTGCGGATGATCCTCAATTATTTATTAGGACTTTAAAACAAAGAATGATAGAGGAAAGTGACAATAACTGGTTGATAAACTTAAATGGTAGCAACAGATACTTTGTATATAAACTTTATAAGCAGTTCAGATACAAAGTGAACTATTTAAATGTCATTTCAAGTGGTATCTCAAGGAGAGTAACATCTCGTTTTCGCATGGGCGTAATTGTGAGGCATAAACTAAGGTTTATTCAGGACAGTGACACTGTATGTCCTATTTGTATGGAATAAGAGGAACACGAGATCCACTTTATTCTTCATTGTCCTGTTTATCACGATTTATGTCTAAAATACCTTGCTCCGTTTGATAGCCCACCAAATGCAATTCTGGACTTGTAGTGGATGAAGATGATTTGATGTGGTTTAAAAATTACAGAAAATTGCCATGTATTGGTAAACCTGTTTCATGGAAATATTCGTTCTAAAACCCTTTGTTGTTGGAAAATTTAGTCTGTATTCAGGGATGTAAAATGAAACAATCGTGAGGGCTTAAAGGCTTAAACGCCAGACTTACCTCACGAAACATGTTGACCTGTTTGCCATTGAGATCCTGATACCAGTCCGGCCTGCTGCTGGAAGGCACCACAGGAATGGAATCACGGGACGACTCTGAACTTTTGCGTCGTGATGCAGAAGGCGTCTTGTCAAGGTGCTTGTCATTGGACTGAGGATTTGGACAGATGCTCTATGACAAGGGCAAGATTGTTTTCATTAACAAAAATATATAGGCTACATTTTGTTTGTAGAGTTGAATATCACCCCCCCCCCCTAACAGCCATATAATAAAAATTAAATGTGAGTGGCACATGCACATTTTAGATCATTGCGTGAAGTTGTGGGTAAGGTAGACTACAATATCTATTGTATTGCAAATCTTCCACTTAAGTCTTAGCCGTCGAAATTTTGAAAAAAATATTAGCTTGTGCAATAGAAAGACGCATCAAATGATTCTCAAAATAAACGTCGCTTCAAGAGTATATTAGACTGTATGCTATAGACTTATACATGCATGCCACAGCTATTGCAAATATCTACTGCATGCATACAAGCCCAATTTGCAACTCGATTTTATCGACGAACGGTAGGCCTATAGCTATGCCATAATTGGCATATACTTGGTCTTTGAATTGGTCTATAAATAATGTCATAGGCCTATCTTACGTTATGACATAGCCTCATAGTCATAGTCATAGGCTACTTTCGCCTAAACAAAAAAAAGCAACAGCAAACAAGCATTGGATATTACTATTACCCTTGTCCTGCTATGCCCGAATATATACGGGGTTAAGGATGATTTAGATCAATAAAAATATCACTTAATTTTGATAAAATAGTTTTTAATAGACGCTTTGTTGATCCAATAATTTAATTTTAGACATGTCTATTTTTCATAAATTGTAATATTTTTCGTCATTTGAAGCTGGAAATTGCGTTAGCAATTCCAGCTTCAGATGACGAAAAATACAATTAAAGCAATTCAGCAGGACAAGGGCTAATGTGTGACATGATCAATCATGATGAGTGATGTTTTGACACAATTAAAAGTCATAACTGACTTTTTTGTCATGAAAAAAACTATATAATCACATTATATACGTAGGCTACAGCAGAGTTAGTTCTGTAAAATCACGTGTAAATCGATGGTCCGTACCTTCTTATGGCGATGATAAGATGGCGCGAATGACACACGACGTCTTCCATCGCGACTTCCATCATCAGACTTTGGGCGAACGGCAAGGAGCTGCTGAGCAAATTTGTCTGAAAGTGGGGGATCCTCTGTTTGGTTTGTTTGTTTATCACTATGTTCTTCGTCAAACTCATAGTCATAGATTTCCTTCACTGCAAAATCTGGAGGCAGTGGAGTCAGAATATTTAGATCTGGAACCGGGATGACAATACCATTACCAGCCTCTACTGTTGCGTTTTCATCTGATTCTACTACAATTATATGCGGCTCCAAAAAAGTTTCTTCTTCTTGGTGCAAAAATGGTATGTCTTGCGCCTGGCCTTCAAGTTCAATCATGTCAATATATTCTCTGTCTGTGTCATGTATTTCGAGTCCTTGCTCTTGTATCGGAATTGACCCTGGCGAGTCTTGAATAACAGTATTACAATCAAGACCTAATCCTACATCTTCCACGCTTCCTATATCGACCTGAGTTATCTGGACATCCTCTCTTGACCCGGAGTAACTAACTTCCATCTTGAGTAGTTTGGGTGCAATATTGTCATTGATAACAAGGGGTGATGTAACGTTACACGAACTCTTGCGAAATGCACTGATAGGTCTAGGGTTATAACCTATATTCGGGCTTTGCTCAGCCTCATCATAGTCACACAAAGACGAACTTCTTTCTGAAATGGACCCTTCATTTGATTCAGGTCCTATAGCTATACTATCAGTGCAGCATTCGGAAAAATCTGAACCTACGGTACTGCAATTGCCGGTATAGCTAGATGAGTCACTGGACACAGTGGAGGGTGCCTCCAAATCCTTTTCACTTTCTTCAGAATCATAAATTGAAGCCAATGTAGTAGCTAAACTTCCATTCGATGAACCACCAATTCGCATTTCCGGCGATGAAATGTTGTTCCATTCTGGCGACAGCACACGTTGTGGTTGTTCTAAATTTGAACAGGACTCCTGTGGTGCTTTAGATGAAGATGAATGGCTAACTGATGTATGAGAGCAAGGCCCTTGGCAAGGAATACTTACGTCACTGATTGTAGAAGAAGACAACACATTGACATCGACCCCATTGTTTGATTTTATACTGGTAGGACCAGGTGTGGCAGCTCTTGATCTCAAAACCTCAGCTGAGCTGCAAATACCCACTCCTGATTTTCTACCTTCGGAAAGACTGTTATCAATTACATTTATTGATTCCACTGAGCTAAAAGGAGAGCAGTCCAAATCAGAATCAGACGGTTTGAAGACAAAGCTCGTCATGATGTTCTCAGGATCGGTATCCATTTTGATGTCACTCTATATGCTCACTTCAGTGATAGCATTGCTTCGTGATACACAGGTGAGTCTGATTCCAGAATAGATCCATAAGCGTTGTATTTGTGATACTTAAGAGTAAAATAATACATATTTGCTACAAATCGGTAACTGTGGCAACAATGGGACAGGTAATATCACGACAATGCTAAAGTTTATGACGTCATAACTTATTAATAAACATATCATTATAATAATTATTTTGTATGAACAGAGTCTGATGATGTAATCATGGTAATGGGCGTACAGAGTAGTTATATTGCAAGTTCCATTCAAAGAGATTTTTCTGCAATAACAAAAACGTAAAATAGTCACGAAAAAATAATAAAAAACGGATAATTAAATTTATAAATTAATTTTATGAAGTTTATAAACTTTTAAACCCTTTCACTACTGACCCTGTAGTAACCCACTGGCCTAATTGGGCCAGACAAAAAGTAAATTGAAGCTATTTGGAACATATTAACCTTAGACTTCAATTGAAGGGGAGAACCCTAAACTGGGTGCAAGGGTTGACATGAACTGGAGTTGCCTTTTCTTGGGGTACAATCCGAAGGTCTTGTCAAGGTCATTTTATGGTTAAGTGAACCGAAAATCACATTTTGTTGCAGATTTCAGTTTCAGATGGATCCAAGTGACATCAGAGTTTACAGATAGGACTAGTGGTAGCTGCTTATGAACACAAGGTAACCCCAGAACACTTTCAAAGTGAAAATAGGGTAATGAAAAGGGGTACCGGTAGGGGGTAATAACCGCATGGTAAATTAGTTATGGCGTCCAAGCAAATCCAGGCCTTATTGGGTCACAGAACAGGCCAATTGAAGCAATTTGGAACATAGCTTTAATAATATTCCAGGAGATGGGCCCTATAAACTGGCTCTTTATACCGGCGCTGCACCGGTACTCGTAGTGAAATGTCAACCATCATAAATAAAATATCAATACATTTTGTGTAAATAACGCATATCTCAAATTTAACAACAACAATTCCGAGAAAAAGATATATATATATATATTTTTCAGCTGTTGCTTCAAACATGTTTTTTTTTAAGGAAACATCAAACGTATAATATGAAGTAGCAATATTTCATTAAATTATTCCAAACACAGATTCATCTATATGCTGATTCTCATAGATATTGTCATTTATTCAGAATATGTATCCCTTTATAATTTTATAATTATGCATTATTACAACTTATCACGCATTCAACTACAGGATAATGCTCATCAATATGCTTATTTGTCGTTTGAACTTTGACGCCTGTCACGAAGGAAATTACCGTTTCTTTTACAATACGAAACTTGTGCTGCTGATAAGATTGGTGATGATATGTCGCACTGTGGAAAGAGATTAGTCGAATTGTTTATAAGGGTCTATTTATTTTTAAGAATATACAAACAATTTTCTTGACTTTGGGATGTCATAATATACAATTTTAATTTATGTTGACAAAGTTTCCTCAATATAATATTAAGAGAATCATCTCCTTTACGGTTTCTTCATTAACGGGATATTTGATACTCAAACACGTAGGCCCGTAATTGTGTTTTTTTTTTTTGGGGGGGGGGGGGAGGGGGTGGGGACCACCGATAAAAATCTCTGCTTGTGGGAGCTTTCTAGAAAAGTACCATATTTGAACAGGTTAATTTATTTACATATTACAGGAAAATTTACCTGTTCAAATAATTTTAATGTACGGTAAAATCGCTACTCTTTCCACATTCCCACAAAAAAGTGCTATTTTTTCGAAATAAATGTACCTGTTCAAATAATTTTGGTGTACGGTAAAATCGGTACTCTTTCCACATTCCCACAAAAAAGTGCTATTTTTTCTAAATAAATGTGCCTGTTCAAATAATTTTGGTGTACGGTAAAATCGGTACTCTTTCCACATTCCCACAAAAGAGTGCTATTTTTTCTAAATAAATGTACCTGTTCAAATAATTTTGGTGTACGGTAAAATCGGTACTCTTTCCACATTCCCACAAAAGAGTGCTATTTTTTTTGAATAAATGTACCCGTTCAAATAATTTTGGTGTACGGTGAAGTCGGTACTCTTCCCATAAAACATGTAAAAGAGTGCTCACTTGTCACGTGAGATGGTAATAATAGGTGTAGTAAAATATCCTCACTACTATACAAAATATTACTCAAAGTGCATGTTTCTGATGTTGTTCTTGGCTTACCTTTGTCGAAAAATACATTTAATAATATATCTAGTTTTATCTGGTGTTTGGAACTACCAGTCTCTACCAGCAAGGCGTGAATGCTTTAGACGATCAATAAAAATACACATTTACAGTGAAAGTGCTAACGCGTTCTCTTTGATTTAGTTATTAATTTAGATGTTCACAATTGTACACACTTGCTGATGGGCAGTTATCCTGATTGCCAGATAGTGAGACACTGACAGATACTCAGACAGACACAAAGGCAGACAAAAAAGGCCACACAAACATGATCTTCAAGTCACCAGCTATACGGTACGACTGTATAGATTTTGTAAGCCCAAATGTTTTAATTGGAAGATTCACACAACTGAAGTTGTGGCTCGCTGACGCGACCCACAACTTCAAGTGAGTGAGAATTATTTATATTTTACAAAATGGAGGTCAACGATTTTGAAATCTTGTTGATTGCTGTCATGTCTTACCTTTAACATGTTCAAAAGCTCGTATTTAATGTGCCAAAAGCAATGATAAAAAGAATAGAATCGGGACCGGGGGTTAAAGAGTTAAGTGATTATTTGCGAATATGTGTCGTTCTTCTTAAAGCGACTTTTTCAACTGTTATTGTTTGCAAAATTCAAATATGTTTAGAAATTTGGAAATGCAGAACATTTTTTTCATCAACAATTGCCGCTCTCGTCTCTAAAACCATTATACCATTTTCTCATATTAATATACGTGGAGCCTACCACACACACATCACTCGAAGTTTGTTTCATGTTGTTTTCTTTACCTATGTTGTCAATATTTGCAATGGACCTATACACAATTGGTTTTATTATTAGACCGCTACAGGCCTATACTAAGTTCTTATCTGAAAATTACATGGGTATATATCTGATATATACGCGTGCAGGCGAGGATCCAGAGGGGAGGAGTAGGGGGCGCACGCCCAACCTTTTTTGTCCCAAAGTCTTTAAAAAGTCACCTAAATTGACCAAAAAAATCTTGGGAGCGAGCCCCCGGAGCCACTGCGCCCACTCCTTCTTCAAATTTTGGATCCGCCCCTGGCGTGGGTACTGTAATTATCTTTGTTTAGAAAATAAATTTAAGCAAACCTAATTTATCAGGGAAATCATTTCTAAAAATTGTCTACTATCTCTCCACACTTTTTCAGAATCACTACACTGTCCAAGAAACTGAGAATCAAATTGGTGTGGCCACAGACAGATAAACAGAATTAGAGCTGAAGATAGAGCCTGGTCTGGTAAGTTATTGCAACTGCTGAACCAAGTGGCAACAATGGCTTTGATCAGTGATATTCCGCCCACCTTCTAGGCTTGATTTTTTACTATTTTATTATTGTCTGGTTTTCTGTTTGGACGCCTGGATGTTCAACGGCTGACTTATAAGTGACCTCGACCCAGAAAAGTGCACTTCTGGCACATAAAAGATAATAGGATTGCTATGAGAAAAGCCTAAACCAATTTTAAATCACTATGAATAATCTTACATTACATGTTCATGTTTTAAATTATACAAAACCTGACATTTTTCCCGTTGTAAACCATAGTCCTATCTGAATTATCACTTGAGTAAGCCAACGTTGGTTTCTGTTTCGTGCCATGTTTCCGGATATATAGTTGTGTGACTAGTATTGGGTTTTCAACGGCGGTCCAACATTACCCCAACACGGGGACAACGCGACCAGGTTTTTTAACAATCGATCAACGTAGATGTATAATCTCATTGATTCAAATGAAAAAAAACCTTTTAATTCAATAATCGGAGACCAATACCTTAATTTATTGTTCATTCTTAAATGTGAACAGAACGAAAAATTGTCAACACGATTATTGCTCCAAATATAAACCGTAATGATTATGTTGCAGCTTGTGAGCCGTGTGTTGAAAAATGTTGTTACACAACCATTGGGACGACGCCCATGCTTGCTGGATATTTGATAGGCCTACATGTATATTAATGAACAATAACTTGAAGGGGTTTATTTTTCTGACCACTACATGTATTATATTTGCTATGCTGACAATAACCCATGACGCTATCCATGCGTTTTCAACTTAACAGTCGAGATCAATCAATCAATCATGAATGTATACTATTTATATAATTAGCCACGTGTTTCTGTAGAAACCCCTTAAGTACTGTATTGTTCGAGTTTTTTTTCTGACCACCTCTTGTCAGGAATGTATGCAGACGATCAATCAAAAATAAAAAAACCAGCAGTGAAAATTAAAAACAATCTGCATCCGGGGGGTCGGGGGGGGGGGTTGGGGGGGGTCGGGTTAAATTAGAATGCCTAGCCTGCTCCATACTATATACTGACAGTTGTATATATATTGCAGAGTTATGTTTTACTCAGCAAACAAAAGCCCACGCCGGTTTAATGTTGGTCCAGCGTCTACGACGCTGGCCCAACTTCAAACCGACATTGGCTCAACCTCTCATTTTTGCAGGTTATGCATATATATTCGTGGGTGGTTTTTGACAGCTGTCCGTGGTTTTGCTGAGTGACGTGCTACTCTGTGCATGATTTATCACCCTGAATCTTCATATACCAGAGGTATGCTATGCTAGTTTTTACTTCCTAATATACATTAGGCATAAATATTCTGTCATAAATATCCCAAATTCCTATATTTCTATGTCGGTATGCCATTATTAAATATACCTGGTTGAACGAGCTCGCAAAACAATATTAAAAATTTCAGCCACAACTTAATGACACCTTACTCGAAAATAGTGTCTAAAACTATTTCAAGCACAAATTGTACCTATAAAGTGATAAATAATAGCAAGGTCCTAATTAGTGATAAAATAAATAGAGATGAATCATTCATAATCATCACTCTTGAAAAATATGCTTGGAGTTGAACGACAGATCTATCTTTGTTTCTATATATATGGATATACGTGAGGGTAGGCCTATCCTCACTTTATAAAGCATCAAATTATTGCATTCAAATAGTGGATTCGCTTGGTTTCCTTGCCTGAAAAGTGTTATTTGAGAATCGAGAATGCAAGTCGCTGGCGTAAACTGACTTTATTGGTGAAACAACGTTTCTCACATCAGGTCATTATTAACCCGAACGATCCACCACGACGTTTGGGATTATATTCATGTTGTGGAAGATGCCAAACTTATCATAAAACAAGTGAAATCACACCTAATGAATACATTAATAAAGTTGATTGATTGAAACCATGCACGGAATTCCATAAAATTGAGTGTATACATACAATTCAAAATGGACCGACCATTCATTTGAAGATTATCTGTTTTACATCCCGGTCACAAGGTGAATAAAGCCGCAAAAATACCACTGGAACGGCACTTATATATCATTTCAAAATAGAAAGTTTTATCAAATTTTGTTGGTGACGCACTGCACTAGAGGTTCATCTTTCGCCACACAGAAAACTAGTTTATTTGCCGAAACGAAGTTGCACAACAATGAATTTGATTAACTCTCAATGACAAAATATCTATATGTATTATGTCATTTACACCTCAATCGTTATTAATATGCTTAGCAAAAAACAACCTCACATTTTTTCAAACCTTGAACGTGCCACAAAAACAATAAGAGAGCCCTAATAAAATGATGATACGGGTCAAATGACAAGTTACAACACCCCAAACTGCTTGGTATTAATAGCACCTACGGCCGGCATCCTATTAAGTTTATTTTGCCTGAGTTTGTGTACTATTGAGGGGAAAGAGGGGTACTGTGTGTGGGAAACGGTTCACGTTTCTGTACACCAGTCCTTATGAACATGTGCAATACAACGTTTCAGGTCCATAGGTTAAGTACTTTTGCCTTTAACAAGTCATCAGAAAAAAAATATTCACCATCATATTTGTGGTTAGGAGCTTAAAAGGTTTTGGTTGGAATAATGTTGGCACAGCGTCGCAGACGGTGGCCCAGCATTACATCAGCATTGGGCCAATGTATCGTGTTATCTGGTGTTTCTGGTGCCGGTATATTAAAGCGTCACCAGCATAAGGCAGCAGTCAGAAAACACGGTACAATCACCCAATTCTGTTTCAATCACGTGTCAGCGTATGCTATATATTTGTGCATGTGAAAGGGCTATTCGTTATATACGCATGGACGTTGACATTTCGTACGTACTAGACTATTTGAATTTGCGTGATATTTCTAAATTCAATATTTTATTAGTGTTTTCTTACTTTACTATTTGGTATTAATTTGTGCGGTGTATTTTGTCTTTGTGTATACATATGTACATGAACTATGCATTAATGGGTATTCCGTGCGTATTAGATCAGCTTAGCCCAGCGCTGACATATATAAGACAGAAACCATGGATACCAAAGGTTTTTTTTCCATTCAAAATCATCACCAATGTCTTACTTTACTCTTTTCGTTTCAAATGAATACCTATGTTATGGGTATACGGCCATTATAAATATGTTTTCTCTTACAGTGCGGGGATTAACTTTAGACGTCAGAATCTGACGTCTACAGACGTCAGATTCTGACGTTTAAAATCGATCCCCGTGCTGTAAGGGTTGAAGTGTTCTGCTAAGTACCATATACTTTTAAATTTGTTTTTTATACATACTCTAGAGACATAGGAACTTGTATCTATGTTAAAATTATGTGTCTACGCTTTCCAGAGTGTTTTTCGCTACTATTTATAATTGATGTACTGTATATTTATTTTATCTATTTTTTTGCGCGAGAAACATGCATCATGTATAGGCCTATTATTATTTACACTTTAGCTTAATGTTGAGTATAAATATCATGTAATATTTTCTCCACGTGGTTATTTCACCTCTGGTGATAAGAAAACGTGTAATATTTTTGTATGTAGTATTGCTATGATTACTTTCTATTCATATAATATTCTCACAACTCTCTGTATGATCACGATCACCATAAAATAGCACCAGCGACTTGGTAATTGTGCATGATTTATTTAACTTCGTTATCATCAAGTTGTCTTTATTATAATACTGTATAACGAATGTATTGCTACGACGCATGCACAAGTCTGCATAGACTTTCTGCATAGTCAACACATAGCAATCTGTCTATCTATATTCTGATATTGTATACATTATAATATATTTTTATATGAGTATTGTTTTTATTAATTTTACTATTATTAAAACTTATTAGTGTGACATAGATCATAATATTATAGGACGGGAGATTATCAAATCTCTTCGAACAGGTGGTCCCATAACAGTAACACCAGCAATGCATAAGAACATTTTTGCTAACACGTCGTCCCCTTGGGTATGAGAGGGTGTACTTTCATATCCAAGGGGACGACGTATCATTTAGATCAAGTCTAAGATGCCGTGCAAAATTAGCCAATAGCAATAACTACATGGATTTACTTTTCGAGTTGCCTTTGCAATGCAGTGTAAATTTCATTCTGGCATCCATGCTATACTACACAATTTGGAACAACTCGAATGGATACTTTAAATAGTTCAAAACATTACTTCATTGTGTATATAATTTATATCATTTTTGTGTGCTGCAAGAGAGTGTAGGCCATAATTAATTTCAGAAAATACTTACTTTGTTATAAAATATTATGATGGCCGTCGCGATGGCGACCAAAGTGGTCTATGTACTGTTTGGGTATCAGGTATACATATATATTATATGACTGGCATCTTACACAATATTAGCGGCTATCAAGAGAGAATGAGTGACATAACGCGCAATATAAATAAGCTAACAACGTCCCTCCCAACACTTTCTCGGGTTCTAGCTGGTGCATGTTTCTGTACTTTGGCTCTTTTAGTCCACGCCCTCTTCAAAGAGACAGACAACGCGACGAAGGTGTTGATCATCAAATCTACCACGAGCCACAAAAGCTACCATCCTGTATTTTTACTTATGAAAACAATTGTGGATATGTCCCCGACACTATACGGGAATTCACATGTGCAGATTATTGTGAAGTTTTTTTTATTTTTTGTTTTAAACGTACGTCGACCTGAGGTTGTGGCATCCTCGAAATTGTATGATCCTATAGTCACGTAACGTTATTTTATGTTCATGGTAGTTTCCTACTCCGTATTTCTCATCTAAACCAAAGGCAGGTCTTATTGTCATCTGCAAGTATCTGCTGACAGAGAACTCCACCTTTGCCGGGGTGGGCATGTCGGCCAACCGTCGGCCCGCGATGTCTGGCAACCTGTTCGAATGCCGTCTCGGTGAGGCGTTGCGCATCCAGTCGTCTGGCGGGGCAGGGGTGGGCACCAACAGCGATAACAAAAGTCAAGAAATGATGGCCCAAATGTCAGGCACCCGATAGCGAGGGGGCGAGCGAGCGAGCGGCGGCGGCACACGAGCGAAGGCTCTGTTTGCAGAATCCATCGGGCGGAAGCCACAGCAGGCAATGGCGGACGGTTTTTTTCAGGGGAGCAAGCACCGACTGTGCGCAATCATGCGTGTTTAATGCTGGGCCGACGTCGGAGACGGCGGCCCAACATTAAACACACATGATTGCGCGTAGTCGGTTTCTGGAGAGGGCAGAAGGAGCAGCTGCAAGGGCAAAGGGCCTCTCCCACCACCTATGAATAAGAATTGATTAACACCTTGGGCTGTAAACCTGCCCCAATACCGGCGGCGTATCTGGTCTGGGGCACGCCGCCCCGCCGTCCCACGGCTCAGCAAGGGCAACCCGAATATCACAATCACCTGCAGCTTATCCCATCTCATCGTTCTGATGTAACATTTTGTCATTTCCATCCACATCATAGCGTCAGTGGAAGACCTTCAAGTTCAGAATCTGTGTATGCAAATTTGTCAATAAGTTATATCCATTGATTCTACATGGCATCGCAAAATTTCGCATTTTTTTGTTCTGTATTGAATTGGTAACGCTCTTATTGAGGTGCATCTTGTCACTATGGGCGCCATAATACAGAAGATGTATCGTCATCTACTCGAATGCAATGTGAATCTTAACGACAGAAACACTCGTAACCTGCGCATTCTATCATTGATTCATCCACCTTTTAACCCCCGCTTATTTAAATTACAGTTTGTATCAGCGCCTCGCCAACGCAACATTACACTTCTGGTGAAGAAAAAAGATTCAATTGCCTCAATTAAATGTTTGTCTATGTAACTTGAGCGGCATTTACGGTCGTAAAAAGTCGACAGATTTCAAGAAGTAGGCTGTGGAAACGTGGATTCAAACGGCAATAGAAATAGGAGGGTTAACCCTTTCAGCGCGGGGCCGTCTTTATGCGTCAGAATCTGACGTCTGTAGACGTCAGATTCTGACGTATAAAGACGGCCCCCGCACTGAAAGAATTAACAAATATATAATGGCCGTAGACCCATGACGTAGGTATTCAAATTAACCGGAAAGAGCTAACGAAGACATTTATGATGATTTCAAATTGAAAAAACCCTTTGGTTTCCATGGTTTGTATAGAAGTATTTCAACGCTTCCAGGGTTAATAGAGTTGTATGGTTGCTGGTGGTGTCGCCCTGTACCAGTCAGCAGCGCGTTGGGAGGCCTTTTTTATGGACCTGACCTCCACAAACATTCCTGGCAGGCTTTCCGGCTCTGGTACACGGTGCAGGCTGCCGCCCTGGTCTCGTATCCTCGCACAAGTTACGATATATCGCAGGCTTCGGATTGGTCGAGATGGCCATCTCGACCAATCCGAAGCCTGCGATATATCGCAACTTGTGCGATTGTACGGGTCCTGCTGGTCTCTGATGAAAGCAGGGCCTGCAAATACAGCAGCATCATCACAATAACCAGTAACAGCAGCAGACACGTTCACAGCATTGGAAGCAGGATCTTCATCAGCAGAAGCAGCAGCAGTCAGCAATAATGATGTAATGGTGAAAAGACAAATAGAAGGGGTAGATAAATTACGAAGGAAATAAAGAAACTTCTTAAAACAGTCATCACGCATCACCAAAATTAAAAATAAAATGTATCGTTATTTACAATTTTGTCTTTCACTAGTTATTCTCCCATGTTATTTATTTCAAAATGCCAAGCAGAGTACTGAGTAGCAGCATCACACTCATTTCACGACAGCTAATAATGACTGATGATTTCAATGATCGTAAAGAAAGAAGCGTCACCTGGTGATTACTGCGGGTATTACAATTTTTAAATGGAGATAACCAATGGCAAAGACGTTGTGCGTTACTTTTGGACAACAATTTATATTTATTAATACCCATACGGAGCTTTTAATGTCAGGTGAACTTCCAAGAACTACTCTGCACAAAATAATTATCCATTCTATTTTATGTAGATTTGTGATGGCGGCGAGAGTGCTCCATCAGTCCGCTTTTGACTACAGGACGGGGTTTTCTGACGTCAACGCATCTTTAAAATTTCCACTCCAGTCAACACAAAAGTCGGGCAAGCGCTGCTGGCATGCCGAAGCAACACTGCACATTCTGGTCCGTCACTGGCCAAAGTCTCTCATCAAATCGGTTTCAATACGGGCGTATTGGAATAGCTCGTGTACAGTCATGCAAGCACAAGACACTGACCTGGTACCGCTTCAATGTTGGGCCAGCGCCACAGACCTCTGTAGGAGAACTTCTACTATATATTTGACTAATTTTTCTCATGTACTGAGCGGATTTTGTGTGTGATGTCATCTATTGAAACTCCACTCATCAGCCAGAAAGATTATCATTTTTTTTATAATAATCAGTGCAGGACTAATATCATATGAGAATTCACAGAGCTGGTCTTGGTGACATACACTTGGTGACATACTGAAGTTACGTCATCTGGACTTCAAATGGACATGTCAAATAAAAATTATTGTAAGAAAAAATAGTTGGTGCCCTCCAAATAACAAATAATCTATTAATCAGTTGGTGGGCTCCAATAAAATACTTTCATTTACAATTTATTTTCTTTAAATTTCTCTTAAAAAGCTCCATATATATTCTTCTTTTGCCTGATAACATATTACCAATTCGGGTACTTTCAATAAACTTTATATACCAGTTAGGGAGGGGCCCTGGTGCAGTGGTTAAAGCTGCCTGCTTGGAAAGTTGGGGATCGCGGGTTCGAACCCCACCCAGCCTTCAAGTTTCAAAGAAACAAAATGTTTCTTTCCCACTCACCCGTGAAGATTTAATATTGTGGGCAGTCTCCGTAGCCTAGAGGGAGTGTGCTCAGCCTCAGACCGCCAGGGCTCTTGGTTGATGTGATTATACTTTGTACAAAATAATAAAGATGAATTATAAAAGTAACAGGAAAGAAAATTTGAAAATAGTACTCTTGAAATAAAAGTATTGAAAATACAATTGAAAAATGCTACATAAGTGATTATATGTATAATAGAAGTGGTATTAAGTGTCACTTCTGCTGCTTCGATTTGTAATATAGATAATAGATACGTAGATAATAGATGTGACTCTAACAGAAGTGACAATTGTACAGTTTTGTTGTTGTTCTACTGCAAATTTACATATTTTCGTCCACAGAAGTTCGATTTTATTCTTGATCCATTTGTGCAAGCTCATATATACATTTGGAAAACTCTCAGTGTTCATGGTCTTCAACTGAAAAGAGTATCAGAAGTGACCAAGATGACGACATAGGAAAATATGATTTTATTTGATGATATTTCAAATAAATATCAGCATCCCCGGGGGCATCTGGTATTGCTTAGTCGGACGTTAGTCACATCTGATATTGTCACTGGTAACAGCGGTGACACAAAATCCTGAGACAGCACTTTAGCACAATTTTTTATAAAACTAGTAATATTAAAGGCGTTTGAACAAAATTAGCTGTGAGAAGGAATTTTCTCGCACATAAAACCATTGGATGGCAAAACACCGCTTATTAGGTAACCGCATATTGAAGGGACTACCCTTTTTAAAGTGACTATATTAATTTGTGACATTGCGTTGGTTTATTATATACACAGCAAGAACAATATTAGTGTGTGAACATGGTGAATGAAATCCACTTATTACACACATCATGTTAATCGATATAGTTATGTGAGCATAATACATTTTGACAAAAATAACCGACGTGGACATAAATTACCCATTTAACAGTTAATATGTATTTTGCCTTGGGCCTGTCTTCATTCGTTTTTCGTCAAATTATGTGAGAATAGCCTAACTACACCACTACATGCGATAAGCTGTTTACAACACGCCTATCACACTCCCGTGAGGCATGGTACAGAAAAAACAATATCTGCTTTACCTGACCAGAACAAACAGTAAACACTCTTTTAGTACCATGGAGGCCTACATGAGACAATCTGCTCAACCGAGCAAACTAAATCAATCAGCTTATGGTCATTATAAGACACAGTATCATTGAGCAATCTAGCACAGCGACCACTTAGAGCACAACACTTTGCTAGATAACAGCTGTTTAAACTTTGCTGATCTGACAGTTGACACTGTTAGCTGAGCAATGCTACAGCTCACACATCATCGTTGCCGACAAAATTGTATAAAAATATTTGACAACTCACGACAGGTAAAATCTATATCAGCGAAGACTCTCAGCTGCTGTTGTGATTAGGAAGATAAACATGGAAAGAGGGCATATTATTAACGGAGATTAAAAGAAAGAACACTGGGAACAAAAAACAGCAACAAGGGTTACAAGTAAATTGATCATGATATAATGTGGATTGTCATAAATGATCACAATTTGCTTAATTCTAAGCAAATACACAGTATTTTCACACTTATTTTAAAACGTCGTTGTTTTATTGGCATCCAATGTATTCAATGTATTCAATGTATTCAATCAATCAATCAATCAATCAATCAATCAATCAATCAATCAATCAATCAATCAATCAATCAATCAATCGATCAATCAATCAATCAATCAATCAATCAATCAATCAATCAATCAATCAATCAATCGATCGATCGATCGATCGGTCGATCGGTCGGTCGGTCGGTCGGTCGGTCGGTCGGTCGGTCGGTCGGTCGGTCGGTCGGTCGGTCGGTCGGTCGGTCGGTCGGTCGGTCGGTCGGTCGGTCGGTCGGTCGGTCGGTCGGTCGGTCGGTCGGTCGGTCGGTCGGTCGGTCGGTCGGTCGGTCGGTCGGTCGGTCGGTCGGTCAGTCAGTCAGTCAGTCAGTCAGTCAGTCAGTCAGTCAGTCAGCCAGCCAGCCAGCCAGCCAGCCAGCCAACCAACCAACCAACCAACCAACCAATCAATCAATCAATCAATCAATCAATCAATCAATCAATCAATCAATCAATGCGAAATTCAATTGAGAGATTTAATGGATTATTGATCAATTTATTGTTTTATTTGAACTTTCAAGTCATTATTATATCAAGAGTTTGACAAATCATTAGTCGCGATTGATGGGAGAAGTGATGAAGTGAAGGGTTTCCTGGTATGTCTGTTCATGTAAATCCTTATTTCAAACATTAAATATAGATGTGTAGGAAATGTATAACCTTACTATCATGATAGTCCACCTATTCTCAGCTTACCACATCAAAGCACTACACACATTACGTGCCATTTTGATTCCAGTGTCTACAGCAGCTGCCATGAAAAACACAAACAACGGTAACGGCTCATTTTTCCAGTAAGCAGTTGTCGCTATTTACTTTTGCGCTGCACACCTGCTGCTGAACTACAGACCTTCAAATCTGGGAATATCTCAGACTCGAACTCTGTTATCGATGGTTCATACAAAGTCAAGTGATGCCGTGATAATAATGTGTGTAAGGTGAGGACGCGGGGCAAGAGGGGGGCAAGAGCAGGGCAAGAAAAGGGCAAGAGCATGGCAAGGGCGGGGCAATAGCACATCACAGGCGCAGACAAGTGTTTTCCTCTCAGGCGCTAGCCGCCGATGATCGACCAGACTTCCTCAGCAATTTTTTTAAACACGAGACGTTGACCAAATGTTGATTTAAGGTTGGGATGACGCCGCAGACGGTGGGCTAGCGCTAAATTCACATTGGCTGAACCTGTCGTGTTTGCTGCAGTCTCTCACTTCTAGTTTGTATTCCTTGCGTCATTCCACGCACAGTTTGAAGACATCGATTTAACCCTTTGACTTGACCCGTACAACGCCCTTACACCCTTACAAAGGGTTTTTTTTCAATTAGAAATTATCATAAATGTCTTAGTTAGCTTTTTCCTATTCATTTAAATACCTGTGTTGTAGGTCTAAGGCCATTATCACTATTTTTACTCTTTACAGTGTGGGGATCGACTTTAGCCGCCGAGTCTGACGTCTAAAGACGTCAGATTTAGATTCTGACTCGCTCTAAGAGTTAAACTCTCACGTTCATCAAAGAATCACTTTGCATCTCTGAAGAACAATGCGCGTAATTTCCTCAACCTAGGGGTTATAGAACTGCTTCAATAATAACATTATCTTTATATCTTTTGCCACCCACTTCAATCTTCATCCACCACTACAAGACGAGAATTGTGACAGCAATTCGCGGCTCAAAGTGGATGAAGATGACAATGGCGGATTCAGGATTGAAAGGGCTAAGCTTGAAGCGTTTGAGGGAGGTTTGAATTTTGTAAATGATCATGAAAAAAAATACACATCATATTGAAAACCAGGTTAAGGGATTTCAGTTTAACAAAATAAGTATATGTCTCAGTGTTCTATTCTGTGAATTCTCATATAATTTAAGTCTTTTGATAATCAGTTGTTAGAAATAAATAAGACTTGAAATGTACACACTTACTGGGCTGGGTGGAGTTTCAATAGATGACATTTACGCACAAAGTCGGCCCATTAAGAGTCGATGTTCTCGTACAGAGGTCTGTGGCGCTGGCCCAATATTGAAGCGGTACCGGGTAAACGTTTTCTGCCTGAATGGATGTACACGAACTAGTTCAATAAGCCCGTATGGAAACCAGGTCACTTCGGCCAGGAGCTGGAGCAGTGACGGGGAAGAATTTGATCGGGCATGCTAGCAGCGCTTGCCCGACATTTGTGTTGCCTTGGTCTCATTTTTGATGATGCGTTGTATATCAACATCCACATGAACATGTGCATCAACTAAAACCAACCAGACAAAATCCCCCCACCTGATTGCAGAAACCCTCACCCTGTCGTCAAAAGCAAGCTCCGCCCACCACTTTTGAATCCGGTAAATCGATCCCGGTGGGCTAAAGCGGACTGATGAAGCAGTCTCGCTATTAAAACTTTATTTGCAATAGTCTGGAGACCTCACCGTGGTCTTTGACCCTTTAAGCCCTCACGCTGCAGTAAATCATCATCTTACATCCCTAAAAACAGACTTAATTTCCCTACCACCAAGGGTTTTAGAACGAAAATTTCCACGAAACTGGTTTACCAATACGTGGTAATGTTCTTTCTTTTTTAATCCACATAAAATCATCTTCATCCACTACAAGTCGAGAATTGCGACAGCAATTCGCGGCTTGTAGCGGATGAAGATGACTATGGTAAATTTAGGCTTGAAAGGGTTAAAATGACATTTCTTTTACATTATAATGACAATCTTATATTAGCAAACACCAACACTGTGTGATTTGTGTGGTTTTCATCTTAAATTCATGTTTAAATTCTAACTAGGTTTGAGGCATTTGTTCTGATTTCATGAATACACTATAATACTATAGTAATTGAAATTTTATTCCTATTTTCAAATGATTAAAGCGGACGCCGGTAAATATCAGATTCCCCATTTGGACTCGCTAACGTTAGAACAGTCATTTGGGACCACCAATAATCTTCTCGTGTTCTCGTGGCACAAAATCTCTCAGGACCAGCATATGGTATTATGATAAATATAGGATATTAATATGATGTTTACTATACATGTATATTTCAAGCCGTGGAGCAATTGCATTGAGTAGCATTGAGTGTTGTTAGTAGTAGTGTGACTGACATTGGGCCTCATGATGTTTCAATATTAGGCCATCGTTTCGAACACTGTCCCAATATCGAAGCACCGGGAAAGACGAGAAATAACCAAGTTACTTGGCCTGAAGAGTAAACACATGACCTATGACGTCATCACATTCGCTGCACAGTATGCCCTCTGTAATAAAACAGGCAAACAGATAAAGATAAGTTTGTCCAATCAAATGTTAGCACTATTTGTGTGTGATTTATCGAAGAGGAGGTGCATTCTCAGATTTATCGTCGTATCATATTTGAAGTTGATTAACCATAAATATCTCAGGTGGCTGGAAAAATGATTTCACAGAAAAGTGATGTTGGCCTCCACGCTTAAACGATAAAAACTTTGGTTGTATATTGTTTGCTGATAAGGTTTAAATCGTGAAGCCGTCTCAATTCTCTCTCAAAAAATAATATGGCATTGACGTCTCATCATCGGTTGTCATTGACAACTACCGATCGAGGCTTTGTACTATTTCTGCAAAATGTTGATTTTCGAAGAGGGAAATTATGAGCAAACCCGGCCCTTAATCTGTAATCTGCTAAATTTTAGTTATTGAAAAAACTAGAAGCTGGTACAGATGTGACCCAGTGAACACAAAACATGTTTATAACATTTATACAACGTCGGCCCAACGTCTACGACGTTGGTCCAACATTGTATAAATGTTATACAAATGTTTTGTGTTTACTGGGGAGTGTAATCAAAGCATCCTGTATATTTAAAGGGACTGACCCAGGCTAAAATCATCAAAAAATTATTAGACTAAGCTATTCTGCTCTGCAAAGCCAAAAGGCAGTATCTGCTTACATATAAAGTAAGCATATACTGCCTTTTGACTTCGAGCGGCAGTATACATCTAGAGTGCATCTGTACGCACGTCTAGATGCATCAATGTAAAACCAGGCGACGTGAAAATATTTTTGTATATACTAGGCAGACCAAAGGGTTTTTTCAATTTGAAATCATCATAAATGTTTTAGTTAGCTCTTCCCGCATCATTTGAATACCTATGTTATGGATATATAGTCATTATTATATAAATTTAGACGTCAGATTTTTCACGTCTAAAGTCGGTCCCCGCAATGAAAGGCTTAAAGGGGACTGACCCAGGCTAAAATCATAAAAAAATCGGTGATTTTATTTCGGGTTCTTAATATGGACCATATGATGTAAACATGTACATAGACTAGAACTGCTAATTTTTATAATTTTTGTGCCGCGCATTCACCAGTTAGGCTAGATAGATATAGAGACGAAATTCCCCGCATTTCCTATTTTTGACATGGTTGTCAATAATTAGAAATCGGGAATTCTGTCTCTATATCTAGCCTAACTGGTGAATGCGCAGCACAAAAAATTAAAAAAAAAATGCAGTTCTAGTCATTGGACACGTTTACATCATATGGTCATATTAAGAACCCAAAATAAAATCACCGATTTTTTATGATTTTAGCCTGGGTCAGTCCCTTTAAGCCTTTCATTGCGGGGACCGACTTTAGACGTGAAAAATCTGACGTCTAAATTTATATTAATAATGACTATATATCCATAACATAGGTATTCAAATGATGCGGGAAGAGCTAACTAAAACATTTATGATGATTTCAAATTGAAAAAACCCTTTGGTCTGCCTAGTATATACAAAAATATTTTCACGTCGCCTGGTTTTACATTGATGCATCTAGACGTGCGTACAGATGCACTCTAGATGTATACTGCCGCTCGAAGCCAAAAGGCAGTATATGCTTACTTTATATGTAAGCAGATACTGCCTTTTGGCTTTGCAGAGCAGAATAGCTTAGTCTAATTTTTGACCTATAAGATTGACCATAAATGTATCGCCGTCAGTCGGGAGGTTGACACTTTACAGCGGTAAACCTCTTATCGTGCCATTATCAAGACTTGTCTTCTTTCTGATTATTCTTGTTTATCTTGTGTTTTTCGCTCCTACTGCTCTGAAGTCACGTTCCACCATCTATCTATTGTTACATTGAGTGGTGAAAAATACAAGGGTCTATATTTTGTTTCGCTGTGACTGTTCAAAGATTTGTGTTGTGTGTTTTTTCGAATGAATAAATCAGGTATGTTGAATTACATAAAGCAACCTTATTTTGTTGTGGGTATATATTTCAACCCTTTGTCCTAGAATAAGTTTCTCAGTCACGTAAACATATTGATAAAACTTGAACATCTGTGTAAATATCAATTTCAGTGAGGGCTTCGTGTCCAGTTCATCGCTATGCCATTTTCCAGAGTACTGATACATGAGCTATATAGTGTTATTTGACTGCTGAATATTTGCACATGATATTATTATGATCTGACCAATATCCAAGTATACAGATTTAACTAGGGCATCTTCGCTTTTCAGACCATGTTTTTTGCGTACATAACAATAAAGATGATAGAGAGGAATTACCAGGGCTTTGATGTGTGAGATGCAGACAATCCGTACCGAGCAGTATCAGCGACTGCCGCCAGCCCGAATTCGGGACGGACAAATAGTTCCACAAATAAATCAACAGAAAAGGCTTAATGACTGTCACAATGTAGACGAGGTCGATATGTTATGAACTGCCGCGGTCCTGGATTCGAACCAGATAGACAGCGTACCACATGCAATATTTAATCACAAATGGTGTAGGCATGTCACAGATTTGATGTGTTACAGGTGACTGGTTATGATTCGGCGCGATCAAAAACAAAGTTAAACATAGCTAGATAGTGCTTTGAATAAGGGGTGCTCTCTCAACATGATTGCTGTGAATTAAACATTTGTATCCATAATAATATAATCATCAAAGTTTCCGATAAATGTTGTAGCAGTAGTGAACAGCACTGCGCCATGAGCAGTGCATCAATTACTGTTAATAATAAAATGTATTTCATCATCTATTTCTTCAGTGTTACAGCGATCGCATATTTGTTTATGTTTTGCTTAGTTTCATGTGTCGTCCCATTTCAGTCTCCAATTGATGGCACTCAGTCTATTCTTGACCATTGCTATAATTATGTGGTTCCCTTCAACACATAAAAGATAATTACTTGCACACAAAAAGTAATTTGAAAATGATTGTATGTTCTAAGTTTAGGGTTTGTGTTTATTAAACCATTATGTTTAGTTGTGTTTATTTAAACCATTATGTATGTACGGGCTATGCATTGTTTTACTATAGTTAGGTACTTTTAATTATTAGGTATGGTTTGTTTCTGTATTGTATTATTTTAATTGTGTTTTATTGTTTTCGTATACATGTATTTCTGTCCCTTTGAACCAGATTTCATTGCCTAATAGTGATACTGTGCGGTCTGATCATAATGAATAGACCTGATGCCTCCTTAATGCTTCAGATGACCAAATCCCAGCGCTCATCGGCCTATTGCTGTTTCAACGACAAATTGAAATCCCCATTGCTGATTGTGAAAAAAAATCACATGGAAAAATCTCTGGAAATATTGTGAGATATCTATCAGTTGTATTCGCTTAACCCCTTGAGTCACAACCGCGCTTGAAAGCGCGCTCAATACATAAATAGTGAAGCATGTATATATAATAGGCCTAAATAGTGACGTCACACACGATATTTAAAATCGCACACTTGTGACGTCAAATCTTTTATCGTCGCATTTGCTCATTTTGTGTGGTAACATCTTTTATCGTCGTACCTGCTCATTTAGACACGCGCCTGTTTCCCAAACTAGCATAATCACTCCCGGATTCAGCACAGTCATGTAGTCATCATGAATACGTCTACCTTCTATGGAAATAGACATAATGCAGTCAGGCGGCATCTGCGGTATTTTACAAGCCAGAGTGTTCCCGACGATGGAAATGGCGACATAATATAGACCCTACACATATGTTGAGTTTTACATATACTCGCCGTCAAATTAACCAGGATCGCATGATTTTCGGCGATTTCTCCGTCAATTCTCAATCGATTTTCTTGAAATTTTGCAAAGGCCATTTTCTATTCAAATCCTAACAGCGGTAAAAATTTCGCCAAATTATATTAAATATTTCAAAAGTTAGACCATTTGACATGTAATAAAATTCTAGAACTAGTCTAATGGGTTTATAGAAGGACGTCGTAATTTTAATTTATTACATGTCAAATGGTCTAATTTTTAAAATACGATATATAATTTTACGAAATTTTCAGGGATATTAGGATTCTGATGAAATATGATTGTTACAAAATTTCATGAAAATCGGTTGACAATTGACCGAGAAATCAGCGAAAAACATGCGATCCTGGTTAATCACTGTTAATGTGACTTTGGGTATAGTTACCAACCGTGAATTATTGTGCATTGGACAATGCAATTATGCGAAATAAGCGTATTTGTCATGTTTTCCAGGGATAAGTTACCATGGTAACAAGAACCAGCATTGCCATGGATACCGAATATTTCGGTAAATCAAGTATCTGTATATTCCTAACATTACTGCTAAATAGTGTCACTTTATCTACCCCAGTGACAGTGTAACACTGCTAGGAGTATGCTAACGTCATATTTTGCCAAAATAATGATGTGACTCAAAGGGTTAATATTTTGCAGTTTTAACAAAAGTTTTTTGAATTTCTTAAAATTAGTAGGTAGATATAAATTTCTTGCTGTATTTGCAGCATCACTCCCTTTTAATTAACCCTTTAACCGCCAAATTATTCAATCTGAATTTTTACTCACTTGAAGTTGTGTCTCGCTGACGCGATCCACAACTTCAAGTGAGTAAAAATTATTCAGATTTGACAAAATGGAGGTCACCTGTTTTTAAATATTGCTGATTGATGTAACATTTTATCTTTAACATATTAATATTGAGGTACTTAATGTGCTAATAAAACATGAAAACCCGAATATATGCGGCACCGGCGGTTAAAGGGTTAAAGATTTTCTCTAGCCGTATGAAAAAGAGCCCAGTGCGTGGTACTGCGATAAATTAACGTCGATACACTGATCTCAACATAAGCTCGACAAGGCCGCCATTAACGTGATCGCCTACTCACATTGAGAGGGGAGAAACAATGATATTTCTCTGAAAGCCCCAAGTGGGATCAGAGAGGTTCGAATCCGATATGTGTGCATGATTGACGAGGCAGTCAGGCACTCTATAGTCTATCGCTCTCTCATTGTGACCCAAATATCTTGCTTCAGCCAATCACAGAGGACTTTTCAGATAGGCCTACATAGTTAATTTAAATTTTAAACAGGATATTACCTTTCACCAGAAACAAAATGGCCGAAGGTGAGTTTTCTAAACAAAAAAATTATCTTCCAATAGATCAGCATCAATCACAAAAGTTTGAGAAAATATCAGCATGTATTAATATCACCATGACATTTCAGAGATATCATATCAGGTCATGTGACTTTTTTACTATAAGACTTCATTCTCGCTGGGATGTTATATGTACATGTATGGGAGTGATAACACAGACTCTTAGTTATCACATACTTCATCAATTATATGTATTACTTTATGTAAAATAATATAGCCTAATGTATTGCAACGATGATCAAAACGATGATTAAACATGGATATAAAGCAGTGGATTTTCCTTAAGTACAACACGATAATGCTTAGAACCAGAAATGCTTCTTTTCGACTATCCTGACAAATTGCTTAACAAGCGTGATCATATCATAAAGCTTGATAAGCCTAAAGAGTCCTTGTTAAAACAGCCCAGCAAACACGACGACATCTTCACCCAATGTTGGATTATTGTTGGCCCCCAGTCTACGACGCTGGCAAAACATTAAGCCAACATTGAATCAACATATCGTGTTTGCTGGGAGCTCCTGTTTGGGCATGACACCCATACAGATTTTGAGCTACGCCTCCTGCTGAATGAAGATCGCATTACTAAAAAAATGGCATACAGACACACTTGAAAAGTATTCACTCTGTCCATCCGAATTTTAAAGGCTCATAAAACAGTTATATTTTCCAGTATATCCACTATAAATTACTAATTTGAATGCAAGTTTAGAAGGTGTATTTTTAAATTCACAAGAGCCTGAGACATCCTTATCATACACGGTGGGTATAGTCAGAAAGTGGAAAGGTGGTGGTCTAGGTTAATATTTATAGCGTCTATCTCGTGGGGTATGGTCCCATGATTTTAAAAATCAAGAATGCTGCTGAAGCACAATGAGAGCCCTCCCAGCAGACACGAGACGTTAAATCAATCTAGATTTAACGTTGGTCCAACATTAATTCAACGTCTTGTGTCTGATTGGCTCTGGGATTATTCGTTGGTATATAGCCCTTTATTCAGGGTGGTGACATGCAGCTTTAGTTTATTTATGACCTCCGCTACCGTAATATGACTTAAACACTAGACATAACAATAATTGTTTGAATTTGTATATCTATCAAACTACCGATTATATTATGCGTGGAGCAAAAAAAACGTTCGCCTCCGCTGGGTGACAATACAAAATGATTTTTCAAAATACTAGATCACTCATTTTGGCATATTTTATCCTTTATAAACCTTTTGGAACACTTTTCAATACCCTCTTGAGGCAAGTATTTGAAGATTAACTACTCTGGTCAATATTCCTCTTGTTGATACGTTATACTGCAAATAAAGGAATACATACACAACCAGATTGCGTTATTTTTGCCTGGATGTGGTGAAAGTATAATGCATGTGTTAAGGCAGACTTGTTAGTGGTCTGGCATATATATATAGCGGCGGCAAGTGGTTTTTTGTTGTTATATGTAGGCCACTACTCAGACTATATCTTAAAGTGGACCCAACACATTACGTGAGATCTATGTCGGTTAAATGTCAACGTTTTCCACGTCGGCCCAACATTAACCCAGCACAAACATTTGTATAGCATTTGTACAACGTCGGCCCAACGTCTTCGACGTTGGTCCAACATTGTACAAATGTTATGCACATGTTTTGTGTTTGCCGGGGTATTGGTAGTATACGGGGACAGATCAAAATATAAAAAAATGTATTTATCGTCATCGGTCTGTAGTTGGCGAAAACGCCGTACTATTTATATTTGCATTTAATTTGATACAAAACAAAATATCTGATTGTTTACAAAATATACAGCCATCACCATGTTCACATGTTATTGTTATTTCCTGCCCGGCAAACACCAAATGTTAACTCAATGTCGCTGTAATGTTGGGCCATCGTCTGCGACTCTGGCCCAACAATACAACAACATTGGTACAACCTCTCATGTTTGCTGGGTAACAACAACACATTAGGTCTACGTATTTTTCTTATTAATCATTGTTTATTGCTTCATGGATTAGTGGACGAAAACAGCAATGCATACGTTACAGATGATGACCCCGAAACATGTATCACTTCAAATCTCAATAAAGATTGTTTTGTTGACATTTCAAAATATTTAAATTTAAATCCGTAATTCACAAAAATCCTTAAATGTCACCCGGTAACTGAAGTTATGGCTGAGCGGTGGACAACGAATACTTTTTAATCCACTTGAATGTGAAATCAGTTTTCCTGATTGTGTTTTATCCATTAGGGTTCCATTACGTACGTTTATGTACATTTGTACACATGTGTACGTCTACATTTCACTTTCGTCAGAAATGTACTATTTCAAGTGAATGTGATTGTAATAGTTGCAATTCATTTTTGTAGAATTTAAACGACTTTATCTACTTCAAGTTTAGCTAATTGGCTATAAATGTTTTGTGAAATTTGAAACTAATTATTATGTTGTTATAATAAGCTAGATGCATCATATTGTAGATAAAGTTTCCAGTGTTTGAGACTAATTGTTTGTCACCAGGTGTCAGGGGCGTCGCCATAGGCCACTGTATGACCACAGTGCCACCAGTCCAGGTGATTGTCATGATAAAACCCCAACATGCAGCAAACATCAGCCACGTTCACCTAGTGTTTGTTTGATGCCGGGCCAGCGTCGTAGACGTTGGGCCAGCATAAAACAAACATTGGCTATAGGGCCTACGTGTCGTTTTTGCTGGCCTTTTTAAGGTAGACGGGTCGAGTATGATCGCAGTGATTAACTAACACAATGCAATATTTTACGTCATTGTAAGAACGAGACGTCGTGTGCCAAAAAATATTTTTACCGTGTGTGGATTTTTATCAAAAACACTGGCGGGTTAAATGAAAACGTGTATTATTCTGTGAAACTTGATAAAATAATGTTGGTAGCTTAAAACGATAAGCTGCATGTATCGTATGAAATAACTACCTTTCTTTATCCATTGTCATCTCTTGATTAGCACGAGTTTGTGACTGATGGGCCAACGTAGTCATCCCCAGCAAACACGACATATTAAAACATGTTGGCCCACTAACTTTATACCAACATTGTTTTAATGTGTCATATTTGCTTGGTTGTTGAATCAAACGCTGAGAGCTGAGCTGTGACCTGGGAAACAAGAGACAATGTTGGTTCCCTATCTGCGACACTGACCCAGCATTAAAACAACATTGAATTAACATCTCGTGTTTGTTGGGAATGTGGATCTGTATGGATCGGAGTCATCTCTCGTGATCCGTGTGGCCGTGACTACATTCCTCTAGTCAGGTGACGGCATTAATCTCAAACTGACCATAGCTGACCAGTTGTATGGACATACAGCAGCAGGCACATACATAAGGGAATTTTCAGTAAGCACGATACACAGACCCATTGCTGGTTCAATGTTGGCCATCGTCTGCGACGCGGGCCCAACATTGAACCAACATTGGGTCCGTCTATCGTGTTTGCTGGGTTTATACAGGTTGTATGTAGGACCAGCAGCAGCGTAGGCTAATAACAACAGCAGGTGAAAGACTACAGCATCAAGAACAGGGTAACGCTAACAATCTAACAGGCAACTGCAACAGCAGCAGCAGCAGCATCAGCAGCAGCAGCAGCATTAGCAAGTGGTTGTCCATTGAGCTGTTCACGGCTGAGCCATCTAGCCATCCAGCCAGCCAGCCAGCATGTCTGCCTGCCTGCCTGCCTGTCTGCTCTTCACAGTGGTTTAGTCTGTCGGTGAAGTCGCCAGCTCCACACAGTGGCTGTACGCGTGTCTCTAGATGACCTGCTCTAGCGCCGCCGTCACGGTGATGACAACAGTCACTGTCACCAGCGTAACACTCCACTGTCACCAGCCACCAACACGGACACCCCATCGTCACCACACGTGGTGATCATGTGACAGTTGTCACCGGAGAGAAGTTGTGTGACTTGCCGTCTAGGTATTGCTAAGCTTGGCGACCAGGCATCCAGCCCAGCCAGCCACCCAGACACACACACGGATCACGCTGTCCTGGTGATTGCTTCAGCCGTCAGGATTGTATATGTTATTCTGGATCGTCACAGACTGGATCAGTGTATGTCCGCAGTCACCACCGGCACACGGACGCGGCAGTGACCGCCCGCCACCCCAGACCCCCGCCGCCGCCTCCTCCTCCTCCTCAGCCAAAGGAATAGCAGGATCAAAGGGATGCCTCGGGTGTCGCGGGTGAGGTGAAGGGTGCGGGGATCGAACCCTGGGCTTCGGACACGGCCCGGGAGATGAGGCGGAGCGCTGGACGCTAGCTCTGGCAGCAGTACACGTGCAGGATCGTGCCACCCACAGCACACATGGTGTACTGGGCCACTCTGGTACTGCTAGCGCTCGGCATAGGTGAGTACTACTTTAATCAAATTATTACTAATCATCACCCACTCATTTTCAACTCGTGTCGAATTTTCATCGCCGTGGAGTCGCGAATCGCGACTCCACGGCGATGAAAATTCCACATGAGATGTATACAATCACATTTACCAAAGTATTTGCAATCTCACCTCGTTCACCCAGTGGCATTTACCCTTACAGCGCGGGGATCGACTTTAGACGTCAGATTCTGACGTCTAAAGTAGATCTCGATTTCTAAAGTAGATCCCCGCACTGTTAGAGTAAAAAAAATTATGATGGCCGTAGATCCATAGCATAGTTATTCAAATGAATCGGAAAGAGCTAAATCGTTTGCATACAAATATTTCACCGCTTTAAAAGTTAAAACTGATTTTCAGCCTTTTTTTTTGGGGGGGGGGGGCAAGTCAATACAAATTTCTCGATTATCAGTCAAATTCTGTAATTAGACATAATCTGAATGTAGTACATACTGTAGGATTAACCTGGGAAAATTGTAGGCGCATCCAGATAGTGAGTTATCATAGTTATATAGGATGATGTGGATGAACTATGACCTTATCTTTAAATTGCACCCTATCTATGATCAAGGACTATAAAAAGATATTCGTTGCTGTGATGCCGCATGTTCGTGCGATTTTCTTTCAAAATTTGAATTTCGCTTTTGTTATAAAAATCCCTGTTTTCTGCATTGATTTGAGCCGCCAGACACCATATGGGGCGTACATGTATACACACCTCACATCCATGCAAATACAAGATTAATCACAAAAAAATATTACTTTTTATATAAAACTGTACCCACAGCCTGTGACCATGACCACGATCATGCATAGAAGTAACATGCGAGCGAGGATGTGGCCTATGATAATGAGCATTGTTAAACCATTAAAACAGCAAGTTTACTGTTCAAATCGAGTGTAACAGATGAGATATTGGTCAACCATGACACACCGTTGGGCCAACGTTGCAGACGTTGGTCCAACACGGAGCCATAGTATCGGGCTTTCTGGGTAGAGAGTGAGTATATGCAGTGAATTCTTTTTACAGCTGTCAGCTTCAGGATCGTCTACGGCGTGTGTTTCTTTTCCTGATAATAATGCTGTCTCTGCCAGGGACATCTCCGTGTCCCCACGCTCCACATAGCATTCTATTCTACTTAGACAGGCGTATTACGCATGGATATTTTTCTATGCTATCACTGGCAATGCGATTTTCCAGCAAAAAACATACCGTCCCCTTGGATATGAAAGGGTGTATCTGCCACTTAACAAAGTGGCAGATACACCCTTTCATATCCAAGGATGAAGGGATGAATTACTTATCGTCGCAAAGGCTCGCGAGCACGTGTTACGTAACGCATTAAAAATATCATGGTGTGAAGGATTTAATAATGCATTTTGGAATCATGCTTTGTCTTAATTATCTGATAAACTGATATCTATCACAAATTATTCTATTATTTTCAGTAGTCTGAGTAGAGTACTATACCCGCGGTTTTACGCTGATTGAATGCTGGATGAACGCTTGAAACGCTGGGCCAATATTCGACCCACGTGATGTTTGCTCAATACACATCTTTTTCTCCTGATAAAAATCGATTCTTCAGCCTGCAAAATACGAGATAAAAAACACTCTGCGTCCAAAGGTGAACTGTTTTGTCTGTACAGTTTGCATAGCAGCAACAATAACCTTGTTTTATAACAAATATATAAAGAAGGCGTTGAGTAATACAGAACATTACTTTGGAGCGAGTCCAACAAACTTTAGGTTTGAGACAGTGTCGCTCGTTCACATCAGTAAAATAGTCGTCTTGCATATCGGTATATTCTAAGATACTTACCGACATTATCAGACGTTTCATACAATGCACAGGGGGCATAGATATTGGTCAATAGTTATTAGTCAATGGCTATTGGTGCTAAAATTGCTACAATATATAGATACTATTATCTGCTATTTATCCTGGCTCCCTGTTCACCATCAAATGTTCAGGCTTGGGACCGTATGTTGGGACGCTCTTTACACTTGCACTATAAACTGACTTCACTATAAACATGATAAACTGATATTGAAGTGATCACATGAATGTACTAGTTGAGATGTTCCTGATCAAGTTAAAGATTTCGCGTTGTTGACATCGGTCCACTGAAAATTTGATTGATTGATTGATTGATTGATTGATTGATTGATTGATTGATTGATTGACTGATTGATTGATTAATTGATTAATTGATTAATTGATTAATTGATTGATTGATTGATTGATTGATTGATTGATTGATTGATTGATTGATTGATTGATTGATTAATTGATTGATTGATTGATTGATTGATTGATTGATTGATTGATTGATTGATTAAATGATTGATTGATTGATTGATTGATTGATTGATTGATTGATTGATTGATTGATTGATTGATTGATTGATTGATTGATTGATTGATTGATTGATTGATTGATTGATTGATTAATTGATTGATTTATTGATTGATTCATTCATTCATTCATTCATTCATTCATTCATTCATTCATTCATTCATTCATTCATTCATTCATTCATTCATTCATTCAATGTTTTAATATACATGCACATGAAGCACACATAAGGTCCATCTCACATGAGAGCAACAAACACGAGACGTTTACCCAATGCTGGTTTAGTGATGGGTCATCGTCTGCACCGCTGGCACAGAGTTGAGCCAACATTGGTTGAACGTCTCGTGTGTGGTGGGAGTCCAGGAAGCGCTGACACGTCTGGAGCGATCCATTCAGCACTCACTGATCCCGGGTGTCCATGGCAAAAAGCCAACTTATACATTATGAATGTCTATAATGACCGCCACAAGCCACAAAAAACATAAAGGACAAAAAGCCTGGCACTCACAGGTGAACCATAATCAAATTGCCGGTACGTAGCAGGGTCCATCTCAAGAGGTGGTCAAATGGGCAGAGCCTCATATCTAACACATCCTAAACCTCTTACCTCATCACATAAAAAACTCTCGTCTCAACACGTTACTTGAAAACCTCTAATTTCACCGCATTTCAAAACGGAGATCCACACTTTTCAGATCAGATTCAGCATGCTAATAATCGCTTTATTTTGTGTAATCCATGTGATCTACGGTTCATAATGGATTTTCACCAAGCAAACACCAGTTCTTGAACCAATAATGGTTTGATGTTGGCCCACCGTCTACGACGCTGGGCCAACATCAAACCATCATTAGTGCAATGTTTTGCGTTTGCTGGAAACCGTGTTTTTAACCCGTAGCCAAAATGGTTAATTTAGTGTTGACATTGTTTTTGTCGCTTCACTCATCATGGAGATAATAGAGTAAAATTGTTGGTGAGTGGTTACGAGTTAGTTGCTCTATTACGACACTCACACAAAAATTAGTGTTGCGTGATGGCACGCCATGCGTGATACAATTAATTAAGCGCACTCATTGGACACGTCAATCACTTAGGTGGAGGACTGCTCATGTGCTTTCATTGACTTGAAACGAGACTAAGCAACGCAATTTTACCATGTTTACCTGGATATGAAAGAAACGCACAGGGCCCTGCCTGAACTCTACGTATTCAAACGACACAACTACATCAACCTAGCGTGCAGACTGCAGAGTCAAATGTAATACATAATAAATAATTTACCTTAAGTCATGTGTTGGGTAAACTCACAATCATACAAGTGTAAATATTATTACAATACCAGGATGAATTTTATTAAATAATGCTTATCTTCATCGTGTTGAGATCAGAATTCGTCATTTAAGCTTATTGCATGTATATACCATCCCTATAAGTATTCCGAGACATGTAATATGGTAGGCTATGCAGATATCTTGAGATTATGTGAATATAGACGTTAGACCAATGTCTAGCATGTCTGCAGCATGTCTGCAGCCCATCTAAAACGAAACATTGACTCAATATTGTTGTTGCAATAAAAGCAATATTGAATCAACGTCTCTTGTTCGTATAGATTAATCTGCTTTCACACCGTCATGTTGCCATTGAAGTGTCACAATAATATCATCCATCTGACAGGAAAAGATCGATAATATTACTCTTTATCAGGCTATCAAATCCGAAAGATGGCAGATGATTAGCGTAATGGCGGCTGTCCTTTTTGTATGGACACCCTGCAGTGGTGTTATATTGACAGTGTGTCGAATGGATGCTCGCATTGTCTGACCGCATTGTGCTTGTGGGAAGGGGAAACTGCCTCTTTTGTTTGGAATCACATACACTATCAGCGCTGATATATCGTCACCTTAGGTATGAAAGGGTGTATCTGCCACTTCACAAAGTGGGAGATACACCCTTTCATATCTAAGGTGACGATATATGCTGCGACAGAAAATGACAAATATCTGGTTCTGGATGAGGGAAAATGGACTAATTTCGCAATTGATATAGTATTTGCATGGATTTTGCCCTGATGATATCCTATAGGCCACAAACGTTTTATCTTGTGTATGCAAAACCAATATGATTTGTCTTTGTAATGATTATATTAGCGACTTGGGCATTAAAGGGATGTATCCACCACTTTACGGAGTATCTGTTGTGTCCCTTTAATCCTCCGCTGACTACATAATCGTAACATTGTCCTGCGTGCAACAACAATTGATCTTATATCGCGTGCGTATCACCGAATCAGCTGTGTAACTTCAGTTTAGGTATATCCACCATTACAGACTGGTGTGCCATGGCTGTGACGACTTGGCGATGTCAATAAAAGCATTCTGCCTGATTTATCTGGCATTATGGAAATGATACCAAGTCACGATATGTTTACAGGGAGCCATCGGCTGGTGGGGAGGGGGGGGATATTGTCGCAGACCAGGTAAAAAGTCGTGATGATGTTATTCGTGAGCCCCGCCAAACACGAGACATCCTTCTGGGCACACGACGTTCCTGCGACGTTGAATCAACGTCAATGACGTTGATTCAACGTCGCAATAACGTCGTGTGCCCAGTGGGATTGACCCGTGTTCATTTAATTTTATTTGGGCCAGTACTAAACCGACATTGGGTAAACGTCCTGACATGGGGATGCGACTTATCGCGTGCAGTCGCTTTTCGCGGTGCCGCGCGTATACGCACATTCGCGAAAACAATGCACCGCAATGTAGACACTTTCATCAGGTCAAGCAACGTTATCATAATGATATATAATACAAAATATATAATAGCTTCTCAGTCTGAAAGTACGCTTTTTAATGTGCATATTTTACTGAGGATGCTTAGCGACCTAGTTTATTTTAGATTGCTCACACACATCTATAACCGTATACAGCTATAGACGCATTCAAGTAGGCCTGTGAATTCAGGGAAAATCAACAAAAGAAATTCGCGAAATCTGACACAAAGTAAAATTACGCTATTTACACTTCCCTTTCTCTCCCAAGAAGGGTTGGGGATCTACATCCAAGATCGGCCTCTCCCTTTTCCTGCCTCTCTCTCTGGATCGATAGCAAAAGAAGAAATATAGAAAGCGCTGCCAAGACAAAAATACCAGAAGCCCTCGAGGCTGGTATAACTTCCTCTTCCTTTAAAAGGCTGCGTGCGTCTTCGTCTGAGACAGATCGTGCTGCAGGCGCTACAGCACAATCTGTCTTACTGAAATCCTGGATTAATAGTGCTGCAAAATGCCCCCAGTGGAGGCATTGTGCAGCACTATAAATCCAAAATGTATCAAGTTCAGTGAAATATTGGATTTTTTAGTGCTGCACAATGTCTCACAGGCACGTTGAGGCCTGTACGCCATTAAGAGGTGACGAATTTGCCTAAGTTTAGATTTCCAACTAATTGCCCCCTATATGCACGATACTGATTTAGTAGCATATTATGACAAGTGACACTAATTCTGCTCTGCAAAGCCAAGAGGCAGTATCTGCTTACTTGTAAAGTAAGCAGATACTGCCTTTTGGCTTGGCACGGCATAATTGATCGCGAGCCTACCCTTTTGTTTTACTAGATAACCTGTCACTCACCTATGTTCGCTCCTCCAGCTCACACGAATATTTGAAAAGCATCACGCACCCCCGTATCGTGTTTGCTGGACGCCATGTAGAGGCGCGTATTGGAGAAGATGTATTGGCGATAGTTACGGTAAGTTACGGTAAATCAAAAAGTTAGTTAGAATTCGCAATGGCCACCCTCTGGGTCAAGACCTATGTGTGTGCAAAATATGAAGTCGATCTATCACTGATAAAGTGGTTGGCATAACCATGACACACATACATACATATTCCGTTCTTGTAGTATAATAAATTAAAGGTAATAGACAATCACTACAAGTACAACGCGTGCCCGCACTCAGACTGATAACTTAATTATTGCTTATGTAAGGTATGGGAATACTGCCATCCAATGGTAAACAGTGGTGATGGGATTTTAATGTAGACCTAAGCCATATACTACAGTTTGCATTTGTACGGTGGAATATACATGGATGTACAAATCCCCCTCCCCCTAATTAACACCATGGCTATCGCTGCAGATCCAATTGTCATCTCTAGAATGTGCATGACGGGGACCGTCTTTATACGTCAGAATCTGACGTCTGTAGACGTCAGATTCTGACGTATAAAGACGATCCCCGCGCTGGAAGAATTAAAATATTTCTAATGACTGCAGACCCAAGACATAGGTATTCAAATGAATCAGAAAGAGCTGACTAAGACTCCTATGATTATTTCCAATTGAAAACCCCCTGACCCCCTGGTCCCCATAGTTTATACAAACATATTCCAGCGTTGTAAGGGTTATTGATCGTTTATCCCTTTAACCGCCAAATTATTCAATTTGAATTTTCATCCACTTGCAGTTGTGTCTCGCTGACGCGGTCCACAACTTCAAGTGAGTGAAAATTATTCTATTTGACAAAATGGAGGCGAACTCTTTTCAAATCTTGCTAGTTGATGTCACATTTTATCTTTAACATATTTGTGATGTGGTACTTAATGTGCTGATAAAAATGAAAATCCGAATATATGCGGCACCGGCGGTTAAAGGGTTAATTTGACAGGTTTGTTATCATTGTATGAGAGTCGCACCTGGCTAAATGGGGGCATGCTGTGTTTCGCTATTTGCTGTGGACTTAAATTGCACGTTATGTCGAAAAGAACTTGGGATGATATTTGAAAACATCTCCGGTTAAACTTTCTCACATGCATGCATATACCAAGGAATCCTTGCATATACCAACCTCCTTGTATATACTGAGTCACTGTGAATGTGTAAGTGCTTATTTATACACGGAGTTGTTAAAACGTAATTTAGGAGTCGTTGCCGCGAATTTATCTATGTGAATATGAGGCCGGCCTAGCGTCTGATGCGGTGAGCCTGCCTCCAGCCACCATTTGGCAGATTTTTCGTGTGTTTTTTCCGGATAGGTCTAAATGTCACGGAGATGGAGTAAATGGGGCAGTGCGCGGTACGGTGGCCTGGGGAGATGCTGGTAATTTCACATTTAGACTCCGGAGGAATTGAGCGAGGTGCGACTGCCTCTCATCCAGTCGGCGATGAGATCCGCATACTGGCGACCGGGCTCAGTGTCCGGGAAGCAGCTGTGCCAGCGCCGACTCAACGCTGGGCCAACGTCTGTGACGTTGGCCCGGCGTTGAGTCAGCGTATGGCCGCGCTGGTTCTCGCCAGCACCACCAGGTGGGGCCCACCACCTGTCCCTCTCACAGGACTCACAGCCTTAAAACTGATACCCCACCATCACGGGAGATCCACCCTGAAAAATATTGACACTCTCCCGACGGAATCTCTGACATCTATCCCAGATCTGGATCTTTTTACGGATGGCTTCGTATTCGGACAGATCCACAGCTGTTATCCGGTACCGTTCATTCCCGAGACGCGGGGCAAAAGTCGAGCCGGGCTGTGTCCCAGATCTCGTTCTCCATATACCTCATTGACACTCTCCTGGTCACCTGTTTTTATTGGGATCTGCTTTGCGTTTCGGGTCTGTCACATTCATCCCACGTTACTATTTCTGTAAATAAATACCAGGAATGTACATGTGTGTAATGCTGTGGCAATAGCCCAGAATATAGACCTGGTCCACTTATTAGCCAACGGTTGCACGGTATTCCCTGTAGCTACTATTCTACATTCCTCGGGGCGTAGCTACATTCCTAACTGCAACCAGGGCCTGCCTCGCCATATCTTTTAGGAAAAAAACACAAACATAGGGCCTAAGTTTGTCTTCAGCGGGCTGATTGTTTCAGATCAGTATGCTCTCGAGGGAACTGAAATGGCACACGTATTAACAGATTCCGTGACCGTAGGGGGGGGGGGGTAGGGAGTTGAATGCAGTGTCAGCTCTTTAATCAACACCATTGACACTCACCGCGAGACAGGGGGCTCAGTGAATGTCAGCTCATGCATTTGGCAATGTACTAAACATTGCATATTTCAAGTTTGAACTAAATATTATGCAAGTCTGTAATGATTGTGAGGTATTTCATTATAAAATAGTATGACCTGTACAGTATCTATAATGGTGTGGTGAAAAATAACACAACCCCGTTAATAATTACCTGTTAATTACCCAATCTCGTCACCTCGGTTGTGTTAAACTTTTCAAGTCTGAATTTATCATTGTCATCTTCATCCACTGAAAATGATTTGAAGTGGGTGAACAGTTAATAAAAATTACCATATATATTGGCAAACCAGTTTCATGGACATTTTCATTCTAAAACCCCTAGTTGTAGGAAATTTACTTCTGTTTTCAGGGATGTAAAATGATGCTTTAATGCATCGTGAGGGCTTAAAGGGTGAAAGGGTTCAGAAAGCGACGTAGAGCATTATTCTCTCACTCAACCAGGATCATATTTTTTATAGGATGACAGACACGACAAGTTAAAGGGACTGGCCCAGGCTAAAATCATCAAAAAATCGGTGATTTTATTTTGGCTTCTTAATATGACCATATGATGTAAACATGTCCATAGACTAGAACTGCAAAAGTTTTTAGATTTTTCTGCTGCGCATTCACCAGTTAGGCTAGATATAGAGACGAAATTCCTGATTTCTAATTTTTGACATGGTTGACCATAATTCAAAATCAGGAATTCGTCTCTATATCTAGCCTAACTGGTGAATGTGCAGCAAAAAAATAAAAACTTTTGCAGTTCTAGTCTATGGACATGTTTACATCATATGAACAAATTAAGAAGCCTAAATAAAATCACTGATTTTTTTATGAATTTAGCCTGGGCCAGTCCCTTTAATTTAATTAGACCAATATGACGAAATGTCTCAAATGGTCAAACAAGAGTGCCTCTCAGATCCAGCGTGTCTGTATTCACTGATATCATATACTATTTATTACATCTTTTTATCTCTATGTGTCTATGGTGATTTATCTGAGCTTTATACCCATTACGAGTAGTGTACGCTTTACAAACATGATAAACTGCTATGGCAAATGCTAACATCATTCATTTTTCTATTGTCAGGCCACATCCCAGCATAGCATTTATACAATATTGGGCCGACGTTGTATAAACTTAACGTTATACAAATGTGTTTTTTGAGATTAGATGATTGTCAGTAGTCTGATTAATAGTGACAGGTGCTCATGAAGAATTCACGTGTTAGTATATTCATGAATGCCTCGAATACAAATATCCGATGATCCCATTTATTGACAACACAAAACTGGCAAACACGATACGCTGGTCCGATGTTGGGTGAATGTTGGGCCAGCGTCGAAGACGCTGGGCCAGCATTAACCCAACATTGGGTCAACATCTCGTGTTCGCTGGGATATCGACGGGAGAGGTTGACATCCATCTTGTAATCCAGCTGACACACCACGTTGTCATAACGTTGGTTCGTTGTTCCCCAACGTCCATAACACTGGCCCAGCATTGGGCCAGTGGTGCATGTGGATCGTGCCTGGGACACATTACAAAGCAGTCGAGCTTGTATGACACCAACGGTGATCTGCAGAGCCAAAATGCAGTAACTGCTTACTTGAAAAGTATGCAGTTACTGCCTTTTGGCTCTGCACAAATGAACAGTGGTGCCCAAAGCTGGCTATGAATGATTTATGGATGGACTAAGAGGCAAGTACTTCTACCTCATGGATGTGTGAAAAAAACAAGAACAGTATTATGCTGCCAAATTACCCGAACCAGGGTGCGCAAGAACCCGTGGTGCCAACACACTGTAGTAGTCACGTTACTCGATCCAGCTAAGCTTCATCTCTCCGATTTCTTATGAAACTACAGAATGATGTACTTATCATGACAAATGTTTGTTTAATTGATGAGATGCATAGCTCTACACGGTATATGCCCACTTCAGTCGTCAGATTGTGACGTGAAAAGACGGTTCCCGCGCTTAAAGAATTCAAATATTTATAATGGCCGTGGACCCATAACATAGGCATTCAAATGAAGCGGAGAGAGCCAACTAAGACACCTATGATGATTTCAAATTAAAATAACCCTTTGGTATCTGTGGTTTATAGGGGTTGTAAGGGTTAAACCTTTAACCGAATATATGCGGCACCGGTGATTAAAGGTTTAACACTGGGTGGAAATGTTGCAGGCCTGAGACATTTCATCTCCATGACACAGCTGTGGTATAAGTGGCCAAAATGGTTCAAATGGCCCAGTGAGCCATGTACTTTGTCTGGGGCGGAGAGCCGGCCGGGGATGCCCGGAAAAACACCTGTATCACTGACCTTGAAATTCCTAGTATTACCTGCCAGGAAATACGGTACACATAATGGGTGCACACACCTGTTCACTCTGCTCACGACATCGGCCTAACATTGGGCCAACGTGGTACCAGCGTCAGATATGCTGTCCCAACTTTGGCGAAAGTTATGGGAATTGTGCATGTTCTCACTCGGTGAATATTTAAAAATAAGTCCCAGTTGGCTGCATAAAGAAATAGGTATCTGGTGGTAGGCACATGTGAATATGGCAGAAATATGGGGACATACTTTTATGGCACGTATAGGTTACGTTGAGAATTTTTTATTGCTTGTAAATAATAATATCACATCGTCTGGGTTTAATGGCAAGTCAGCACACCATGCCGATCTATGCCCAAGCTGACACACCCGAGCTCACACAACATTAACTCATAGCAGTCTAAGTCCGAGCCCAGCTCGGACCTGGCGTTTATGACGCTGCAGTCTAGGTCCGAGCCCAGCTCGGACCTGGCAATAATGCTTAGCCATTCACCAAATGACATCACTTGCGCAACTATGAACCAAGTATGGGCAACATAGAACATAAAGAGTTGACTTATCTGCATCGCAACTGTTTCCGAAATAAAAATCGAGCACCAGGCTCAGATGAATAGGAGGCTTTTGGTATTTCCCAGATGAGTTGGGAATGTCAAACTTGGTGCATCTCAAAAATTGAAATCCAGTATGAATCTCAGGGAATTTAGGCAGATTGCTAAATCCCATGTTAATAACTCCTTCACCCTATTAATTTGTTTATAAAGACCTATTGAATGCTTCTCCGAACCATTTGTGATGTATTTCAATATATTTTGTGTGAATTAATATAATAGTGTACACCTGAATCTCCGTGAATCTCAAAAATACCATTTTTCAACAAAATTTCCAAAAAATTGACTACCTAATTAGCATATTCAAAATGGCTGTCAGTTGCCATGGCAACATCACATTAGCCGTTTAAATGAAGTGTTCTCTGAATATATATTGTATGTGTATTCCTATGGTGTATGGGAAATACATATGACATAATTCTAAATTTATATTAAAAGTAGGAGAATATGTCTCAAAATTACAAAAATGGCCAGACCACACAGACGTCCAATGTCAAAATGGCCAGACTGCTATGAGTTAATACAGCGCTGGGTCAACGTTCAGTTTTAGTTATGATGCATTAACATTGTACATAGACATCATTACGGTACGCTTATTAACAATACCTAGATCTATGATATGAATTACAAGAAAAGTGCTTAATTGTGTAAATTCGATTTGATTGATTATGGGCTTAAGAATTTAGAAGATTGATTTATTAGGCATGTCATGTAAAATCATTCTCTATTTCACAATGCGACAAACCATATTAATGAAGCAATTACGAACTTCTCTTGTTGAACAAATGAATGAATGAGGATTTAGGCCAATTTTGTGCACATAGACTATACAGGCTAACCCGGGCCAAGGAGCCTGGAGATCGAGTACGCTACCTCCTGGTGGCGGAGGCTCCCCACAATCTTTACGAGTCCAATCTTTATGAGTGGACGGAGATGAAACACTTTGTTTCTCTGAAACCAGGATCCCGGGAGCGGGGTATGAACCCCAAAATTCGAGCGTGACAGGCGACAGCAATATTTACTAAACCAGCGCCCTTTTCTTTTCTATAGTGCATGTGGATACCATCCCCAGCCATAAAGTTGTGTACAGCACACACACCGCCAAGATGGAGCATAGACCTATCCCAGTAAGCACAAAATATTTGCATAACATTTGTACAACGTCGGTCCAACGTCAAATACGTTGGACCGACGTTGTACAAATGTTATAGGAATGTTTTGTATTTTTTGGGCACACCACCATGCTCGGGAGTATATTATCGTACTCGTTAGGGCTTTCATATAGGTTCATTGTTGTGTGGTATAATATAGAAAGGATCCACTTTATATTACACCACACAGCTTCAAACCTATCTATGGTTGGTTGCCATGCCGCTCGCACCAGTGGACACTATTCTGTCCCCAACGCTGGTTATGTTATAGCCGGGACTGCAAACTTGGTAGATGGCCACATAAAACAGCTGCTGTCTGTTTGAAAGCCGGCCAAAAACCAGGAGACAGAGGAGAAAACAGGAAAGCTGGAGGACGGCCAGTATATCAGGAGAGGGGGGGGGGGGTTATACAGCTCAGGTGTGTAAGTGGTCTCATCATTAGCCGCTAGTGCCAGGTCCGGCGGACTGATGAGCGACCCGTGCGTCCATCACCCCCGGGCCGCCCCGGGGTCCTGGCACGTACACCGTGCACGGGACCCCCCCCCACGACAGCGGACTGTACTGCGCAAGACGTCACCACCACCCCAGGTGAAGAGGGTGAATTGTTGCCATGGTTACTGTAGCATCCATGACAATGTGGAGCGACTTTTCCAGCGGGGTATTTTATCGTACAGTAGGCCGATAATATCATTCTATGGTACGTTTTAAGGTTCTCTAAATATCTACCTATACGATTCCATAATATATGGATTATACCGCTCACCTACACGTTGAATTGGACATGTTATGGCAAAGTTTATTGCAATGCAATACAATACAATACAACGCAATGTAATGCACTACAATACAATACAATGTAATTCAATAAGCAATACGATGCGATATAATACAATGCAATGCAGTGCAATTCAATGCAATTAAATACATTGTAATGCAATGCAATACAATGCGATCCGATATGATACAATGCAACGCAACGCAATGCAATGCAATGCAATGCAATGCAATGCAATGCAATGCGATGCAATGCGATGCAATGCAATGCAATGCAATGCAATGCAATGCAATGCAATGCAATGCAATGCAATGCAATGCAATGAAATGAAATGAAATGAAATGAAATGAAATGAAATGAAATATAATACAATGTCATGCAATGCAATACAATGCCATGGAATGCAATGCAAGACAATGCAGGGCAAGACAAAGTAAGGCAAGACAAGGCAAGGCAACAGCAAGGCAAGAAGGGGCAATGCAAGGCAAGGCTGATCAAACTAATGAGGTAGAGCAATAATGGATCAGATAGTGTGAACAAGACTTTCTTGGTATATGGCAGTACAGGATTGGACAGATCAAACTATAATAGTACAGGGCACGGTTTAGAAGCCATGACAGAAATGGTGACCGCGGCAGATAGAAGTTGGACGGTTTAGAACATTGGAACCTCGTCAGATGTAATGTGTTTCATACTAAGACCACCACTCATATCAACACACGTATCTCTACCTTTCACGTTCGTTAATGCCAACACATTAAATCCTTGGTTTACGACCATATGTTTGACTGTGTAATTTTCAGAATCTACATAGTTTTCAGAATCTACATTGCAATCCTCTTTACTCATCAAGTGGGGTACATAACTGTTTTATTTGCGTGTTTTGTATACAGTGATTCATTTGCGATGTACATCACACGTAATAATATCATCCGTTTCCTTGCAATGAGCGTAATTCCACATTATGGTGACAGGAGTGGTGGCTGTGGTTTCCTGGCACGCGCCAAGTCCCCAGGAAGTGGTTGTGGGTGGCCAGTTTTCGCCAGTACAGGCCCAGGAAACAGTATCCTCGATTGGTGTTCTTAAATATTTGTGAAGCCTAGCTGCTCGGTTTCCCGAAAACAGTAGGCCTTTCTCAATCGGCCAGGTCCTAGTTTGAAAATATTACGATTGGGTTAAAATTGAAATATTCACATTGTACAGTCATCTATGTACTATTTCCTATCCAACATGCTTATGCAATTTATGATGTTTATACTAGTATTGTGTACAGTTAATCTAGTCAGAACAATTTGGCCAAACATAATAATATGTTTGGAGTGAGGTGTGGGAAATAGCGTAGGTCGTCTAATTCTGATAAATTATTATTAAATACTGATTTGATTGGTATACTTTATGTTTTATCTCTTTTGTTTGGGTCGCAGTGTTCAAACAGTAATACTAGTATCTGGTAATGGATATCGTACATCCTAATTAGCCCGTGATATCCCAGAAAGTATCACGTAGTTATACCCCTTGACAGCCACCGTTTAATTTGAACAATAGCCCATTGATCAGACAGAAACTTAAAAAAACAGAACGCGAAAAAACGACAACACCGGTTGTTTGTTCTGTTTATCCACAACGCGTTTGTTGCGTGCGTGGCAAAATGAGCAGCGCCTTCACAAGTGTGTAGGATCTAAAGTAGGAGTGACGATATATTACAACTCTCTAATTGGCAAAACATAATTGCTAAATGGACACACTGTTTGGTTGCTCTGGTATCTGACCTGCAGCAAGAATTTGCTCACAATGGCAGTCACCTCCAATTCAGTTAGAAGCAGCCACACCGCCCCATTCATTACGGATAATATCCTGAGGTACCTACTCAGTAAGCACAAAACATTTGTGTAGCATTTATACAATGCTGGTCCAACGTCGGAGACGTTGGGCCACCACTGTATAATGTTTTTGAAATGTTTTGTGCTTACTGGGTATACATCATTATAAGGTGCGTATACAGTAATAATCGTGACACACCCTTTATTTGTGGGTAAGCCACCACACGATGCACAACCAGCAAACACAAAACATTTGTATAACATTTGTACGATGTTGGTCCAACGTCGAAGACGTTGGGCCGACTGGGTACTCGACCCCATCGGCCTTTCTCCCCTTCTTTATAGAATCATTTTTACTCTTATCAAGTTGTTAACTTATAAACATATAACAGTCTCCATGCACATAATGTTTACACACCTGCCACTAAATCGAGCCCAATCTACAAATAATTGATACAGAAAATGATTTTCTAATCAACCTTGTATAGCTTGTATAGATCTTTCTCAGTGCTAACGTGAAATTGAATGCTAGCAGAAATGCATAATGATGCTAGTGGTATTGTGTTCGGTATGTTTTCATATAGCATTATGCAATCTACATCGCTAATTCAGTGAAATACCAAAAAAAAAACCTGACAAAGTGTCTACTTTAAACCCAGCTTATTTCACTTCACACAAGCTGTCGCATCAAGGAATCTCAATTCTTTGGTCGGGTGAATGATTAATGCATTTTAGTATATAGTTCTGTATCCACGGAGATCAAAGGAAACTGATCATTACGTGCTATATTAGTCTATGTGACACCGCTGTTCCGAAAAGAACAACAAATACGGAGCCAAACATCGGCGAGGCGATGTACTCACGACCTTTATAACAGCAATAAAGCTGCATGTTAAACCATTAGGAAGTCACCGGTTCACCTTATTTCTGTTTTCTGCTTTATGCTCGTCCCCAGCGAACATGGGACGTTGGCCCAACGTTGGTTTACTGCTGGGCGAACGTCGTAGACGGTGGGCCAACAGTATCCAACGTTGGGCCAACGTCGCATTTTTGTTGGAGCGGCACCGCCTGTGGCAACCATCGGTCAACATGTCTTTTCTCGTTACAGGCATGATTTATGTGCTTAACCCTTTTATTCAAGCGCTGAATTATTTTTGTATTTATAAGCCATGGAGACCAAAGGGTTTTTTCAATTTGAAGTCACAGTAATTGTCTTAGTTGGCTCTCTCCGCTTTATTTGAATACCCATGTTATGTGTCTACGGCCATTATACATATTTTCACTCTTACTGTGCGTGGATCTACTTAAGTCGTCAGATCCCCGCCCTGTGATGGTTAAATATCAGTAAATATCAGTTTGAAAAGGTATCATCTCCCCTGATCTAAAGGTTATTTCTGCAAAAAATTGGCGGATATAACCTCTAAACCAAAGTGGCAGATATAACATCTAAACTGATGGTCATGACGTGTGCAAAGGTTGCAGGTATAATGTGCCTCTGATGAACGAGCTGCTGCGTTCGCTAAAAACCGGTTTTGTATTTCATGGAGGAGACGAGGCTATTTTTAGCGATGAGTCGACTGATTTGTCCTCCAAACACACGAAAGGTTTCAAAATACACGAACATTTCCGCTGTCGCAAGCCGCTAAAAATAAATTAGTCAATACTTTAAAAATGGCTGAGGTAAGACAACGCAAATATTTCATTTAAAAAAATGAATTCGAATGAAAATTATTATGTATCTGCTTTCTAGACAGGATACTAATTATTTAAGTTTTCATCTGCGGTATTTTCAGAATAGATGGAGGTGTTATCACTTAGCTATATACTGTTCTTGCTAAAACCTGACTTGACAGGGCTTCACACACAATCCTTTTGATAACAGAATGTATGTTGGATACGTGTCTAAACCAGCCTCGGCCAGAATTCACACGTCAGCGGGAAAACTAGATAAGCATGCGATTACAGCAACCACCACAATAACCACTAACATTTTATTTCGTTTTGAGATGCATCAAACATGCTTTTAGCTCAGCTCAATCCTGTCTTCTTGAGAGTTGTATAATACTGCGCATGTGCGATTTACTGACGTGTTATACTCACCGAATTACCGACCAACTGATTGACTGCTGGGCTACTTGTTTGATTGATTTTTTAATTAATTGATTGATTGATTGATTGATTGATTGATTGATTGATTGATTGATTGATTGATTGATTGATTGATTGATTGATTGATTGATTGATTGATTGATTGATTGATTGATTGATTGATTGATTGATTGATTGATTGATTGATTGATTGATTGATTGATTGATTGATTGATTGATTGATTGATTGATTGATTGATTGATTGATTGATTGATTGATTGATTGATTGATTGATTGATTGATTGATTGATTGATCGAATTTATTATTTGATGCATTGATTCTTGTTTTATGGGTCTACAACGAAACCAATAAAGAGTAGTAGTGAGATTCAAGGTTTGACATAGATGAGCTCATATGTTCAAATGTTCATATTGCCGTTCTAGCCCTTGGTGATTAAATGGTGCCCACCATATGGATGTGAGGGAATCTACTTCATTATATAAGCATGTCAGAATGAGGTTCAGAATAATCATTCATTTATACATGCATTCATTATTATGCGCCATTTTTCGTGGTAAATGGGGCGTAACGCATCTGTTTATATTATACACTACCCTGTGGTTTCGAAAAGCAGCATATCGTAGTCTCGGAACTAAAGGATCCTATCTGACACTCGTTAGAGTGACAGATAGGATCCTTTAGCTCCTAGGCTACGATATGTAGTTTTATTCCATGAGAAGGTATTATCCAATTCCAGTGATTTATGAAATACATTTTGACAGCGATTTTTACTTTTCATCAAATAAAAATGTTTTGTCCACCGATCCAAGGCTATTCGATAACTCTCACATTTTTGTTTGAATGGAGAGCCAAGTGAACATGAAACAAGAACATCAACTTTAATCAGTTCTGGTCTGTAATTACATACAGCTACATTGCACAGTCTACCACAATTTACTATAAATATGTACAGACCAAGGTTTTTCACGTGGATAAACTCACAAAAGTTAACACGATTTTAATCCTCGCATGCGAGGATTTAAATCATGTTGAATTTTGTGAGTTTACCCACGTGGAAAGCATAGGTTTAATGAAAATTCTTAGGTATTACATTTTGCATAGATACTTGGTTTTGACATGTTATACTTGTGTATAATTCGTTTCGTGACCCAGCTTTTACGACTAATTACACGACAATCATGATTTTACCATCGTTAATGGTAATGACCGACGACATGCAAAACAAATCAAATATCAAAGAAACACTATATATCTTTGAACGTCAACCTGATTGATTGATAGGGATTTTTTTCTATACTTACATTCCAGTCAAAATGCTTAATAACAGACCACTTAAAAGATGGCTGATTTTTCTAGCTAACTGAATTCAAAAAGGAGTGATTGATGTATTTTTTCGTGTGTAATTTTACGGATTTACAGGGCAATAAGCCTACCCGTGACAGATTCCTCTACCATTGCAAGTGATGATGTTTTGGGGTACGGCGGAAAAAATAACAGTTACACCGACAACCTCAGTGTAAATGATGCCTTTCTGAAGTATTATATACATTATACTACAAAATATCAATTATTTTTTTCAGCTAGACAAGCAATTTCTAACGAAATCACGAAACAAGTTTATTCAGATTATTATACGTGTTGTATAGAATGAAGGTGTAGCAAATTATAAATTATATTTTTTTTTGATGGCCCATCTAGCCATTAATGTTAGGATATGGCTTCAGTTTTAATAATAAAATCACAAATATTAGATATAATCATAGGTTCAAAGAGTGAAATCACGTTTGATCAAGATAATCGCTCAACCCTTTAACCGCCAAATTATTCAATTTGAATTCTCACCCACTTGAAGCTGTGTCTCGCTGACGCGATCCACAACTTCAAGTGACTGAAAATTATTCAGATTTGACAAAATGGAGGTTAACTCTTTTCAAATCTTGCTGGTTGATGTCACATTTTATCTATAACATATTTAAAATGTGGTACTTGATGTGTTAATAAAAAGTGAAAACCCGAATATATGCGGCACCGGTGGTTAAAGGGTAAAACGATACAACATTTATTATAACAATATTTTATATTACGGAAGGCGAAATGTTTTACTGTAAGACATAATTCTGACAAAACTGTTATTAATTTTCAAGGCCATCACGTACTGTCATGTGAGTCGAAGATAATTATCTTTTTATTACATAATTATGTCAAAACACACATACAGTCATAAAAATAGCATGCATGGAAGGCAGTCATTGGTAATGAATGCAAGAGATGTTTCGCGTTGGTTTAACAAGTCTTATCGAAGCTTGTTGCAAAAATCTTTCACCCACGTATATCATGTATAGCATGTTACTCAAAACATTGTAATGGATTCCTTAAAAATCGAAAAGTACTTATTAGCAATCACGAGGCATTCACCCAATGATGTTTCAATAATAGAAACAGCATTGGGTGAATGCCTCTTGTTTGCTGGGAATTGTATCCACAGAAATGATGGGCTATACATATTAGACAGAGGACATATAACCAATGGTATATGGTCGTTTTTCGTAAATATATGCTTATTCTCTCTTCACCAGCAGAGATCATAATGTATAGGATTTCATCCTCCTCGTCGATTGTGTGATGTTTCCAATGTAACTGTAATAGTGTTGGATCTACATGTAAAAAGTTCACCTTGTGATGCCTGTGACACTAATTATGATATAGCTCATGTGTTGCATGCTACTTTCCACAAATAACAGAATGATAAAAAAGACTTTTTAATTGATTTGTAATAATTATCGGTCTATCACCAGATATTCCTAGTAACAGGGAAAAATATTTTGTTTAAACATTATCTGAGATGAAAATGTCGTCTGAAAACTGTAGTATTAATGCCGGTCATGCAGCGAGCGCCAAATTGGATCAGAGACGCCGTCCGCGAATGAGAAGTGTGAAACCCGACAGCATGCAAATCTGGAAAGCAGATCCCGAGCTAAAATAAAACTTGCCTGACTGTGGATCAATGTTGGGCCAATGTATATAACGTTGGTCTAGCATTATTTTGGCGTTGGTTTGTCACCTCGTGGTGGCTGGGACCTTGCGTCAGAGACAGGAGTGGCCGTGCAGGGTCAGATGACCGGAAGCGTCTGAGTGGGACCCAGCATGCACAGCAGGAATATGGCTGACATCAGCAACCAGCGATGCTGACCTCTGAACATGTCTCGCAACATCGCCCCCACAGCCTCAATTGGGTTCTGTGCTATATTAGGCTTATTATGTACAATACACCTAAGACTACAATATGAAAAATGTGATGATAAATAATGAAAACGCATTGATAAAAGTTTCAAAAGGGGGTTAAGAAAATATCGAGAAGCTTTGATCAATTCTTTTTCTCTATTTCTTCCAAAGTTATTGGCTTTGGCCTATTTGTCTTTATACGTAGAATCTGACATATATACACGGACCCCGCGCTGAAAGAATTAAACTATTTCCAATGACCGAAGAACCATAACATATAGGTATACGAATGGAGCGGAAAGCGATAACTAAGTCATCTATGATGATTTCAAATTGCAAGAAAACCTTTAGTTTCTCTGGTTTATACAAAAATAGTTCCGCGTTGTAAGGGTTAGGGTTTTCAAAAGGTTGTACGTAACCCCAGTAGGAATTCGTGTCACAAGCCATTAATTAGATGACTTCAGTCAAAACAAAAAGGCGTATAATAAACTAATCAAATACATTTATATTCTGTTGACGCGGAGCAATCTACGCCAGCATTTAACCATCTTATCAAAGCTTATTATTTATAAAACGAAACTAACTTCCTGCTCGTGGCGCTGGCAATGGCATTAATAACCAATCGGAAAAAATGCGCATTTTGTGAAGAGAAACATAATGCAAGATAAGACTCATTCCGACCCATCAGACACAATACATCAATGTTGGTTTAAAGTTGGTCCAACGTCGTAGACGGTTGACCAACGTTAGACTAACATTGACTCAACGTCTTGTGTCTGTTGGGGGGGGGGGGGTTCCAGCAGATTCCCAGATGCAAGACGTGGGCGACATACTGTTCTGTCGTGCAAACGTAAATACCTGTAACTGCTTACTTTTCAAGTAAGCTGTTACTGCTGTTTGTCTTGCAGGGCATTGGCAGTCTGCAGTCCGACGTCTGCAACATTTCCTAGAATTATCAGACACACAAGCGACGTTGAACCAATGTTGCTTTAATGTAGGGCAAGTGTCCCACACGCTGGATCAGCATTAAGCGAGCAATGTCTCAATGTCTGTTATGTTCTGGGCATCGAACAGACCTTTACTACAATATGGGCAGCAGCTGTGCAGACTGCTGACACAGTGAATCTAGAGGAGTTTTTATAGTTTCTGTTTATTGAAATGTTGCATTTGGCTTTGCTTAATCCATTTAAGAAAAACATCAAGAGAGAAAATACGACACAATATCATATTTTAACACATCCTATTTAAAGTTCTGATGAGCTCTCAAGCAACTGTTGGCGCACTCGAAAAATATGTGGTCCGAGTTTATTTAATTGGTGTTTTTTTTAGATTACATTCTAATTTGCAGTCCTTATTTACAGTATATTGTCTCATGCTCCGTATTTTACATATTCCATCGTACATCCTACTCATGCTACATATTAAATCCAGTGAAATTTTATATTCAATTCCCACTATCGCGTTGATTTGACTAATTTTCTATCTATTTAATCTTGGATCAATTTATGTATGGCTTTAAATGGATATGTATACCACTATACAAAAAAACAGGTTGCGGACGACTGAAAGTAGACTTGTACAATAGATTTAGTGAGACACACAAGCATGGTTTCTATTTGTTCGTTGAAGATTAGCAGCTATGCGTTATCTGTTGGAGTTGATAACATGTTACTTTAGATGCTAACCCTCTGACCGTCATGTACATTCAATTGTAATTTTCACCCACTTGAAATTGTGTCTTGCTGACGCGATCCACAACTTCAAGTGAGTGAAAATTATTCAGATTTCACAAAATGGGGATTACTTAATTTTTAATCTTGCTGATTGACGTCGCGTTTTATCTTTAACGTGTTTAAAAGGTGGTACTCGGTGTCCTAATACGAGAAGGAAAAACTGAATATAATCGGGACCGGCGGTCAGAGGGTTAACTGGTCTGTGTTTCTTACGGAAATGCGGTTGTTTCGGAGTGATTCATTCCGGCGGCATGTTGTCTGAAAACAACTCCGCTTTGAATCTGATCCTTTGAAAACAAATGCTTTGATGCAGGAGAGATATTGTCATGTTCCACTTTTTATGTTCTAATGATGAAGAACAATCCCAGTGTGACCTTTCTTAGTCTGATTCCTATTAATTGTCGTTAACTGTACAGCGATATAACTAGTTGCCTGAATAATTGTTTAACTCACCGCTGTCGTTGTGTAATACTTGACTCTTATTACAACGCTGAAATAGTTTTGAATAAACCGTGGAGACCAAAGGGTTTTTTCAATTTGAAATCATCATAAATGTCTCAGTTAGCTCTTTCTGTTTCATTTGAATACCTATGTTATGGGTCTACGGCCATAATAAATAGTTTACTCTTTCATACGTGAGGGGGAGGGGGGTCGACTTTAGACGTCCATAGACGTCAGATTTTGACGTCTAAAGTCGCTCTCTGTTTTTTGGCACAACTTCACGAACGAATGGCTATGATTACAGATTCTGTATCGTTCACAGAGTCTGTTATTACGGACTATGCCCCAGTGGGCAATATTTAAAAGCAATAATATTTTAAGACAGAATTTTCAGAACTTATTGATTACTACACATACCAAGTTTTGTCAATAGTAGTATCGATAGGACTATTGTGCAAACTACACAATTCCATGTTCATGTACGCCTACTATCAACATAATGATAATTCCGTGAGTAGTGGCTTTGTCTGGCCCTGGCATTTTTATTTCTGTGTTTCGACACAAACAATCTGTTTTATAAGAGAAGCGAAGAAACTAAAGTTGACAGCCTAGCCAGATTATCTGTTTAGACAAAACATTTAGTATGTGCTGGCTCATGCATGAGCCAATATGGGAATAACTCATTGATTCATTTAAATGCCTACCGTGATGGTCCACACAATCAGCGTCAATTTGCGTCAATTTATTTGTTGACATCACTTTGGTACAGCCACTATAATTTTTCACATCGGCGCGCTCTGGCTGTGAGTGTGAGGCTGAGGGGTCAATGCTGACCACCGGTCACTCACTCAGGGTGGTCGTCCGGCCAGAGCCAGAGGCAGACCCCGAGGCAGGTGAGTGGACTCCCTGTGTAACGACCTGTCCCCGGATCGTGTTACACCGCGCGGAGCCTGCAGGCGTCCAGAGGGGGACTTCCCCAGTGATCTGGCCAGATCCAGATCACCAGGGATCTCCACCCGTACCTCCTCGCGAGCACCCCGACTCGTGCCCGCGCGGATAACTCCGGATGAAGGCTGGGCCAACGTCTGCGACGTTGGCCCAACCTTCACCCGGAGTTTATCCGCGTCCCCGCTCGCTGACTCGCCAGACCACACAGGCAGTGCCGGGTATCCATGTCCTTGGGACTGGAGGTTGCCTACACTATGGTTAGATCTGATGGCACAAGACCCACGACAAGGAGGGTCTCAATGTGACAGGTCGCACACCAAATAATGTAAACTACCCTAGAATCCCCCCTAACAATACGCGAATTTAAGCCTATAATGAATATATTCATTTTAATTCTGACCATTTATCCCCGGGGCATTGTGTAATCATAATCAATTCGCATGGGTTTTATTTTTGTGAAATTCGAGAGAATTGATAAGCGCGGCTATTATCTTGAAATGAGCAGATTTACGTTATCAGGAGGCAGGCTATCTAGGGGCCAGCTCCACTGATATAGTTACAGTCCACATCTGGGCAGCTGTCATCGGCCAACAATCATTAGCCATATCCATAACGCCCTCTAAAGTTTACATGTTTCCCTCTGGTTGACAGAAAAGAATAACACATAAATACCCAAACAATTGAGATGCGTTGGCCTGATGTTGATGTAAGGCTGGGGCACCGTCGCAGACGCTGTTACAACCTCGCAGCAACATTGGCTCAATGTTTCTCAATTCCAAATTTCCAAATTTTTAAAAGTATTTTTTTAAATTTACTTTTATAGTTTCAAAATCAAGTTGAATGTTAGACACATGTTTTTATGTGCATTACCTGTTATGTGATTATGTATTTTTAATTCAAATCGACAATGCTGATTTTGCTCGTGTGGAATTATAAAGCTCGTCTACTTTGTCTGCGATACCACAAGTATCATATCACTGTAGAAAACATACATGAAAACTACTGATATGAGACATTGACCCAACGTTGCTTCAATGTAGCGTCAATATCAGAGATATCCAATGCTGGTTCAATGCCGAGTCAACGTTGTAGAGATCGTTCTCCACAATTAAACAGAAATCGGGTCAACATTCGCATTTTCTTTGGCCTATATCGAATTACAAGCTTTAACGGGTTTTTTAAGCAATGAAATATTTGAACTTGAATTTGAAATCGGGTGTATCTCAATAATTGGGATCACTTATTTAAATTGTTTTATTAGTGCAAGGTACAACAAATAATGTTCAAGATATTTTTTTATTTTCCAGCCATACCGCTCGAACTCACACCCTGTCAATGTAGTTAGCCTCACGTCATCGCAGCACGTCCTATACTTAGCTTGTATTTGACCGACAAATATAAAAAACGGAGTGGCTATTCGTACGGGAAAGTCATAATGGGAATCAATAGGAGCCCGTCATTTCGTAAACGAGGCTGCCCATAGAGTTACATTATGAAGAATCACGTACGATTAGCCACTGCCTATAAAAAAATATCTGTCCAGATACAGGCAGCACAATGCATTAGTTCAATTCTACCTTATAACGACATCTGACTGACTGAACGAATGGGGCGTTAGGCCACTTTTGTGCACATTAAGGCTAAAATGGGTCAGGAAAGTCTCCAGAGATGGTCAGATAGCACTGCCCTCTATACATAGGATTTAAAATTCGAGGCCGACCACGGTACCTCACGACCACAGAGGCTTTCCACAATACTGACTCTTTGGTGGGGATAAATATTTTGTTTTATTAAAATCTGAATAGCTTAGCGTCATGTGCAGTAATGTTGTGAAAGCATTGAACCACTGCTTTGTTCTCACTGCTTGGGGTGTGGTGTCTCTTTATAATGCTGGAGGCAACCGTTCCTATTCAGGATATATCCACCAAACACGTCTTTTAAACGCTGGCCCAACTTGGCATGGGCCCGATCTCAGCTCTCAAGTTTCCAGGACAGACAACCAATCATGACACAGACCTGTCACGTCTAATGATGACACAGTGTCCACCTCATGAACACTAACTGTCGACGTCAGCACCTGTCACAGTGACGTAGTGCACACGTCTGTGACGTGGGGCACGCCTGTCATTACGCGCAACCGCCATAACTTGCCCACAATCGCTGCAGACAATATCTCAACGTTGTCTTATTTTGAAACAACGTTATACGAGCACGTTTTTGACGAGACGTATAACCCTTGACAGATTTAACTGATCTTGAGAGAAATTTGAGATGTCAAGTCTTTAGTGTCATTCCAGACTTATCGCCGAGGATGTAGTCCCGTGCCACAGTGACGGCTCCACGTTGGCCCAGCATCCCAGACACAGGCCTAACATTAGGCCGTGTATGTGGATTTGTACAGAGATCTTTCTGAATCCAGACTTTGCTCGCGGAGTCTGTGGGGATGGTTGTCGGGTCGTTTCACGTCAATTAGCGGTGATACCTTTCCTACAGAGGATCCACTGGAAGGAGATCTCCAATTCCACACTCCGACCCAGCTAATAAGAGACGTTAAGCCAATGTGGTTTCAATGTTGAGCCAGCGTCGCAGACGGTGGCCAATCATTGAAACATTAATCGGGTTAAGGTCTCTTGTTAGCTTGGAAGTCTACAGAGGCGAAGGAAGATCACATTATTTCACAGATATTTACTCACTCATTTCACAGATATTTACAGCTGTCGGAAATTTAATTTCAGATATTATTGTGATAATTAATTGCACTAAAATTCCACTGGGCACACATAACACACATTAGACGTCAAAATCTGACGTTTACAGACGTCAGATTTTGACGCCTAAAGTCGATCCCCGAGCTGTAAGGGTTAAATATCACCAATCTACCTGCATTATCGCGGTTCCGATCGCACTGGAGGTGTGTTATGTGTCCACAGTGGAATTTTAGTGCAATTAATTATCACAATAATATCTGCAATTAAATTTCCGACAGCTGTAAATATTCGCGTTGTACGCGAAAATCAAGCCGAATAAAGCCGCAAACAACCACTTGGTGGTGTCAAGTGAACCTCATAAAACCAGTGGCACTCGGCAAGGGGTAGATCGCATATAATTTATATACATGTAATAACTATATCGTCATCAATCTAAAGATGCAATATGTAGTCTACAAATAGCACGAGTTGCCCAGGTGAGGAAACACTTTATAATATAACCGCGATCCTTTGAAATGCGTAAAACTGTTCATCCTCCACTTCAGCATTTTACTTCTCCATAATCTTTGCCCTGTCCCGACAGGTGCAAGGCGCCGGCTCATTGATGTGCCGACGTCTTACGACGTCGGCACATCACTGAGCCGGCGCCTTGTGTTCGGTCTCTGGTGATAACCTAACCTTCGCTGAAATGGGCATCGGCTGTAAAACTCGGCGGAGGTGTTTCAAGCGGCAGCCCGCGCGCCCAGAACGAGCATTGCAGACAGCCTCCTGCAGCTAGGGCCATTTGCAGACCGCTGTAAGAACCCCCCGCCTCTGGTCTTTCTCCTAATAATGGACCTCCAAGTTAATCAAATACGCTGACCCAGCGTCTTGCAGTGGTTGTCTGAGCCGCAGGTGGCCCCTTGCAATTTGGCTTGATTCTGGACACGATCCATAGCAATTTGGATGATGCATTACGCAATGAGAATGTTGGCAAACAGCTTTTCAAATTTGCTCCGCTCCCACTGCAAGAGCAAATTACAAATGTCTGTAAATCACTTCGTTATTCCTTTATAATAGATATGAAGTGTAACAATAACAGTACACGAGCTGTTGGCATTCGTGTTTTTCTGTTTAGGTATTTGTGGTAATCAGTACATATCAAAACATTTTCCCGGAAAATACCATGTGAACCACGTTGAAACAAATTACCTTGTTGTCATAGCATTACTGGATACATGCCAAATGTATGACAACGGGAAATGTGTCAACTGCAAACAATATTGATTCCGTAAATTATGTAATACATGCCTACGTCGGAGAGTAGGCGAGTGAGCTCTACACTTCTTTTGATTTCCGCATCATGAATGAAAGAATGGATACAGGGATGAATGAATGAATGAATGTGGGAATGAAGAAGGAATTAAATGGAATTAACACTAGTGCTGCTGAATTGTTTGCTTTTATTTTTCATTTATTTAAAGCTGGAATTGCTAACTGGAAAGCTGGAATTCAGTGGCACTTTATATGGTTTAGAATTAGTCTGAAACCGTATTTATATACGGTTCTAGCAGCACAGGGATCAATGCCCTTTTGTGAACATACAAACTAAATGGGTCAGGAGAGTCCCTTGAAGATGTTGAGATAAATATCAGATGCCATCCAGTCACAGGATTCGAACTAATCTATAAAAATGTACAGCTGTTGATTTCATGTGTGACACTAATTACTGTAAATTATAACAGGTCCACTTTTTAATTGAAGGATATTTTTCATTTAGTTGAAGCTGGCAATTAGTTTTCCCTTTAACCGCTGAAATATTTGGATGACATCATGCACAAGTGGGCTAACCCACATTCTGACGATTTTGAGAAAAAATCGCGCAGCAACATAAAGTACAGGATAAAACGAATAAATACAAATTAATACAAAAATGTAACAAAATCAGTGACCAAAATGGTCTAACCCTGAATGTGAAACTCGTATATTGATCAAGTTGTTACTATCAATGACATATATTTTCATTGTTTTTTTTAATGTGCATGATGCCATCCCTTGGTTGTATCAACTATGGAGACCAAAAGGGTTTTTTCAATTTGAAATCATCATAAACGTCTTAGTTGTCTCTTTCCGCTTGATTGAATACCTTTGTTATGGGTCTACGGCCATTATTACTCTTCCAGTGCTGTGATTGACTTTATTAGACGTCTATACACGTCAAATTGCAAAAGTCGATTACCGCGCTATAAGAGTTAACCCTTTCAAGCCTGAGTTTAACATTGTCATTTTCATCCACTACAAGCCGCGAATTGCTGTCGCGATTCTCGACTTGTAGTGGATGAAGATGACTTGAAGTGGCTGAAAAATTATATAAAAATGCCATGTATTGGTGAACCAGTTTCATGGGAATCTCGTTTTAAAACCCTTGGTTGTAGAAAAATTAAGTCTGTTTTCAGGGATGTGAAATGATGCTTTGATGCATCGTGAGGGCCTAGAAGGTTAAGCAGTGCCAGCTTCAAATAGGTGAAAAATATTAAAGAGGGAACACATGATTAACCCTTCAACCGCTAAATTATTCAATCTGAATTTTCACTCACTTTAAGTTGTGTCTCGCTGACGCGAACCACAACTTCAAGTTAGTGAAAATTATTTAGATTTGACAAATGGAGGTCAACTGTTTAAAAATATTGCTGATTGATGTCACATTTTTTCTTTAACATGTTCAAAAGATGGTACATAATGTGCTGATAAAAAATGAAAACCCGAATATATGCGGCACCGGCGGTTAAAGGGTTAAAGAATTAGTACTAACCATTGTGTAATTGTGAGAATCTGGTCACTCCGTTGCAAGGTGTACACATTTTAAGTTTTTGAGCTCTTATTATTGTTGGTAGGAGCATGATGGCAATGTGTGTTGAATTTTGCTATTTTGCTATTTTGTTTTCCAGATCTGTTTTCTTAGGGGGAAACTAAGTGTCTGGTAGACATAGATATACTTAGTCAGACCTGTGGTACCAGGCTGGTATGTTATTGGTATGTCTACACCGAGATGCATGTTAGGACTCGCATTTGATCCAGACCCAGACATGGATCATCTGCCGCAGGAGGCACAAGAACGGCCACCTGAAAATCCCCAATTTCCACTTGTTTGAAGTGCGCCTAATTACCTCGATTCACAACACCAAGCCGCTGGAAATCAGTAAAATCTGTGGCGTACTGGGTAAAACATATTTAATTTGAATCAAATTGAAATATTTGAGCAAAAAAAACATGCCTTTAGTGTAAAATATAATATATTCGTGACACGACACATTCCAACCGTTGAAATAAAAAAATGAGGTAAAAATATGTATTTGAAATCTGCATAGGCCTATATCACTGTGAAAATATGAGAAAAGATTAACCCTTTAACCGCCAAATTATTCAATCTAAATTTTCACCCACTTGAAGTTGTGTCTCGCTAACGCGATCCACAACTTCAAGTGAGTGAAAATTATTCAGATTTGACAAAATGGAGGTCATCTGTTTTCAAATATTGCTGATTTATGTCATATATTATCTTTAACATGTTGAAAATGTGGTACTTAATGTGCTAATAAAAATTGAAAACCCAAATATATGCGACACCGGCGGTAAAGGGTTAAGGAACTGAAAATCAAGTACTAGTATCATGTATCAAATTTTACAGCTGCAATCTCAGGGGATTATGCTTTCGTGGACATCAACTAAACCGCGCAAAGTCAAACAGCAGTACATGATTACTTATTATTTAAACAGTTACCACTGGCTGCCTTCACATATAGTAATATATTTATGCGGCAGTGGGGAAGACAAGACATCCTCGATCAAGCCCTGCTCCTTTTAACATAATGTTCCTATATTTTAAGCTGAAATTGTGGTAGAAATTCCAGTTTCAGATTAAGAAAAATGTGTCTAGATAATAATCGAATAGTATTTTACTTTCTAAAAAGATATCATGACATACACTTGCGAAGTCCAACTGCACTAGACTGACCTAGATATCAGTTAAAAGGACATTCAACCTGTAAGTGCGCTGCTATGGCGTCGGCCATTTTGTAGAACACGGCAGACGGCAATCATGGCAATGTTCAACAAAGTTTCACGCGAGGACCTTTCACAGCCAGTCTCAGCCGTCTCATGCCATCCCTGGATATACGAGCAAGTGGACCAACAGAAAACAACAGAAAACAACAGAAAACAGAACCAACAGAACCAACAGAAAACGGACGTGGTCCATTGGCGACCCAACGCCGGCTCACCATATTGGTGAAAAGTTGTGTTCTCTAATTCTTTATAATTTATCGTATGTTGCTCCACCATAAATGGTGCACCTCTTGTCTTAAGAGTAGTCTTAAGAGTAGTTTTTTGCTCACGACCAAATGCGTTGTGCAGCCTTTCAGCCTTTCAGTCTGGAGGACAGTGTCATCTCAATCATCTCACCATCCTCAGGAGGTTCTCCTGGCCCAGTTTAGCCTATATGTGCACAAAGGTGGCCTAAAGCCCGATTCATTTCATTTGTACAGCCTTTCAAGTAGGCCTAGTCAGGCAAACCAAATATTTGCCATAAGACTTCTAAATGGATTTTCATCTTGCTACATGTTTGATCAATGAAAGATATACATGTACATTGACCTATTTGGATTGAATCCAAATAATTAACTTACTTCTATCATAGAGCATTGTGGCTCATTCGATTTGACTGTGGACTCGTGACTAGATGCAGTTTCTGGGTTTGAATCCGGAAGTGAACCGATATTGGTAATTGTGATAGTGTATATTATAAGATTATTGTGTTCCAAACTGTTCAACACTGTCTACGACACTATGCACGGTGGAGAATCCTTTAAGTTCGTGATATATAGTATACGGTATTTTCTTGACTTGGGGTGTCCCCTTGTCGTGATATTGCCACAAACTGCATTCACTCTCTGATATATATATGCGTGACAAAGCGTTGTTATATTGCTTACAGCTTATCAGTTTATAGATGATATTGATTGGTTTATATACTGCGCACATTGTTCAATGCGATTAAGATGGCCTAATACAACTTTTGCTGATAAATGGCTGTTTTCGACAAGCCCCGACCGATGGTTTTGTCTCTTTGATTTCCATTTTAAGAATCGATTGGTCGAAATGGAGATATCTGACAACCATATTGAATAATACTAGGAATGCATAATACACAGATAATTTGGAAGACGGATCGGCCTGAAAGCTGTGATTGCAGACTTGTATTGTACAACACGCTTCTGTGTTGTATTTTCCAATCAGTGTATTGTTTAGGGAAATGTCTGTTACAACATGCAATATTAACCGTTCAATCTTACCACCCATGTACTTTATATCATTTTTACATACTTTGAGTGAGCCGTGACTTGCTGTCGCGCTTTCCACTGAGAATGAGCATTAGGCCTAAATTTGGTAGATTACCATATGTGTAATTTTTACACACTTGATGTTGTGGGTCGCTGTAGCAAGACACACCTTTCAGCCATATTTTGAATCAGGCCATCTCCATTCACATTGATCAAAACATAACTAAATACCTGTAGATATACAATAAGAATAATAAGAATTTTGGGTCAACACAGAGAATACAAGTTTGTGTCTACGATACAAGTTTGTGAGTCGTTAACTCAGCAATTATCGGACGAATTTAGCATATTGGACACGTTGTGCGTGGCTGTGAAAAATTGGCGAATGTTTTGGGTTCGAATATTTTGAAATGATGACAGGATGCTGTGATGCTGATGTACTGGCACAGCATCAACCCAGCATTGGTTCAACGTCTAGTATTTACTGGGATTTGCTTCCAAGCTACTAGCATATTTACTTAACTTCTCGAGATAAATTATCCCTTCTTAATATAGTGTAGACAACTATGCTCTTAACAAAATAATTTTTTCCTGTAATAAAAGAAATATATTAACATAATGTAGAACAAATAGTGACAAAATGATGTCTTAGAGTGGATAAATCCATATAAATAATGTGATCTGCACCAAGGGCTCGTTTGACTACTTACGTCTGTGGACACTTAACAAACGCTGTAGTAGTTTTTTCAGATCTATTATAGTCTACGAACCTTAGTCTATATGTCAGCAGCTCGTTTTGGACACTTATAACCACACCCCTGGACCGTATGAACTAATTACCAGTTCGTCACCTTGGCTGATTGGGCAGATCTAGAGGGCGAGGGGGGTCACCCCAGCAAACACTGATTCAATAATGTTTTGATGTATGGCCGGCGTCGAAGACGGTGGGCCAACATCAAAACAACATTGGATCAATGTGTTTGCTGGGACGGCCACGTTTTCAGCACATCATCCGCATAAAGAAGTATTTTAATTTGAAATAACATAATTTATAGGCCTACATCTGCGGCTACCTGGACATCACAAACCCCCTTCGCCTCTCTTATGGTGACTGGTGGTGAGTGAAGCTCTGAATAGATGATCTGAAAATTTAAATTTATATAATTGTTAACGGTTGCACATGTTTTTCTCCAAATAATGCGCTCAAATAGCAGCTGTCCAGAATCTAACTTGTTAATCACGATACATTCAATTATACCATTACGGCAAAAGCATCTGATCCCATTCTGTGTTTAGTTAATTTAAATAGGGTATATTTTTGTCCTTCGGCTTAAAACTTGAGAGCAATATTGTTCCAACATAACGCTATTGACTGGTTTAAAACAAAACTTCATAACATAAATATCTTAGCGGTCCATAGCTCCAGCTGATTTTTCTATAAGGCGCTCAAGAGTATGTTAAGTACAGTGTAGGGTATAACTAATTAACAGACAAGTGGGCACTAAGAGTAATGTATACAGTGGTTCAGACACAGACCATCAACACACTGCCAGGAAATACTGTATGCATTTTCAGAGTGTCATGCGATGTGTGCATGCGTTATCAGGGAAATTCGAATTCACTTCTTTATTTTTTTTGGGTGGGGGTGATAGGATGTCAAGTAGCTGGTAGTCTCATTTATAGGCACACTGTAAACAAAAATGGCGGACAAATCTCAGTTGTGATTCACAAACCTTCGGAACCAGTGGGTGGATCGCACCCGAGTCTCAGGATCGTGGCTGGTTCGCGGATGGGCCGACGTCGCAGACGGTGGCCCAGCCGTGAGCCAACCGTGTGCCAGCATGCCGCGTTGGCAGGGGTACTTGCCCGCGGCTTCTTGATACTTGTTTTACATTTACCACACCATCACAAACACAGGCCAGTCAATGTAATTTAGCACTACGGACCACGCGTGAACTGATTCACCCGCCTGCAATGCTCTGCCAATACCCAAATCACACGAGGCATTGACCCAATGCTGGCTCAATATTGGGTCAGCTTCGTTCGACGCTGGCCCAATATTGAGCCAGCATTGGGTCAATTGTCTTGTGTTTGCTGGGAATACCCAGCTGACACCCACTAACCAGCAAGCCTTTCTGATCAGGGCCTCCGGAGCCATTCAACCTTATTAAAAATTAGATCCTTATTTGAAAATCTCTCCACACTAAACCCTCTTTTAAATCACGAATTGTTCGTATTTTCAAGGTGCAAAAGCTTTCTTTAATACCAAAAACCAAGTCATCGTCGTGATTTTATTATGCACGTAAACTGAGCTTTTCACAAACATAATTCGGGAATTGAATATAATCACATATATCTATGCAGGGAATGTTGCTATAAAGGCCATAACTATTTGTTAGACATTTATTATATTGTTAGAATGTAACTGCAATTTTTTTTATTACCCAATAGAAATCTTATATTCCAATTCCGCCGTTATATTTCGATTTTGTTCAGATTTAACTTTGACGATTATGATTGTTTTTTAAATAATCTCACACGGCTGATTCAGAAAAAACCAGCTTTTAACTTTTTTGTAAATGTACTGATACTTATCAGTTACATGACACTGTTCAATTATATCATGTAGGGCCTACAGTAAATTTGAGATAAGTAATTACGGTAATTACGGTATTTGTTCGGTAAAATTATGCATCTTCTCTAGAGCAAGGCTTGACTCCGCGAGGCTCGCGGAGTCAAGCCTTGCTCTAGAGAAGATGCGGTGGCACAGCAGGTTTCCAAAACGTCAGCGTTTATTGCGGAGTTGACGCGGCGGCACCTTTGCCCGGAAAAGGTGGGGCCGTGCATGCAACGATTGAGACCCAGTCGGTGTATTTGAGAGGCCATCCCCCTGTTGTTGTGGATCCGTTGACGGACAAGTTTGTTCCCGGACATTAGGTATGCCCCGCGGCACATAAACCACACACATAGCCTGTGATCCCACTCGGGCCGCGTTCGCCTGTTTTGGCACATACCTCGTTTGCCTCGGCTGCGATACGTTCCAGCCGGTCCACCGCAAATGTACACCAAGCGTTGTTTCAAAGCTGGCCCGACGTCCCCGGCGTCGTGCCAGATTTCATCCAGCGCTTTGTCTATGTTTTATCTGGATCGCTCTCTCCAGCGCTGTCTTGATTTCCCCGAGGCAAAGTTTAAAGGAGTGATCAGAAAACTTTAGAGAGAAAAACCGTTTAACCTTTCGTCTAAAGGACTTTGTTTTTTTCGTGTTTTTTTTCTCAAAGCCAACCACAGTTTTCTTTTCAATTGATCTCTCCTGGCTCGCAAATTCAGTTTGTAATTGGAGAATAAACTTCTTTTCGCGGATTACTTTCCTGTTAGACAGACGCGCATGCCGGCTGAATCTAATGCAGTTTGCAAGAAAGTAGTCCTCCAGAGCGTTCGTGGCATTTTTGACTCGTTGATAGACATACTAATTGCTGACAAACATAAATATTTTCATACGCTTTCTTACCGATCGGCGTTCTAACCTTTACTTGGGGTAAAATGTTATTTGTTTGATTAAGACGGTATTTACGTTGGGGAAACGCACTTGTAGATATTTTCGATTTTTCTTATGCAACTTTTTGACCCTTTGAATCGCGATATATTTTTAAATCGCTTACAAATTATGCGTATTCACATCAAAAGGCATCGCTAAGAAGGGAAAGAAAAGTAAAGACTTGGCATCTCCACATCTTCACCGCGACCCACAACTTCAAGTGGCTGAAAATTACTCATATTTGTTTTATTTCAGACCAAATCGCTTAAGCTTAAGCACATGCACACTTCATTCCCAATAACAGTAATCTTATCGGCTAATAAACACGATAAAACGGATTTAAAGATTGGCTGTGACCGAGTTAATCTCAAGTTAGATTGGCGCTTGATGTTACGCAATTTCCCGAGAGTGCCAGCCTGCCACTGTGCAGACTGCAGTAAATATCTCAACAGCGGTCAATGGACGCAGCCACCCGAAAACCATTTGTCTACCAGTAGCAACTGTACATTTTTGTGGCCCTCTAAGTGCAGCCTTGTTTTCGCTATTTTCAGCTTGAAATGGAAGAAAACTAGTTGACCGGATTGTCACATATTTTACCTCGGGCTGAAATTTGTGCAAGAGTTCCAAATGAATGTCCGATCGCACATAAACAAATCCTACACATCCACTATTTTTCTAAGTTGGTACACATTTGAAGTAGTTATTTGAATCTGCGTTATCAGCCCTTACAGCAAGAGGATCGACTTAGACGTCAGAATCTGACGTGGGTTAGACGTGACGTCAATCCCCGAACTGTGGGAGTAAAATATTTATAATGGCCGCAGAGTAGTATCAGGTATTCAAATGAAGCCGGAAAAGCTTACAAAGACATTTATGATTATTTCAAATTGAAAAACACACTTTGGTCTCTATCGTTTATACTTAAATACGATACCGGGATACGATAAACTAGGTCCATCTCCTTCCAGTAAATGTCAATCTCTGATTTATCTGGTTGCTGTTCACCAACTGCTGCTTTGTTGGCGTATTTTAACATTTGAGGATTTATAACTGAAATATAAATGTGATCCAGTTGTTCCAGCAAAACATACGACATAATTTAAAAAAATAATAATACTATTTCAAAACATCATTTATTTTCAATGTTTTTATTCTGTCGGGCAATTATTATTAAATGGTACAGTTTGCCCGCAATAAAAGCTGATTATTTTAACCCTTTAACCGCCAAATTATTCAATTTGAATTTTCACCCACTTGAAGTTGTGTCTCGCTGACGCGATCCACAACTTGAAGTGAGTAAAAATTATTCAGATTTGACAAAATGGAGGTCAAATCTTTTCAAATCTTGCTGATTGATGTCATATTTTATCTTTGACATATATTTAATATGTGGTACTTAATGTGCTAATGAAAAATGAAAACCCGAATATAAGCGACACCGGCGGTTAAAGGGTTAAGAGAACATTTCAAATTCTAAATACAATTTTCCTTCACGTCAAGTCTTGAATTACCACAGCAATCTATGACCTAAAGGGGATGGAAAATATACTTCGAATTTAGGGTCATATGTTGCATCAATATTTAAATTACGTATAAATTATCTAAGTTGCAGGAAGTAAAGTACACCACAATGTCTGAATGTGTCTACAGGGAGGAGAAGGTTAATTGTTCCGCGGCTGCACACAGACCCCCTGAGGCTTGAACCACGCTGTTTTATTGGCCGCTTTATGGCTGCACCTGACCTCTCGACCAATAACCGCCGGCTTCTCAACAGTGTGGAATAGCCTCTGACGCAATACCGCCTCGGCGCAAGGCAGAACGTACTATTGTTATATGGTGGAAAAATTACCCGACATTGACCCTTATCCTGCTAAGTTAATTTATTTAAATTTTCAACCACTTAAGGTTGTGGATCGCGGTTGAAAATTACTCATATTTGTTTAATTTGAGACCAAACATTTACAAACCTTGATGTTTTAGACACACATTTCATTCCCAGTGATTTGGTCGACTAACAAAACAGATTAAAACGACAATAGTCGTGATCAGCAGGATAAGTGTTAACCCTTACAGCGCGGGGATCGATTTTAGACGGCCGTAGACCAATAACCTGATAACATGGGTATTCGAATGAATCGAAAAGAGCTAACTAAGACATTAATGATGATTTAAAATTGAAAATAACCCTTTGGTCTCCATGGTTTATACGAAAATAATTCGACGCTTCAAAGGTTAAATGTATATAATACAGGGCAGCAGATAAACGAAAAAGAATGACCTTATGGTGCTTGCTAGTTACCCAGGCACAGAGTTGGAATTCAATGTTCACCATTTAATCAAATCTTGAGAGTTTTCATTATCTGATTGTTCTTTATTCCAATAATATATTATTATATAAATTTGTTCAGATCATAATCATATGATCTAGGAAATAAGGTTTCTAGAATATTATTTGCAATATTGCAAAAAACAGAAGGGTTCAACAAACGCACATGTATAGGGTCTACATGCAATGTCTCCTAAAACACTGGCACATATAACACTTGGGTTTCTAGAGACCGATATATCTTTTCATTTGTACCATACAGGTGTACACCTGTACCATATAGGTGTACACCTGTACCATACAGGTGTACACCTGTACCATACAGGTGTACACCTGTACCATATAGGTGTACACCTGTACCATGCAGGTGTGAAAAAACCCAAATCTCTATTGCGCAACCTCATTATTTCAATATAACCGTAGGCCTATATTTTTTATATTTTATCTTTTATGGGAAAGTAGTTCTATTCCAAATATAAAGAGACACATCTGCGCTATGTGTAGTTTTTTTTATTGACCAGCGATGCTGTGAATTGTGCATGGTCAATTAGGATGATTGATCATGGTTCATCTCCATAGTTTTTGTTCCAAATTGGAGAATAGTATCACTAAAGGACTGTTATGGTCAGAAGGGAAATCTAGTGAACGAGCATAGTGTAAAAAAGAGATTTCGTCTAATCACAGGGGATTGCTAACAAGCATCAACTCTAATAAAGTGCTGCCGTTTTTTCATTGGTTTGTAATCTCGCCTGCAAAAAACATGCCCGGTGTTATCATTTTACCGACTGAAAACAAACCGGGTGGTTTCGCCACACTCTGCGTGCCATAGAGAGGAGCTTAGAGTCCGGGTGCTGATTTGTGCCATAACGGCGGCCATAAACCGTTTGGAGACTGGTGGTACCGACAAACAATACCCCATCTGGTGGTCCTGCGCTGTATCATGTAGTCCTGCGACACCACACAAACCCAACTGAGGGTCAATGCTGGGCCAACGTCGCTGACATTGAGCCAAAATTGGTCCATAGTCTCCAAAACTCCCACCACGACAGCTGATTGGGACGCGCTCGACATCCGTCACAATTACTCCCCGAATAAAATCCCCCACACCAGACACAATCCCTGGACCTCTTACCCCACACCCTGACGTCTCCAGGGTGATGACCTCGTGACCTCTACCCATCCACTCCCCCTTTCCTCAGACACAGTGCGTGTTGACCTACTGACCTCGACCGCGCCTGTTGTCATAAATAATAAATGTCAAAATCCTCCATTATTGTGCAAGGTAGCTGCTGTCCATCACGCCAAATTGATTCTAACGAACTATTTTCTGATTAAAATGTACGTAGCCCACTTATTATTCAAAATATATAATGAACGCATCCCTGTTTTACCAGGGTGGCTGCTTTTGGTTTGGTCCATCAATTATTTCATTGTATTGGATAACTACAATTATGAGGGACGAAGTATACTAATAAATGACGGAAGACACCATAGAGTAATTCTTTATTAACTCTACGAGGAGATAAGACGAAACAATGCAAATCTGCGAGGTTTTATACAAACCACTATGTTTTTAAGTATGTTTGATACATTTGTCATTTCTTAGCAAAATGTTAACCAGCCAGTGAGGCTGAGATGCAATGTATACGTGCTAATTATGATATACAGACAGAGATACAGGTGAGATTGCGTCAGCCTTAGGCACTTTACTTATAGGCTATATAGGCCTATACCTTAAGAAATCCTTGTCGATCTTATACATCATGACATATTTAGAATACAATTCACTGAAACTCGTTCACATTTTTCGTTTGAGATGTTACATTTGGATATTTTATAGAATCTGGACAGCTAACCCAGCAAACACGATACCTATAGGTTAAAGTTAGCCCTTCGTCTTCGACGTCGGCCCAACATTAACCCAACATTGGGTAGAGGAGACATAACCGATAGGTCAAATCATATATATAGCATGAACTATAGCATAGGTTTATCAGACAAAAAACAGTTTAAAGGCTAATTGTCACGGCTGGATTTAACTATTACATGTATGTCCACATGAGAGTATATATATACAATGGTGAATAAGCGAGGTCCTGCCGAGATAATATAATGTGTTTGGAGAAATAACCAGACCTTATTCTTGTAAGAGTGATAATATTTAAGGTGGAATTTTATAGATAATTGAAGGGCTCAGTGGGAAAACGAGTCTAAGTAATCAGGTAATAAGTAGTGTGACTTAGACTCGAAAAGGTCTAAGAAGGATGATCATTATTAGTTGATTATCACTGGCCTAAGCATGGGTAAAATTAAATAGTTGGCTTCAGATGAAGTCGTATAAGGATACGGGTATAAAACCGGTACATTATCACTAAAAAATATTGATACTTGTAATTGTACATTTTATTATATTAGTGTCGGAGATTTTAAATAATTATATTTCACTAGTATGGCTGCCTAAGGTAGGAAATCTTTTACTTAAAATCAGGGTGGACTATCAATGAGAACTACTCGACAACAACGCTCAGCGTCCAAATACCATCTGTTGGCGCCGCATATCCATTAATGTCAGTGTCAAAGCAGGTGACTCGTGTTCACGAACACTTCACTAATTAATTTAATTATTATATACTTTGGAATTTCATGTCTGACAAACACTCATTATAGAAATTGCTGCGAATTTTATTTCACATTATCGTGCAAGTTACTAATAATTTATTTATCTTTGTATCATTGATACATAATTTTAGTCCGGCATGCCAGACTGTGGTGTCTCCTTCTAAAATGGCCAGCTGTAAATACTGCAGTTATAGCCTACTGCTTGTTGTTAGCCTTTGCAATGCAGGATTGCTTGGCATGCCAAGAAACTTGTATGGTCGTTCAAGCTACTACTAATAATTTATTTATCTTTGTATCATTGATACATAATTTTAGTTCAGCATGCCAGACTGTGGTATCTCCTTCTAAAATGGTCAGCTGTAAATACTACAGTAATACTGCATGTTGTCAGCCTTTGCAATGCAGGATTGCTTGGCATGCCCAAAAACTTGTCCCAATATTTATAATAAAGACCGTTTTATACAGCGACGCTAGGCCAACCTTAAACCATCACTGGTTCAACGTCTCGTGTTTGCCGGGATATCTTCTTGTCCTAACTCCCCAGCCACACTAGAGAGATGGAGGACCATCCGGAAACGTCATACGAGTCTCGTTATGTCTCGCCGGGACAGCTGTCACGTGACATACGCCACGGCTGATTTCATTCGGCCGTTTTTTGCAAATGGCGGCCATTAGCGCATCGTTTCGGTGTGCCTGTCTTCTGAGAATTGTGGTAACGTGTGACGTGACAGTAGCACCTGACAAATGACGTGCCCCCCCCCCTCCCCCGAGACGTCCCACAGGGGGATATCCCGGGGGATCCAGGGTTTTATGGGCGCGGTAACAAGACGCCTGTTTCTGTCGGGAAGACTCTAACTGTGACGTATCACACAACACACACACTGATGACGTATGAGTGTGGTGTGAAGTTCACCCATCAAACATTCTATATTCAGACCTCGTATAGTAGAACAACGAATCTCATACCGTGGACAACTAGCCTACTACCACTTGGGAACTTCAAATAGCACTATCATCAATAGTAATGACCCCCCCCCCCCCCTGGTGATATAGCGGTATAATATATAGGTACATCCGAGACCAAACATACTGAATTTCAATGATATTGAGAAGCCTTGTCGGGATTTTAAGTTAGCGCTATTTGCTCAAGTAGCCCACTTTGTTTTTCGTAACGTGATATAGAACTACTTGGTTTATAATGTGAAAGATGCGATAAGTCCTACGAGGTGACGGCGACTTAATATATCGGCCTGTAGTAGCCAAAGTGTTTATGCTCCACTAAGATGAGTGCCACATACATGTATATGTATAGCAAGGACAATAAATTACATTTTCCTTGATAAAACCAGTGACATAATTCGTCTCCTTGGATATGGAAGGGTGTATCTGCCACCTTACAAAGTGGCAGATACACCCTTTCATATCCAAGGGGACGATATGTAACAGTCTGGCCGCTAAAGTATGCTATTGATTATGCATACAGACACAGACGAGCCTCTATTAATTTGTTGATTTTGTTTGGCCTTCTATAAAGATTCGCCGCGAGCAGTTTTTATTTCATGGGCGTAACGAGAAAGTACCTATACAATGACAAGCGGCCGAGCGCTGAAAAAGCATGGGATCAACGTCGAAGAAGTTGGCCCAACACTCCGTCAGCGTTGGGTCAATGCATTTTAGCCTGTGGCAACGACCCGATGAGTCGGTTCCCGTCACCAGATGTCACTGCAGCTGTCTCTCTATTTCACTGTTGACATTTTTACCGTCAACAAAACCATCACAATGCCAACCACAGTAACAGGTTGAGCTCGGTCTCCTCAGAAAGTCGTACATCTTCTCTGCAGAGTGCGGCTTTGCTTCATATTATGTCGCGAAGATTATTTCTTCATCCTTTCAGTGAGGGGACCGTTTATAAACGTCAGATTCTGACATCTAAAGACGTCAGATTCTGACGTGTACAGACGGTCCCCTCACTGAAATAATTACAATATTTATAATGTTCGTAGATACATACCACAGGTATTCAAAAGAAGCAGATAGAACTGACTATGTGCTGACTAAATTTTCGAATAAGGCATCAATATTGTGAAAAAATCTACAGGCTATGTTTTCAAACGAAGGGGTATTTTTGCTTTGATTTAATTTAATTTAATTTACGTCAGCAATGCAAGCTTCAAACGAAGATAATGTCGTCCCCTTGGATATTAAAGGGTGCTGCAGATACACCCTTCCATATCCGAGGGGACGAATATTATGTGAAGTAATGTACAGAGTCAAGTCATATTTGTCACAGCTCTGTTAGAAGTAACATTATACGATTAAAATATACCATATATACCATATAGATACGTGTCAGTCTTAACACTGAGATGGTCGGCAGTGCTCTCTGCCACCAGATTATGCACCATTGTCGTGAACAACAAAATGTGCCATTAGGCCTATAACCTTCCCAGAATACAGGAGATGCGTTAATAAAATTAATGTCATCAATTTATTATATATTGATTTGAATTTACTAACAATGACTTCGCACATATCATGGTATGACTTCGCGCATATCGTCGCCTCGGAGCTAAAGGATCCTATCTGCCACTCTGACGAGTGTCAGATAGGATCCTTTAGCTCCGAGGCGACGATATCATGGTGACGTTGTCGTACATGTCGTAGGCCTACATGGTTATACCTTTGTTTACTATGATTTTTCAACAGGTGAAGATCTGAAAGAATGCTCGTTTTGAGGGAAAAATAGTGGAGTGCTTTATTGATATAGGCTTACTACTATTACTAAGTAGTTGCTAAGTAAACAGTATTTAATAACAGATAACGCGCTGAAAAAAGCGGGTTGTATTATCTATTTAAATAATATTGTTCCGCCGTCTACGATGTTGTCCAAACTCTAATCAAGCCTCAGACATGTCAGTCGCCTCGCTTCACTGATTCATAATATTTACTTCTGACGGACCCCACTCCTTAGAGCGTTGATCATGCTGCGCATGCAGGTGGCCCTACAACCTGTGCTCAGAGAATCATGACGATGCACCTACTTTAAGGTCAAAGTCGCAGAGTGAGATCCTAGTAGTCGAAATTAACGAAAATAATGCAACCTCAATAAAATGTTACTATCTACAGTAGATAAAGTTGATGTAGAGGGAGATGTCATCGGCCGATCCGTATGAAAAGTAAATCATGGAATCAAAGCTAAATCACCAACTAGAGCGGACCAGAATGCGACCTACAGAGATCTGTGGGGGGGGGGGGGGGGCTAGCTCATTTGGCCACCTGAGGGCTAAAGGGTGGTATCTGCCATTTTACAAAGTGGCAGATACCACCCTTTAGTCCCCAGGTGACGACCTCATCGCGCACAGCGATGGCGGACATGATGGGCGACACCGGCCGCATAGCTGACTGTTTTGCCGGATTTTTTCGCCTGTGAACTATATACCATAGTATACCCCTGTGGGAGGTAGGGAAAAAACGCGGCAAAAATCCAGACATATGGAAAGTATGGGTACACGGACGTCTAGGAAGGGCCACCTGATGCCAGCCAGGTCTGGGTTTATTAATAATGCACAGTCGTCTGTTTGGGCGACACACTAGAAATTACTGGTGGTTTCGCGGAATTGCTCATCTCCAGCAGAGACGTTCATTGTACTGCAGCAACCATCTCAAAGTGATCCATCTCAACTACTAGTATCCCAGCTTACACGAGACATTAACTCAATGTTGTTTTAATGTTGGGCCGACGTCAAAGACGGCGGGCCAACATTAGAACAACATTAGGTCAATGCCTCGTGTTTGCTGGGATGTCAGATATCTTAATATCAAAGTATCTGGCACTTTGCATAGTGGCCGATACGCCATTTTAATACCCCTTTTAATCAAATACACTTCACATGTGGTATATATGTCTATATATTTTTTGTCGTGCAGGCAAGGTGACATAATAACTATAATTTTCTAATTTTATATGGCTGTTCAACTTGAGTTAGTTTAATCAAAGTATCTGGCACTTTGCATAGTGGCCGATACGCCATTTTAATACCCCTTTTAATCAAATACACTTCACATGTGGTATATATGTCTATATATTTTTAGTCGTGCAGGCAGGGTGACATAATAACTATAATTTTCTAATTTTATATGGCTGTTCAACTTGAGTTAGTTTAATAATTTAATAATACTTATAGATTTGCAGAAAAAGTTATCTAAGTCTAATGTTGTACAATTTTATCGAGAAATATTCGACATACATTATATCATATATATTTGGTTGCATATTCATCGCAGAAATAACATTTAACCAAATATTATTAATTAATGTGTTAATTTTTGCATGTTGTTACATTTTTCTTCTGACGTTTGTTCCAAGATAATTATAATAATTGAGAATCAGTTACAAGGTAATTTGTCGGCTGATAATCATCATGGCTTTAAGCTACATTGATCGATGGGATCTTTCCAGTGATCTAGCAATTGCCGTGCAAATCCAAATACCATTGGCTGCTTACTTTTCAAGTAAGTAGTTACTGCTGTTTGTCCTTGCCTTGCAGTATGGTACATCAGATTGCAGTCTCCTAGGCAGAAGTACAGATCCAAACAAGGTCACTGCAATTGTTCAAAGCCAGATTGCTAATTAGTATCATGGTAGATTGGACACCGGAATACCTCTGAAATGGGAGCATGGAAGCAAATGATCCAAAAGAAAACAAAATGAATTGGAAGCGTCCTTTGGCTTAATATAACACAAAAGTGTCACTTTGGCTGAAATTGAACAGTAATGCCACAGTAAAGTTTTCTACGCGAGTCTGGATAATATTATGTCACAGACAATAATCTATCACGAATTCCATCTTTGGAATCAGGTGTGGTTTGTTCTTTAATAAGTGACATAAACGACATTTAATCTCCAAGGAATCGATTGACTGAAGTGACAGTCCTCAGCGATGAAATTATGTCCATGGTGGTAAATGTTATCGCTTAACATCATTACATTGTCTACACAGTAAGGTTGGAATATCACGGCAAACAAGATACGTGGATATTATGTTGGATTGATGTTGGGCCACCGTCTGCGACGGTGGCACAACATCAATCCAGCATAAGGTCAATAGGCTTTGTCACAGGGATCATCTGCATGAATCATTAATAATAAGCAGTTAGCCGGTGACTGCCCATCATCCTGCTTAGTCTGAACAATGTGTACAATAACTTGAATAATTCATACTTACTTACTCCTGAAACACAAAGGATAGAATTACACAAACGAAGCGAAACTAAACGGGATTGCACTGAGGTGATCCGTGGCTTTATGTTTTCATCTGTTCTAGAATGGCCCGATTTGATGTGTTTGCTAAATAGAACAGTACCAGAATCAGTGTATTTCAGTTGTTTCTTTGTAGGATATCATAATGTTTTTTATAGTCCATTTTAGTCCGACATATTACTTAATTTTTGCTGTGTCGTATCCAGAAATAAAAGAAGGCGGGGATGGGAGTGGTGCTGGCGTTGCCAGATATTTGATTTTTTCAAAGGGCATCCCATCTTGACTAAAGAGGTCCGAGCGGTGCAGAAGATTTCGAAAAACATCACACATTAAATTGTGCCATTTCGTGATACGTCTTGCTACAAAATAAATATACGAGAGTCTGTCTGAAATTAAAGAGACGGAAAATCAATCATCACTCTGGGAATTATCGAGTATCCTCGAGTACTCCGCCCCCGCCTCTAGGTGTCTCTATTTTAAGAACAGAATACACAATAATAATACGATACATATAGGCCTACGTATAATGTTACATTGTGTACTCTTTTGACCTGATGGAAATTACGATGAAAACCGAATTATACATGTTCAGTCTGAAGAGTGGTGGGAGTCTTAGTCAAAATATTCACAAAATATTTTTATACAGACATCGATATATAGCTCGCGCTTAGGCGAGATTTAAACCGACGAAATATATCAATTTAACACAATGAAATTATTGTCCATTTTTTTGCGTTTAACTTGGAATAACAGTATTACAGTAGCGCTAGCCCTCGGCACACAGAGGGTGTGGTCACTTCGCGTTATTCAGCTTGTGTTTTCTATTTGGCATATTCTGTGAAACGTAGTGACGTCACCGGAAACCGTTTTGAATGGGAACTTGGAGAAAAGAGAGTTATATAAGACCCCCTCCCCCATACTTCATTATATTAGCTAGCTCGGTGACAATAATGGTGGTCAAGGCTATTGAGTTTCACAGAAAAGTGTGTGCCACCAAAATCTCTTCGTTGAATAAATTCTGGCTTAAAGTTGGCTCACCGTCTACTACGCTGGACCAAGATTGATAAAACATTTCTTCTTGTTGTGTTTGCTGTGTTTTGATAACTGAATATTGGGACCTCTCTTGCCGAGCGATCATCACTCATTCTGGAGGATATGCTGAGCTCTGAGCCACACCGCAGCTAAATTCAGATTCTAACATGTCGCAGACACATCCCAGCATACATAACGAGTGTATAACATTTGTACAATGTTGGACCAACGTCGAAGACGTTGGGACGACGTTGTACAAATGTTATACAAATGTTTTGTGTTTGCTGGGATACGTACACTGTACGTACACTGTAGATAGAAAGATTGTCGTGAGTTAAAAATGCGAATTTAACTCGATATATACATCATAATGTTTTTACGGTGCAAGCTTCTAATTAGACCTTATTCAATAACTTCATAATTTTCTTTAATTACAGAGAAAAAATGGTCAACCTTCCTTTTGAATTTTTTTTTGTTTAGGTTAAGACAAAAACAAAATTGTTCTGGTGTAAAACTCATACCCCCCCCCCCCCCCCACACACACACACATAAACATACACATACACACACATAATTATATCAACTAGTCTACCCATAAGGCCTGTTTTGTTTCGAGATAGTATGTGGGACATTGTATTTAGTAGTCTCATATTGTTTACTTTTTGGGAACAAATGGGAGCTGAATTCCATGTAGGGTCTCTCTGTCGTGTATTACAGAAAAACATCCAACCTACGTAGAAAAAACATGTTTTCTCCTCATGTCAATAGAGATAATAAATAGTCTATGCCCCTATATAGTTCTATGTTTACGGCTTGGAATGGACAACTTTCCAGCACATGAACTCAAATACCGTCGCCAAGGAAAAAAAACTTGTTTACGTGATGAAGCCATGAAAGGCATTTCCCATCAAATTATTATAGGCCTATCTTTACTATCGCTGATTCCCACCAGACTGAGTTTGCCACGAATAAATGAAAATTAGTATTGACTTGAAAATAAATATGTTTTAGTTGGAAAGCCTCTGGGGTCCCATCAGCGAGACATAAGCGTTGTATAAAGCGAAATGGAACCCTTATTTAATCTGTACACCAATAGTTATATACGTGTTTGCATAGTTTTTCTCTTTTTGTTGTAAAAATACAAACAACGACCTGGAAATAGCACAGGCATCGCATGTAAATAATTGCTCAAGTTTTCCCCGTGGTAGTTTTGTATTACCAAATGTTTTGTTAAGGCTTCCGTTACTTGGTATAAAGATTGTAAGATCTAACTGTGCACGTAAACTATTATTCGCTCTCAGAATGTGTTAAATGTCAGCATAAAAGTAGTAGCTTAACGATTATGAATTTGGATTTCTAAGTTTTCAATTTCTAAAACGAACAAAACCTAACTCTGCAGAATATTTTATTTTTACATAGAAGCCAGATGAAACATCACTCCTTTGATTCGTGACTTTTCTTCAATTTAAAAATCAGATTTCAGTCGGCTAAAGTTTGTAAATGATACCTGGTAAATTAGAAACGGCTAACATAGCATTCCACATTATGACAGAATGCAATAAAGCGAAACGTCTCACTTGACTTGATAAGGTGCATAGAAGGTTTTGAGTATGAAACACAGATGTTCTTTCCAAATTCTCTGTTAACCCTTTCAGGCCTGAATTTACGATTGTCATTTTAATCCACTACAAGCCGCAAATTGCTGTCGCAATTCGCGACTTGTAGTGGATGAAAATGATTTGATGTGGTTTAAAAATGATAGAATATTACCATGTATTGGTAAACCAGTTTCATGTAAACTTTCGTTCCAAAACCCCTTAGTTATAGGGAAATATCAGAGATGTAAAAGGATGCTTTAATGCATCTTGAGGACTCAAAGGGTTAAAAGAAATATTAGAAATTGAAGATAGTTATACTCTTGTGTTGAGTATATAATACATACATGTACATGTGTATGCTGCAGTGCAAAAGCAAACAGCAGTAACTTCTAATCATTCAAGTGACCAGTTACCACTGTTTGCCTCTGCTGTTTGCCTTTGCAGTGTACTCACAGATGACCTTTTCAGACATCATTCGCCACTATAGTCTACTTATATCTACAATTCCGTTTCAACCTCTCATCATGCATCGAAAAAAACACAGGATATAGTCTGGCTGAATCCGGAATTGGCTAGGATTACGCCGATCCTGAAAAAAATTAATAAAATTTCACTTTGGTAAAAAATGACTTTGTATTATTGTTGATAAATTATACTGTCCATGCCATCTGTTATAACTAATTTATAATCAAATTGAAATAAAATTAATTACACCCATTGTATGGTATAATTGAACTACATGTATTTTATATTTAAGATAAGTTTATTGGACTTCCACGATGTCTTTTATATAGATATATATATACAATTCAGCAAATCGCCAAATAACAATAACTTGGGTACTAAACCCGGAAACACAAAACATTTTTATAACATTTATACAACGTCGGCCCAACGTCCTCGACGTTGGTCCAACATTGTATAAATGTTATACAAGTGTTTTGGGTTATTGTCGTTACAGGTTGCTTTATTGAAATCCAACATGCTGACCTCTGTTTTCTCTGTTTCAGACGCCTGCATGCGGAGTAGGGGTGAGTACAAGTCTTTTTTCTATGTCCTTGGCTATTTTTACACCTTCTTTTTGCAGCTGGTACTGTTTTTAGGGACTTTGGACTCACTGGCTGCAGACTGGCAAGTGTCACCCGGCATCCCCCCCCCCGCGTGCAGACGGTATCAGTCGCACGTCTAGATGTTGATACTTGGAGTATCCCCTAGCTGGCTCATCTTACCTCACTCAACCCAAACAATAAGCCAATTCTTACGTTTCTCTTCCAGACATGCAGTCTTTGAAAATAATGTAATAAAAGTGTTCATAAATGATAATAATTGCAGTATCAAGCCATATTTCATGTGGAACCTGTCTTGGTATATCAACAAAGAGATAAGTGGAAAAATTCCTTCTTACACCATACATGGTATGTCAGAGAGCTTGTCTTAGTTATACCGTACATGGTATGATAGAGAGAGATTCCACATTTATGTCGACTCTTCCTTGTTATACCACACATGGTATGTAAGAGAACGGCTCCACAATGGCATGTATGTAGAACCTTTCCTTGTTAATATGCCATACATGGTATGTCAGAAAAATAGTTCATACGGCTGTGGAATCTTTCCTTTTTATAGCCTACCATGCATGATATGCCAGAGAATGGTTTCACAATGTCATGTATGTGGAAACTTTCCGTGTTATGAAATGAAATGAATCGGGCTTTAGGCCACCTTTGTGCACATATAGGCTAAACTGGGCCAGGAGAACCTCCTGAGGATGGTGAGATGATTGAGATGACACTGTCCTCCAGACACAGGATTCGAAATTCGAGCCCTGGCGGTCTGAGGCCGAGCACGCTACCTCTCGGTCACGGAGGCTCCCCACAATACTAACTTTCACACGTGGATGGGGAAGAAACAATTTTGTTTTCTTTCAAACCGCCGAGACCGGGAACCGAACCCCGGACTCTGGCGTGAAAGGCAGCGGTGCTAACCACTACCCTAGGGCCCCCGCCCTCCGTGTTATGCCATACATGGTAGGCCTACGTTCAATATAGTGGCGGAATCTTTCTACCTAATATGTCTTCAGAGCCATGTGGAACCTTTCTTTGTCATACTATGCATGATATGTTAGAGTGAGGTTCCACATTCACGTGGAACCTTTCTTTGTTATGCCATACATGGTATGTCAGAGAACCGTTTCACATGGTTGTAGAACCTTTCTTTTTTTATACCATACATGATTTGTCGCTAGAGATAGGTTACTAAGGCTGTGGAGCCTCTCTTTGCTATACCATATATGATATGTCGTTAAAAAAATGCTACATGGGGTTTGTGGAACCTTTCTTTGTTATACCATAGTCATACAATCATGGTACGTCGTAGAAAGGTGACACATGGCTGTGAAACCATTCTTTGTTATACCATAAATGATATGTCTTTAGAGAAAGGTACCACATGGTTGCGGAACCTTTCTTTGTTATACCATGCATGATATGTCTTCAGAGAAAGCTACCATATGGTTGCGGAACCTTTCTCTGTTATAACATAGATGATATGTCTTCAGATAAAGGTTACATAAGGCTGTGGAACCTTTCTCTGTTATACCATACATGGTATATGTTCGAGATAGGTTCACATGTACGTGGAACCTTTCTCTGTTATTCCATACATGGTATGTGAGAGAAAGGTTTCATATGGTTGCGGAACCTTTCTTTGTTAGGCCTATACCATGCATCAAATGTAGTCAGCGGAGAAAGTTTCCATATCTTGATGTCTACCCTGTATACCGTACACGGTATACCGTAATATCAACTCATTATTTAAGCACTCTCGTCACATGTTTGGCCGACACGCCACATTTTGAGCATAATCCTTTCAGTTAAGAGCGGTATAACGCGTCAAAACAATGACGTTCTCGATGTTCAATTTGATATATTATCCCATAAATCGCTAATCACGTCTCTGGAAATTTCATCCTTTTCAATTTTCCTTCAAACAAGAAAATAATTATTTCAACCCTGACAGTGCGGGGATCGACTTTAGTTGTCAGAATCTGACGTCTGTAGACGTCAGATTCTGACGACTAAAGTCGACCCCCGCGCTGTAAGAGGAGACATAATTATAATGTCCGTAGACCCACAACATAGGTATTCAAATGAATCGGAAAGAGCTGACTGAGACATTTATGATGATTTCAAATTGAAAAAAACATCATTAGTCTCCATGGTGTATACAAAATACACAAGCGCTTTGAGGGTTAATGAAGAAATGAGCATATACATAATTCGTCCCCTTGGATAAGAGAGGGTGTATCTGCCACTTCACGAAGGGGCAGATACACCCTTTCATACCCAAAGGGACGATATGTTTCGATTCAAACTGTGTATATTGAGTATTTCTTACCCACGTGAGGTTGTGGGTCGCCATAGCGAGACACAACATCACGTGTGTGGAATTTTAAATTTAAATTCTATAATAAACTAAGACGTTTATGATGATTTTGGATTTGAAAATAACCCTTCGATCTCTTGGTTTATGTAAACAATATTTCAGCGCTTTAAGGGTTAATGAAAATGAGGTGAAATAACTGGTTGGCAGGCATCCGTTAACCCTTCGAGCCGCTGAAATATTTTTGTAAACAATGTTTTTTTTTTAATTCGAAATCATCATAAATGTCTTAGTTATCTCTTCCCGGTTTATTTTAATACCTTTACTATTAAGGGGCTGCGGGTATTAAAAATAGTTTTACTCTTACAGTGCGGGGATCGACTTTATCATGTTTATACGTCAGAATCTGACGTATACAGGTTCATTACAGATTCATTACGCACCACTCACTACGCATAACGCCGCACGCATTACGCACCACTCACTGCCCATCGCGCACCACTCACCACGCTGCAGGCACATCGCGTTACGTACTAGTTATGACTTACGCACCAAGATCTTATGCTTCCCGGTGCTGAATCTTTTAGCTTGGTCCTGGATCATGACAAATGATCATGCTCAGGATTAGTGTGCCCCTGAGGCTGAGCTCGGTCCTCTGAGGATTTAGGCACTGTAGCAAAAATATTGGTTGAATCTGACGTAAATGGCATTCGCATCCACCGGATTTAGCCATTAATAATGGAATTAGGCCGCCTATACATTTCTTTTGAAGTAGCGATTTAACATACCAAAAAATCATGCTTCATCACGTTTATCGACATTTTGTTGAACGTTCTGGGACGGAAAAGCCTGTAAATCGTTCAACCACTTGATTCTAGCCATAACCAGACGTTGTTCGCGCCAAGTCGCGATGCCTTGGAGGCGTCGCGACTTGACGCGAATAAATACCGTGGCGGGATACTGCGGGGGCCGTAGGGTGACAAACAACGTATCAGAAACTCATTTTCTCATTCTGATTGTACCGACGTCGAAGACGGCGGGCCCACATTAAAACAACAATGGGTCAACACCCCGTGTCGGCTGGATAAACTGCCCTTTTGCCATGTGTATATCGAGCGCATTTGTACCAAACATTCCACCACGCCGGGCAGGGTGGTCTAGTCGTAGTGACGTCGCCAGTATACGTCGCCGACCTTTATTTCCGTGAAAATGAAGGCATTAGGAAAAGAGGAAGGGAAATATCGCAGCCATCTCGCTCAGTATGAATTTAGTTTAAAACAGTTAAGTAGGCAGAATATCAAATACTACATAATGTATATGGGATCATTTACCCCCTCCTTCCTCACAGTGAAATGGATATAGACATTTTACATGTGGCCGGCCCCGATGGCTCATTCGCATCGACTGAGGCTTGTAACCTGGAGGTATCAGGCTCGAATCTTGAATATTTGTCATCATGGTTGTGCATATACAGTGCTCCAAACTGTTCAAAGGCGTGTGGTGTGCAGTGCTGCCTATGGTACTGTGCACTATATGGAGCCCTTAAAGTCATTCGGAATAAAAAATAGGGCATAGTACCGGCTTCGGGCTTCCTTCTGTCGCGATATTGCCTCAATATGCAGAAAGCGACGTAAAACAATATTCACGATTTCGTAATATCTGCTGACATTAGAATTTTATCCCCAGAGTGTCGTATGTTACACCCAAGCGAGTGACACATATGACTCTCTGGTTTCTGGGGGAAGCATTTTACATGTTTTATGATAAAATGTTTCCACTTGCTGTGGATAATATCCACAGCAAGTGTTTATGGAGAATTCTATCATTTGGGTAAATTTAGAAATGGTCTTTACAGTCATCTGCCATGAGATGCCGCTGTTCTTTTTGTCTGATGTTTTTATGGCACAGGGTTCTGTTTTATTTTCTGGCCTGTGATAATCTTGACTCGCCCCTTATGTATTAGCATCGTATTCTCATACAAGTTACAATATATCGTAGGCTTCGGATTGGTCGAGATGGCCATCTCGACCAATCCGAAGCCTGCGATATATCGTAACTTGTCCGAGAATACGGGCCCTACATCGTTTTTGGTCTGTTAAATCAAGATGATCTTGATTCGCCGCCTATTCGATTAATTGAGCAGCTTCCACAACTAATATTATAACTATATTAACTATATTAACTATATTATAACAACTATAATATTACAATTTTTGTTTCGCTTGACAATCTGTCTCTTTTTTACCAAACAGAAAGGGCGCACCCTTTAGGTTGAGGTATCCAATGTGTCAATGTTAAAAAATTAAATTCATCACTAAACAAAGCGATGAACACTGTAGTCGTCAACGACTAATACAGCCTACTTAATAAAACAAAAAATCTCTTGCATGGTGGTGTGCCAGATAAAAAAGACAAAACCGTCAGGCTGACGTGCGGCTAAAAAAAACATAGAATAAATGATATTATCGGGACTTTTTGTTATCCCTTTCATGTTTTGGGATCACGATATCCCCGAAAAAGATATTTATTATTTATACACAGTCATCCTTTGGATAATTTAACCATTGTAGTTGTCATAATATAATATATATAGGCCTACATGTGATGCCTTATGAACCAGCTGACTGCTTTGCATCGCCAAGACTTGGGATCGAGTCATTCATTCATTCATTCATTCATTCATTCATTCATTCATTCATTCATTCATTCATTCATTCATTCATTCATTCATTCATTCATTCATTTATTCATTCATTCATTCATTCATTCATTCATTCATTCATTAATTCATTCATTCATTCATTCATTATTTTATTCATTCATTCATTCATTCATTAATTCATTCATTCATTCATTCATTCATTCATTCATTCATTCATTCATTCATTCATTCATTATTTCATTCATTCATTTATTCATTCATTCATTATTTCATTCATTCATTCATTTATTCATTCATTCATTCATTCATTCATTCATTCATTCATTCATTCATTGATTGATTGATTCATTCATTCATTCATTCATTCATTCATTCATTCATTCATTCATTCATTCATTCATTTATTCATTCATTCATTCATTCATTCATTCATTCATTCATTCATTCATTCATTCATTCATTCATTTATTCATTCATTCATTCATTCATTCATTCATTCATTCATTCATTCATTCATTCATTCATTCATTCATTCATTCATTATTTCATTCATTCATTTATTCATTCATTCATTATTTCATTCATTCATTCATTCATTCATTCATTCATTCATTCATTCATTCATTCATTCATTCATTCATTCATTCATTCATTCATTCATTCATTCATTCATTCATTCATTCATTCATTTATTCATTCATTCATTCATTCATTCATTCATTCATTCATTCATTTATTCATTCATTCATTCATTCATTCATTCATTCATTCATTCATTCATTCATTCATTTATTCATTCATTCATTCATTCATTCATTCATTCATTCATTCATTCATTCATTTATTCATTCATTCATTCATTTATTCGGCCACCTTTCATCTTGCCATGCCATTTAAACATACACCCCGGCGTAGTCCATGACAATAATTCACGTGGACGTCTAGGAGTGTTAGTTTAGGATCTCATATCACGTCGTTTTACAAGATATGTTTTCTGTAACACCAGAGTGGCTGATTAAAAACAAACGTCTGTGTCATAAAACCTGTGTTTTATAAGCGCACTGTCAGTGTTGTTCATTGTCATGCCACTTAGTCAGCCCTCCCCCCTGTCTGATGAGAAGGATTCACAACTGAGTTCTTCCACCTGAGGCAACTGGGAGCTCTGTTACCTCTCGGTAGCCCGATACCGCTTGTATCCTCAGATGGTAGATGAGAACTTCAGATTATGGTCACAGGCTGGTACAAACCTGGGCCGACACTGTTGATGTTGGGCCAACGATGAACCAGCACTAAGACAGTGTGTCTGAATGCCATGTTTTTGTGAATGATCAAGATATGCCTTTGCTCACTGAGCGATGAGAACCGACACTGACTCAATGCTGGGCCAACGTCGCAGACATTGAGTCAGTGTCGGGGCAACGCCTGCCGTGCGATCCGAACCAGAGCTGTGAGGATTAGTGCTTGGCGAATGATCGGGATCCGTCGACGCTGTCCGTGATCCAGTTTTCGGGGGCTGTTTCGGGGATCCCGGCGTAACCAGTACCACGCATCCCGTCTGTCCTTCTCCAGATAACACAGGATTAGCCACCCTGCCTGATCCCAGGCGAAAACAACCTGCACCGAATCCCGGCAAATAGCCCGCGAAGGCTCGCGCATCCCAGCACGGGATCAAGTCCCACCCGTGTGATCCCGACATACGACGCGAAAAACTAGCACATTCTGAGAACCGCGCTCAGACGTGATTTTGCCTTTTCAGGTGTTCACATTGAATAGAATGTAATGTTTGCGTTTGCAACAATATCGCGTATCGTTACTCGATACAAAAACATTGGGATCTCATAATATTAATGTGTACATATCGTTCAGCGTGAATTTCCTTAGGTATATGGCCTACTACTACGCAAACAGCAGCTGGCCGCACGGCATATTATATGAGAAAATCATTTAAAACAGATTATATCCATGCATGAACTACAATTTATTGGAAATATCAGTAAGTTTAGTGATCTACACTATTACAAACAAGGTTCTTGAACGTTATTTACTGTCATACTAGGTATCATACAAATGCATTTCTGTAACAATGTTTGCGAAGCCATTCTCTGTGATTGTTACTATGCAGCAAATAACATTCATTAACCTAGGCTCTATGGGAGTATCAATGGCTTACGAAAAATGATTAAAATATTTCCCACGTCCCTTTATTTCCGATGATGTATACTCCTGTATCATGGGGGGGGGGGGGGGGGGTGACAGTATGAACCGCAAGTAGTCTAGTTGTGGATGAGATGATGTGGATGAGTTTGTATCTCTTCTCGATGAGCGATGCTACTTTGGATAACTGGTGCCTCCAATTCAGATTCAGGTGTTAAAAGACGCTGAAAACCACAACACACCTCCAAACTGATGCTTTACGCTGTACCAACGCCTCGGAAGCGTCTTATGTGGACCACACCAACGTTATTGCTACTACGTATCTCTGAGCCACCAGCTTAAACATGCGAATAATCCACTTTTTTCTTTGTTTTCCTTATTTATTTTTTTCTGGTAAATTATCAGACCCTTTGTCCACCGACAACCCACTTTTCAACGTACATGGACTTTGCTGCTCTTATTCGATATTTTCTTGCTAGATAATATTTCGTTTCCAAAATCTACCAGTATATTCGAATTGTATTTAGCTATGTTATCGAATTGTTATTGCATTGCATGACGTCAAAATTCAAATTTTGTGTTTATTTAAATTGCGTGACGGTTGTGAATCGTCATTATGAAATGTAGTTGGCATAAAGACGCATTAATTTTCATTTCTTTTTTGACTTCATCCATCACCTGGGCGCCCATCATTCACAAGTGATTATCTGATGATGATAAATCATAACCCCTTACACGATGCATTAAGCCTGAGGCGGACGACACTGACTAATAGGGCCTGATTTATTGCACCTGTTTTTTTTTGCATTTTAGTGTTCCTTTATTTCCTAGAAATTGGCAACAACGACGAATCTTCGCTAGATGTCTCTACACCGCCTTTCATACCGCCTTTACATAATCCATCATCTATACCGCCTTTCATACCACCTTTACATAATCCAAGTGAGTGTCGGGTCATTCATAGTAAAGCGGATAATGTGGGTGGAATAACCAGATAAACTTGCAATCATGACACACCATGCAAATTTAAAGCATCATGCAAAGGGTGAATATTATTAATTGACACTACCCTGTAATGGCGTGAATTCTGAAGATCCATTCTCCTCTTTACGACAGGCGCCATAGTGCAAAAAGTGCACCAGCGAGTGAATAATGACCGTAATTTATAACAAAAAGGCTGCTCGTCGGCCATCAGAATATCCGGAATTAATTTCTGGGTCGTCCACGCAGATGCGACACCTGACATGATCTGCAAAGCCAAAAGGCAGTAGCTGCTTACTTGAAAAGTAAGCGGTTAGTGCCTTTTGGTTTGCACGGAGCCTGCCTGGTGGGTGCTTTTTATATGAAGTAGAAAAATAGGCCTGAGCTGCAAAATTGTCATCTGATTACTGCGAACTGTTTGAATAACTATACGTTAAATCCATTCAACTTGAATTTGCAAGTCACAGGTACACATAATCGTGTTAATGTTTATAGTGAATTTTAATAAATTCGCGAAATTTTACGGTGAGCAACTCAGTGCACAGTAGCTGAAATCTGAGAACGCTATCGAATTTATCATTTTGCCTCAACGGGCAAACATTGGCACGACATGTTGAATGGCGGGACAGCGTGTTAATAATAATGATAATTGGTCCGTTGCTGCTTCTGCTATTGGTCCGTTGCTGCTTCTATCATTCGTGTGATGCCAGGGCAAAAGAAGAGCAGACAGGTGCAAACTAATAAGACGTGTCGCCCCTTTAAGTTGAAAAGGGTGTATCTGCCACATTACAAAGTGGCAGATACACCCTTTCACCTCAAATGACGCGTTTGCCAAGATGACATTGCTTAAGGCTCATCTCATATTTCGTATTGTAATTCAATTCCTAGCGAACACGATACGATAAGTCATTCATGGCTAATGTTGGTCCAGCGTCGTAGGCGGTG